>WAAF01004500.1:82500-112360 GCA_013400475.1 Tricholaema leucomelas
TTGTTTTTCTTTTTAATTACTGTTACTATGTAATGAAGCAAAGGTAGCAGCCTGCACATCGGATGAGCTCCCAGGTGCTCAGAGAGGGCTGCGGCATCGGCTGGGACCCCGTTGGGGGGACCCAAGGGTGTTATAGGGAGATCTGATTGTCTCATGAGCTCCATGGAGATTGGGGATTTTTCTCACTCGAGTTCTTCAGCTTGTTGGAAACGGCTAGCACAGGCTTGGGCAGAGGCCTCTCCCTGGTTACGAGGCTGTCGGTCAGGTTTAAGTCCATCAGTCCGACTCGCTTCGGATTTCTGAGGGTGAATACAGCTTGGCCCGTGTTTCTCAAAACGCTCTTGATTCCTCATTCATATTTTGCAGGTAGCCCTATCCACGAAACGTGCCTTCCCCTCATTATCGAGGAGCTCATCTCGGTTTTGGTTTGTTTGTTGGTTGTAGGTTTTTTTTCCCCCAGAACCAGTTTTCTTCCTCAATGTGGAGCGGTTTTACCTCTTTCTTCCCTGTGATTTCTCCCCCAAAAGAAACCACAGATATCACCCCCAAGCCATCAGATACCCCCAGCCCCACTACCAAAGCCCCGCTTCCTCTCCCCCCACCCCTGGTCGCGGTACTGCAGGCGAAGTAACCGAACTAACATTACCTCCTCCTCGATAGCCGAAGTAACCCAACTAACATTATTACCTCCTCCTCGGTAGCCGAGCCGCATTGGAGCGGTTTTTTTCGAGAGGTACAAGCGGCTGAGGGGTGAGCAGCAGGGAATTGCGGGGAGCTGCGGGCGCCGAGGAACCAAGAGTGGGCTGCAGCCCCGAAACTCACAGAGGTCCCTTTCCTCTCCGTCACGGAGGGCCGCGACCACCAAAGCCCCCATCCAATTTCCAAGTCCTCGCTAATCCGTCAGTGCAAACAAGCTCTGCGGGCTCTCTAGAGTAAACATTGCACACTGGCCTAAAATATGCACGATATTAAATTCATAACACTCTTATGTCAGCAATGGACGGTAGTATGTGGATGGGAAGCAAAAACAGTCAGGCAATAAAGTCAGCTCAACCTGGGCTAAGTAAACAGGCTCTGTTTTGAAAAAACACCCCATCCTATTTACCCACGACACTGGCTGAATCCCTGCAGAGGGGTCCCGGTCTCCGCGGGGAACACTGCTGGGCTCTTAGCGCCGGAACGGCAGGCGCCCCTGAGCACCCGCTTACCCTCCGCAAATGCGGAAGAGGCCAGAGGCGCCGTTCACCGGGCACAGACGGGCTACCAAGCGGTGGGAGATAAGCAAGTGACAGCAGAGGCCGAATCAGCCGTCTGCTTGTAAGCGTCAGGGTTTGAGGCTATTTTGGGTTGGGTTGGTTTTTGGTTTGTTTTGTTTGTTTGAACAACTTCCCTTTTCACTTTCCTTCCGAGCTCTCAGAGATGGAGATTTCCTCCTTCTTAGACAAATGGGGTTTCGCCGCATATTAGGACCCCGCGGAGGGCACGGTGAGAAGAAACAGAAGCAACATGCACCCTACACGTAGGAAAGAAGAGGGTGAGTTAGTGAATCCCTCCGTGCTCTGTGTACAATGAAAAGGTGATCTCTAGTCTATATACTATGCAAAACCCTAGAGAGCAGAGGAATCACACATCACTTCCACCGGAAAACCCCACTCGCTAGACACTTCTCTGTTTCAGTCTCGCTTTCCCTCACTCTGCTTGTGGATGGACGAATCTGTTTAAAACCGATATCTCTTCCTCAGGGATATCAGCAAAAAATACCCGCGCTAGAAAACGGAGAATAAGTCCCGCTCTTGCCTTAAATCTTGAGATCTGCTCTCCTTGGAACTCGGCAGTGCTTGGGGTTCAGATTAAAGGGGGAGAGGGAGAGAATGAGGGGAGAGAGAATACCTTTCTCCCCAAAGTGCAGCAAGCTTCAGCACAGGATAATAAAGCTGTCTCAATAAATAACGTGCCTGTGTCTGTCAGTAGCTAGTTTATTTGCGTTTTTCGCCTGGTTTGTTTATACTAGTGCCCCCTCTCTCTTGGGTGTCTTTACAGCTCAACAAGCAGGTATTTATCTCCAGTTCCAACCCTGAGTTCTCAGAGAGACCAAACTTCAAGGTTATTAAAATTTCAATCATATTTATTTATTGCAGAAAAATAATATACAATGATATTTACAAAACAATCATAAAAAATAGGAATGCAATTAGACACCGGATCTATTTGCATTTTAACATGAGTCATCAATAAATAAATAAAATGTTTATTTTTTTTTCTCAGAAGAAAAATAATAATAATAAAAAAGTTAGGAACCGGGTATATAACAGCTTCAGCCCAGCTTACTCCCCCCTTTAAAAAAAAAAAAAAAGGAAAAAAAAAGTTTTTCATCTCTACAGGGATATTTTTTTTTTGGTTGGTTGGTTGATTTCATTCAAGGATGAAGAAAGTCCACAATAGTGTATTTCCTTTCATCAGTGGCTCATAGGCACGACCTCATGGGAATGCATGCAAAAAAAAAAAAAAAAGGCAAAAAAAAAAAGTTAAATTCCAACATTCTTCGTCAAAAAAAAAAAAAAACAAAAACAAAAAACTAACGATTCAGACTTCTATCAGAATGCAGAGATGTGTGGATTGTACCGACGCCCAAAGGGTAGTCACTGTCCAAAGCCCTTGTCTCTTTCTCTTTCCTTAAGTGCTCCCCGTGCCCTGCTTTGAATTTGGATATTGCTCTTCTGGTTTCCAAGAAATCCTTGGTACAGTTGGTTTGGGGTTTTTTTTTAAGACAAAACAAAACAAAAAATCGTATCCAACTTCAGAGTCTCTAGATTGTCCATTTTCTCCTTCTGTGGGAACAATGTCATCTGCAAAAACCCAGAGAAGGTGGAAAGCTCGTTACTGAAGTGAAAGACACACACACATCTATCTACACCTCTCTCTCTGGAAACAGACGTGTTGGGGATGACTAGAGGAGGGAGAAACGCGTGCTTTTGCCGTGCAGCCGGCGCGGTGATCGTGTGACAACCTAGCCCGGCAGCTGGCCGTGTCAGAGCCGAGGGAAGGGGTTGCCGGAGCTGTAGGAAGCGCTCCTCGGGAAGCACACAGGCGGACATGGATTCACTTCAAAATATTAGCAGCAGCAGCAGCAGGAGCCATTCCAGCAGCCTCACTAGCTCCGCTGCCTTTGGTGGAAAGTGATCTCAGGCCGGCCCCATCTGGCTGGGCACACCCGCGCCGCTGCCGCCTCCCCGCCCGCAGCCCACCCCCGCCAGCAGCGCCCCGCCACGCGTGGGCCCCACGGGGCCGGAGGCGCACCTCAGGCCACTCAGTGCGGGGGACGCGCCGTGAGTGTGTGTTGTAGGGAGGCACACATCTCCAGCCGCCCTGCTCTCCGGCCGGTCCCGGAGGCCAGGCCCCGCCGGACGGGGAGGGCTTCTCCTGCTCCTCGGCCACCCGTGCCCAGCTCACGGCGCAACTGGCGGCCCCTCAGCTTCCCCTCCCCTTCTCCCCGCCGGTTTCGGGGTCCCTGCCTTACCTAGGGCTCTTGCCGAGGGGATGCGGGTGGGGGACGCCGCCTGCTAGTGGGATGCAGACATGGACCAGGCGCCCTCCATTCTCCATACTGAGAAGGCGTAGCTAAGCCGCTCGTGGGCCACATAGCTGCAGCTTGCCATCTTGGAGTCCAGCTCATCGCTCTGTAAGACCTGGTAGAGGAAGTCGATGTACCTGGCCGCCAGCTTGAGGGTTTGGATCTTGCTCAGCTTGTCCGAGGGCAGTGTGGGGATGATCTTCCGCAGGGCGGCAAAGGCTTCGTTCAGCGACTGCGTGCGCTGCCGCTCTCGCACGTTGGCCATGACCCGCTGGGTCTGCAGCTCCTCGTAGGATTGGGGGCTGCCGCCGCCGCTGCTGCTGCCGCCGCCCCCGCCGCCCCCTCCCGCCCCGCACTTCTTGCCCCGCTTGCCTTGGGCCGGGCTGCAGGGCTCGTCTGCTGCCCCGACGGCGCTGCGGCGGCTGGAGCGCCGCTTGCGCCCCCCTCTCTTGTTGTTGGGCAGCTGCTGCCGGTCCGGCTCCTCTTCGCTGTTGCTCAAGCTGTCGTCGGCGGGGGAGACTGGAGAGTTTGACTCGTCTTGCTGCATCATCTCTGGGGGGAGACGCGAGAAGCGAAGGAGGAGGAGGGAGGGAGGGAGGGAGGACCTCACTTTGGGGGGAGGGGGGATGGCATCAGGATCCAAGAGGAGAAAAAAAACCGCCAACCAAAAAAAAAATATATACAGCCCTCCCGATCCCTCCTTGGAGCCCCTTCGAGGTGTCTGGGATTGGGAGAAAGTTGAAGACTTGGAGGTTCTTATAGCTCCTGCTGGCGGAAAGTTTGGGGGCAGCAGTGTCATTGGCCTGACGTGGAGAGGAGGGACTTTTGCTGAGTTTTATAGGAAAGTTTCCGCTTCCCCCCCTCCACGCCCTCCCCCAATTATTTTTTCAAGCCATTCACAAGTGATCTAGCCTCCCCTCCACACACACATAGACATCCTTACCCCTTCCCCGGCTTCCCTCTCAGCGGTTTCTTCCCTTAGGCTCTTTCAGTTCTCACTAGGCTTTGGGGTGGTGCTGGGGGCTGGGGCGGGAGGTTATGGGGTGCATGAACACCTCCCGCGCTGCTGCGGAGGGAACAACAGGCCGCTTACTGCCTGCGCTGGGCGGGGAGGCGACCGTCCCGGAGCAGCCAGGGGACATCCCTCATCTTTCGGGCTTCCCCCGCCGCAGCGGGCACGGCTTGCAGCGAAAGGGAGGAAGGGGAAATTACCCGCCGGGCAGCATCCAGAGACATCCTAATTCTGTCCCGCTCTCTCGCGCACCGCGCTCCCACCTCCTAGCGCCCTTGGGGTCTGGCTTTCATGGGGAGACGCACATTTCTAGGCTAGGGAAGAGAGGCGGCACAGCCCCGTCCTGTCGGACTGAAGGACTGCGCTTGGAGAAAGCCATCTTCAGAGGTGGAAGCAGCGGGGAAACTCATCACTGGCTTAGTACGTACGCACGCACCAGTCCTTTAGTTCGTTTTAAGGGAAACTGGGAAGATCCTTGTCCCCTGCCTGGCATACAGGGAAATGGGAGCGTGTGCATACTCTCTCTGCCCACATTCTGTGCTTACCGACCACTCACCTCGGTTCACCCTCCCTGAAGGCACCCCAGTAGAGCATTTTCTGGGAAACGAGCTTATTGATTTTAAATTCTCTTTCACGCTTGCAATCAAAACTATTTCTCCCCATCCCCCGCCTTTGTGCTTCCTTTCTCCTCTCGCTGGCAGCACAGAGCAGGTGGTGTGTCTTTTTAACAGCAGCTCAGATTCAAACGCCTGGGAAGGAAAGCTAGAAATTGCTGTCATTAGTAAGAGGGGCGATGCACTTTCGCTGCTCCCTGCCAGGGGACCGCAGCCCGCGCTGCCAGGGCAGCAGGCGCGGCTCAGACAGAGCACCTCCAGGCGCAGGGCAGCGCAGGCAGCGCAGGGCAGTCCCACTGCTCCTCGTCTGCGTTTGAGGTGGAAAGGAAAGAGGGCAAAAAAAAGTGCAGAGGAACGATAAATCCCAGAGACGAAAAATAGGAGGCTTCTGGAAGAGTGTTGTCATCTGGGGTCCAGGGAAAAGAGCCATCTCTCTTCCGTGCCTGGAGGCTCCTGTTCCTCCAGGCAGAGGCCTCCCTTCCCAGGCGCTTCGAAGGGATAAGGCTCCAACAAGAGCCGTCACCGAGGAGCAGCGGGCCCAGCTCGGCCCTGTCAATAACTCACTCCCTGCTGCAGCACACGTCGGAACCCCACCACAGCTCACAGCTTGCAGCTCTTTCTCTGTGTCCCAGGTGACCCCTCCTTGGATCTTCCATCCTGCGACGTGAGCAAAGAGCAGCCTGCCCCAAAGTTTCTCCTTTGGGAAATGGCTGTAAACAGGACCAGAGGAGGAAACAGGGTCTGACTTACCCAGGAGAGGAAAGGAACACCAGCACACAGACTTCCAGTGAGCAAGCACAGCTTCCTCAGCTTTTTGCTTGTCTTTGCTGTATGTGCTACAGCCTGCAGGCCTCTCTGCCCAACTTAATGATGCAGCTCATCCAGAGAACTTCAGAGATTCCCTTATGTTGTCAGCAGCTGCTGCCCCCAAGGTAAGAAGAGCTGTCCCTTCCTCCAGCTCCTTCTCACCAACAATTCTGGCTCCTCTGTGGTGTTGACAGTGTCATTAGAGCAAACACTGGAAAAAGTGGTGGTGAGCATTTGTAGGTAGCTCTGGGGTACTCCTTCTGAATTCCTTTCTTCTGAATTCCAAATTCATTCTTCCCTTCTGAATTTCTTCCTTCCCTTCTTCCCTGTCTCCTTCATTAACAACACCAAAGTGGGACACTGCCTGAAGAAAGGAGGGACAGTGTCTTCTGACAAAGGAAACACAACTTGTCTGGGTCAGTTGAGCTTTGAGTGGGATGCAGGACATCACTTGCTTGACATGGGGCAGGAGAATGGTGTGTGGATAACAGTGTACAGAGCAGGGTGTGTGGAAGACACAATGACAGGGGGAGATGAAAATACAGGAAAACATGGGGAGGGAGTGATCTTGAAGAGCAAGAATAGGGGAACGATCATGTTGGATATAGTCAGTTGCTCTTCATGGGAACTACAGTAAAAGCAGTGAGTAGCACTTAGCAGACCATGTGGTTCTATCTGGGATCTGCATACTGCTGTATGAGCCATGACTACACAGAAGCCTCCATTCTTTTAATTCTGTGAGATTTTGGTTTTTTTTTGTTTCGTTCTGTTATGTTTCAATTTGTCTTTGCCTCACAACTCAAGTGCTCTGGAGCAATGGAAACTAAGCCCATGCTATTACTGTCAAGACCCACCATATGAATGCAGAGGCCAGGAAAGCTGTGATGGAAGTGGTCTGGTCCAGGTGACCTGTTGCTGCGCTGTCTGTGGGAGCCTATCTGGATCCCCGAGGCCTGCTGGAGGATCAACTCATCAGGTTGCTGGTGTGCAGCAATGCTGCCTTGTGCTGGGGTTTAGGGATAAGTCTGGCAGAGGCTGGATGTGTCACAGTCATGTCTAGGGGCCCGTGTGAGAGGGAAGGATATACTGGTGCGTTTCTGTGTAAGGTGTGTTTCTGCATGTATGCAAGTACAACTGTTTTTGCAGTGTGCACACACATGTATGTGTTGTGAGGAAAGTGGAATAGGGACAGTTCAGTTCAAAGAAAATCAGTTCAGCTCTGGGTCATTTTGAAATATACAGTTGTAGTGGGAGTGGAGGTGGAGGCTTTGTGTTCCACAGTAAACTAGTAATCACCATGTGGTTTGCACAGTGTTAGACCATCTGTTTTAAACCTCTGAAAGCCAATAAGGTAGACCCACAGACCACTTTGGAGCAGGGATAAAGAATGACATGTCCTGTTCTCTCCTATGCATAGACAAGGCTTGGGTCTATTTGGCTCCTTGAGCGGGTTCTCAGTCCTGCTTTGATTTTGGAGATTATGCAAGCAGATACAGGGGCTTCCCAGGGACATTTCCAGGTCTATTCCAGCAGGCTTTCCCAGGCATCAGCTCAGGGAAATATGTGCTGTGGGATCAGCCCTTATGAGGCACTACAGATAACTCCAGCATTTTGGCATCTGTGCAGTAATGTATAACACTGGTAAACACCCGGATTACAAGATGTGGGTTTGAACATGGAACTAAATAAATGGCAAGCTCCGAGGAAGGTGAAATGAGGAATAAGACTGGCAGAATGACAGAATAAGCTGGGCTATGATGATCACTGTGGTCATGGCTGATCACGGGGAAACAGCTGGAAGAGATCCCCCACAATTACATGCTGATCCTTGTGTAGGCACCTGTCAGCTGGTGAGACTCTCAGGCTGGGACAAGCAGAGTCTGCCTTAGCTAGGCAGAAACATCACAGCTTTTGGGGAGAGTAGACTGACAGTTAGGTTCTTTAATTTCTCTTTAAAAATGAATGAAAGCTTTGATTTTGCCTGCCAATTTGTGAATCAGACCAGAAGTTTAAAAATGATTGCGCACAAGACCTGTTGGTTATGACTACAACAATGCCAACTGATGCACACATTAAAACTGGATTGTAACAGTCTGCTCAGTATTTCACATACAACATGCACATACACACATTGTAGTTTAGCTCTGAGGCTGCTCACTGTAGTAGAATACCAAACTATCACACTTGTGGGGGTTCCTTTGGATATTCATCTATATGTATGTAATATTACATATGTGTGCACTCACAAACAGGCTGCCTCACCGAATGTTCCTGAGGTGGAAGTCCGCGGTCTGGTGTTCCTCCAGAAACTGTACCTTCTGTTCCAAAGCCCACTGAAATCAGCTGACTTTTCTCACCTAATTTCCATGTCCAGGTATTTTAATCCCTACAGATGCTACGTGAAATGCTGCTCGAGACCTAGTTGCTTCAAAAGAGCCAAGATAACATTCAGCAGCTTTCCTCACTGATAATCTTGCTGCAATTTGCTCAGAGTTCATAGCACCCCAGGGCACTAGCTGGCACAGACTTGTGCAGGGCACCAGCAAACGGGTACAGCAAACTTATCTAGGGGCTCTCGGCAGCAGCCTTGTTTTGACTCCTTTCTCCTTTGTTCATTCGTCCTGTGTATTAGCTCATACGGCCAAGGATATGGAAGCTCTGGCGAGTCCCTAGGTCAATGCAGCCTCTCTACATGGCCCCGGGGGGCTGTGTGTGGTGCTATAGGATCTGCCAGCGGGGCTCAGCCTGCGGGGCCGCCCGTCCGTGCCGCTCTGTTGGGGAGCGAGGCGGCCGGACTGTGCTGCCGGCGGCCACCGGAGGGCACGATTCTCCGCCGGTCCCCGCTGCAGCGCCGGGAACGGCTACCAGGTGAGTCGCTGCCGCTTCGAGCAGAGCTGGGCAGGCATCCGCCGTGCTCCTGCGGCAGCACGAGTGCCTTCACCCGAGTTTCACGCAGTGAGGTGCTGCCCGCCTGCTCCCCCGGTCTATCTGCACGGGTTCCTTCAAACCCTCTGTTCCAGCCACTCCCGAGTGTTTTTTTTTCTCTCGGGGGAGACCCGAACACCGAGAGCGCCGCTACTCGCTCTGCCCGGAGCTGCATCGGCACAGCTCACCGCTCGCCCCAGGGCACCGCGGGGAGGACCATCACACGGACCTTCCGCGGACACATACACACTTCTCACTGCTGTGCTTCTAGCCCACCGCGCTTTACCACGGACTTCATTTGGAAGCTCTGGGAAACAACAGGAGTCCTTCCTACGGGAATCCTTCAAGGACTCGGTTTCATTGTCCAAGTGACTATAGCGATTTTCAGTTTTGGAGCTTGTGGTGATGTGGTCCTTTTTAAAAAAACTCCCAACGGCTTGCTGGCACAGAAAGATGTAGCAGGGTCATTTTTTAACTGCCCTAAAGAGAAGCCCCGTAGCTTCCAGGGCTCCCAGCCTCCTCAGTGCTCGACCAGCTCGACCGGCGGCAGGGAGCGCTGCGCACGGGGCTTGTGCTGGTTCTGCATCCCCCTGTCTTCCCAAGGTTCTCCTCAGTGCAAGGCCGAGAAATACTCCATCCCATCACCCAGCTAGCGATCTCAGGTAGGAGACAAATGTCTCAATAACTGAAGATCTGAACTAAGCTGCAACACGTGTTTCGACATAAACCCTTTTATTTACATATATTTTGTTCTGCACCAAAAATAACTCGTGGCAGTGTATGTGGCTTCTTGAGCAGAGAACAAGTACCTTGGTAGAAGCCTGAGTAGTATCTTCTCCTTCAACCCAGAGAAGATCAGTCTTTCCCACTACAAGGATCAACTTATCTATGCTGTGGTGGAGCTCTGCCCCTAATTATGGGTCTGGGTCTTGTTTGTGTGGTTTCATGTCTAAATCTGAAATGACTGCTTAGTAAAACAATCTTATCTACACTCCAGGGGATAATAGTTATTTATATTAATAATGGAGCTTATTTGCTATTTCAACTCATTTGATTTTTTTTTCAATCTCTTTCATCTTTCCTGATCTAAGTAAATATATATTTTTTTGCATTGCTCCTGCTCCCACACATTACTCAAATCTATATATATATGTATTTTTTTCCCCAAGGGTGAGGGAGGGCACACCTTGGGCACAGATGATGGATAAAACATCCATAAAGCCTTCTTTTTAGGGGTACACTCAAACTCTCCCTGAAGCTCATGCTATTCATGCCAGAGTCATAGAGCCAGGATTTCAGCATGGAAGTGGGCTGACCTTCTATTAGCCACGTCCACACATCAGAGAACCCTCTGTGCTTCCTATTCAGTGTGGTCTCTTTTAGACTGCCAATTGCTATTGAGATTTCAGAGATGAAGATGAAAAAAAGGATCACATAAGAAACAATTATGACTCACAAGAGCCATATAGGAGTTCATTAGACAGGGTAATAGGCTCTCCTTTATCTCCAAGGCAGGCAGCAAGGTTGTTCTAATATATACATATGCTCTCCTAGGCAAATAGAAATGTTTGGGTTTTTTTTTGTTTTTTTATTTTTTGATTGGTAGCCTGATTGGATGCCAGGTCTGCAAATTAGAACCCATTTACCTCCTTCTACTCCCACCCTGGGACCACACAGCAGCTGACTGTAACAATTCAGAGGAGGGGAGCCTGGACAGGAAAGGTATGCAGGAAGACTCACAGAAAAGTTCACAGAAGACCCATGGTTATCATTCTTTCCATGGTTATCTCACTTCTAATGACAAGGCTAGAAGATGTTTTGAGGGAGAGGTGATTTATATCCTTCTCTGCCAGGTTGTATTTCCTTTCAGAAAAGGCATTAAAGTGGAATAAAATGTTACATATTTCTTTCTAAGTAGGGAGATTAGAATGATTTTGTGATACAGGCTATCAACTATAATGCCTAAGGATCTACTGTATGCCGCTCATTTTACAGCTCAAATCCCATTTGCTTGCCTCTAGAATACAGGATGATATTTAATCAGGACACCTCACTCTCTAGAGATTGATCTATCTGTAGGTCCACATCCTGGTTTTAATTTCTGACCAAAGTTCACATGATGAAGCTGATCTAGAGCACAAATCTTGGTTACTGAACTCCAAAGATGATTTCCCAGAAGATGAAGTAGTTTATCAATATGTTAAAGTAAATTAATACACATTCGTTGTTCGTATATGTACATAAGTGTGCATGTATGTATGTGTCTTTGTCCTCTAACCTCCAGAGAAGAATCTCTATTTGTATCTCTGCTATATGGTAAAATACTACACTGCTTCGCCTTCTGCCTTGAAAAGAATCTGTATCAAACACATTCTTATGCCAAAATCTACTATCTGACCTTGTAGCTCTAAAAATAGTTCATGTCAGAAGAAGAGAAATGTTTGTTTCTTCTTTTAGAACATTTGTACTTGCATTCATTAAGAACTTGGTTCAAAAGCCTTTGATGTGAAGGGGAGTATTTCAGTGGGCTTTGGATCAAGCTCCAAAATGGGTCAATTAAACTTAAAATAAAAATGAAAATAGGTCCAGCCTGAGAGTATTGTTGAATGAAACGAAATATTTAAGAGAGGTTGCTTTTGGAGTAAAGGGTTGGTCATTATTTCTTAATATTTAGCTGACTTTGTGGAATTTTCCATGATGAAAAAATAACCCTTTACACGAAGGTTGCAATTAATTTTCAGTCTTCAAAACATCCACATTTTGCTGCATGGTAGAGATGTTATTGTTGACCTAGTAAGTGCAAACATGATTTGAGCATAGCAGTATGTCTATGGGTCGGACACTAAGCAGTAAGCTACAGCCAATATTTTCAAAGTCAGAGCAGAGGCTTCATTCCCAAAACTCGTCTTTGACTCTTGAATAAGTTCACATTTATGTCTCAATTAATATTCCATCATTTTATGGACTTCTATAATGTCTGATCTAATGTTGTTCTTGATTGTTACACACTTTGCAGAAGGGCTAATGTAGCTCCTAGTAAAAGAAGAGGTTGTAATTAATTTAAAATCAGAGGATATGCAGTAGAATATAGCAAGAGCTTTACCACAAAATAGTGAAGTTTACTTCTTCAGTTGGTAATCCTTTTCCCTACAACAATATATATTTTTTAAAGGCATTCCTTTTAATAAAAATGAGGACAATGCAAAACCAAGCCATAGCCTCACAGTTCACTGCACTGCTTCTCTACAGCCCCTGTATCAGAGGTCTGGGTGATTCGAATGACGTATATCTATAGGAATTTTGCTGAATGGGGATTATTTGACAGTAAAATGATCATCATTCCTTTCAAAGAGATAGACATTTGATCAATTACACTGCAATGGCTTACAGCCATGTGCTATCTACCGTGACATTTATGATCTATTTTGGTTATCCCCAAATGGCCTTCAACCTAGCTATTATCTGCCAACATGTTCAACTTTTGGTCAGTGGAAATCCTTTAGTGTCTTGGAAAGACTCATGATGCTGTCTTCTGGAGAGATTCCATTACGGGTAACTACAACTTTATCTGCATTTGACGTATGTAATTAAGTGGCTGTGGTATGGCACACTGTCATTTGGCTTAATTTCAATCAACTAAGATAATTTTCTGTATTTTATTTCCTATAACACTGTGTCATATTGTTGTGCAAAGTGAAACAGCTGCCACATTCTCCTTCTTAAAGATGCATCCCAGAATGGGCTGTCTCTTGCGAGAGGACAACGTAGCCTCCAATTTGGCAGGTAAAATTGTGTAGCACCAAATCCTTCCATCTGTGGTTTCTTGTTGTCAGTTCATTGCAAGAACTTATAGTCTGGTCTAGATGTCAAACTATCTGATTTGTTAGTGTAGCTGGCAGGTTAACAGTCTAAGTCTTACCATTTCTGCCAGAAGTCACTATGGGTAGTAAATTTCATCCAAAAAGAAAGAAGAAAAATAACTGCATTTAAAGATTAGCTACACTGTTGGGATTAAGTTCTTAATGCTAAATTGGATGTAGAATAGGAGGTACTTCACAATTGCTCACATCAACATCAAGGGGCCAACTCAGTGGTGTATAGACAGGAGAGAAAAGGTGATGCTGTCACTCAGTTATTGCTACAAAGACTGGCTCTTCGTATTCTCACACAGCTAGCGTAGATCAAAAGCAAACTATATTGCTATGAAGAGATAGAAGATTTTTTTCCCCCTTGTGGTTATGCAAGCCATTGTATTTCTTCACATACACCCCTACCAAACTGTTCATTGAGAGGGAAAGAAAATCACTGCTCTTTAAGCCATAAAAGTTAGCAAAATATTAAATGACAAAAGTTTGGTAATAAACTTTGCTCAAGAGCATAAGAACATAGTATCTGAAACCCATGCTAGAGCAGATGCTACTGCAAGAGTACCACAGCTGAAGGGAATGGATCAGTGACTGCTCAGCAACAGCTGTGGCACTGCAATGACACAGACATTATTCCTTTTGCAATACAGAGGAGGGACAGCAGTGCCACACAGGTAGTAGTAGTATTATATAGATTGGAAAGAAACCACAGCACAGGTGGCTCGTGTTTTCCCTAGATTATCACAGACTAGGAAACATCCTGGTGCCACCTGTATTTCTACTATGCCACTTGAAGGCAAACATTACCAGTCTCCATGTACACCTCCTCTCATTTGAAGATGTCTCAGTGGATGTTTTGAGTAAAATTCAAGACTTGGGCATAAAGCCTTCACTTTTGATCTCTGAGATCACACAGCATCTTTGGGCATTTCTCTACTATGGAATCGATAAACTGGATGAATAAATTCTCCCAATAAATAATGCTAATGACCTCTGTCTTCATAAGAACCGTGTTTTGGGAGGGGAAGCAGTTTTGAAAGAGATTTCATCAGATCTTTTCACTGTCTGTGCCATTGTCATGTATCTAGAATGTCTTTTTGGCTTGGAGTTGAGAAACACTGACCTTATACTCAAAAATCCTCTCCAGTCAAAGATTTGGCTTATGTGCTATATCCTTCAAAGGGCCTGCCCAATGGCACACTGAAGATTCACACTTTCACTGCTCCCAAAGACAGTCCTAAGAATGGCTGGGTGCTTCTTTTCCAAGAAACATGCTTGTATATTTTAAATATGACAAGTAACAAGTGTTCCCATCTTGGCTTTGACAGAACTCTTTTCTCTCCAAAGGCAAATCTCATTCAATTAACATTTCAGTACAGTGTGATTTGGTCTACTGGTATGACAGTTGTGCTCTGAGAGGGGATACTGTAATCATTCAGATCCTAGATGTGTGGAATATACAACAGTGAGAACTGACTTATGCTGTTGTCAACCCACGTGTGGTTGACAGAATAAAGTAATGGAAATGTGAACATCTTCCAATTTAATACCCTGGGGTTGGTAGAAGTGTTTTCAGCAGTAGTACTTGAACTCTATCTTACCAAGGCTTGGCTTAGCAGTGCAGGCACCATTACTAGTATTTTGGTGACAGCTCCATTTGCTCATGATTAAAATTTGGTTTCTGTATGTCATGGAGGTGACACCTGATGAAGACTTTAATATCACTTTAATCCTATTTTGCAACATATTCCGAAAAGAATAGAAAATGAATTTATTGCATCTTCAAGTAAGGTAGGGAAAGATCTGAGATAACCTTTCATTTTACAATCATTCTTTTTATTTTCCTTTATTTCTTTTTATTTTTTCTTTTTATTCCCCCCCCCTTTCCCTTTTCCTTTTCATTTTTTCTCCTTTTCCCTTTCCTTTTCCTTTTCCTTTTTATTTTTCATTTTCCTTCTTTAATTTTCTTTTTCTTTCTCTCTTTTTCTTTTCCTTTCCCTTTCCCTTTTTCTTTTCCCTTTTCTTTTTCTTTTCCTTTTTCTTGCTGGAACGTGTCCAGAGAAGGGCAACAAAGCTGGTGAGGGGCCTGGAACACAAACCCTATGAGGGAGGGAGGGGGGTTGTTTAGCCTGGAGAAGAGGAGGCTCAGGGCAGACCTCATTGCTGTCTACAACTACCTGAAGTGAGGCTGTAGCCAGGTGGGGGTTGGTCTCTTCTCCCAGGCAACCAGTAGCAGGACAAGGGGACACAGACTCAAGTTGTGCCAGGGNGTTTTTCTCCCCCCCCCCTTTTCTTATTCCTTTTCTTTCCCTTTTTCTTTCCCTTTGTGTTTTTATTCTTCTGATTTTTGCCCCTCTTTTTTCTGTTTTTTGCCCGTCTTTTTTCTGGGGACACAGTCTCAAGTTGTAGCTGTGAGAGTCAAGGATGCTGCACAGTTACCACAGTGTTCTGGCATATCATTAAAATGATTAAAAATAGATTAGAATACTTTACTGCGTATTCACTTAATGCTCTCTACTTGTTTTTTGTTTATATGTAATAATACTAACAACAAAAATGTGAACTCCTTAAAATATAAACACTCCCAAATGTCTCAGATTATATTGCTGAGTCCTAAATCTCTGATTCAGCTCAAAGTTATTCAAGAATAATTTTTAAATTCTTCCTGTACTCTGAAAAATTTCCTGCCAACTCAATGGCTTAGTTATGTACATTATTCTAAAAGACTTCATAGGAGCTTAGATGGCTAAGATCAGGTCCAAGAGCACCTTGAAACATCTGAAACACTTCAGCATTTGGATAATTACATACTTTTGGGGCCAACCCACATTTCTCTTTGGAAAATGTTTCTCCTGCATGGCTGCAGACAACAGATGGATCATATGATCTGTGCGTTTGGAAAGATGGCATAATTCTGGCAGACTGTCAGTTAAGTGAAGGGAGCTGATTTCAGATCCTCATTAAGAAAATATACAACCACACAGAGTGGACTGAATGGCAGAATGGGATCACTGGCGCCAGCTTTAATAGAAAATGTAGCACACTATTGCAACATGAAATCTGATGTGCTGTGGTTGGATCCAGTTCTACCAGGTTTTGCACTCATTTTTCAAAGAAATGAGTTTTAAAGGAGAAATTCTTTGTATTTCAAGGACCCTCTGTTCACCAGGAGGGAGGGGAGCAGAGCAGTGGAGGCATTAAAGGAGAGCTCAAAGAGCCGCCAGCTCTAGAATCAGTGTGGAGCACCAAGGCTTTGTTGGGTCTTCCCTTAAGATTGAGAAGGTTTCTGTGTATTGTCTGCATATTAAAACTTTATACTTATAGTCTCTCACTGTATTTATGAGGGCAAGTGCTTTTTGCAACTAGCATTTTACCCAGCAGTACACTGTGGGCCTTCTTTGCACCCAGATCTCCACAGAGAAGCAGCCTTACACAGCGGCAGAGCCTGAGTGGGTATTTCAGGGCACTGTAAAAGCAAGAGAGTTTTCCAGCAATACTGGATATAAACAGTGAGTGTGCTGTGAATACTACTCACAGTTGAAGAAAAAAGGGCTAGTGAGATTGCACACCTCTATTTCACCATCTAAGGTCAAAATAATGGTTATGGCTTCAGGTCACAATTTTTGTAGTGCTCCTTGTTCCAGCCCTTTTAACACACTTTGTTACCTCCAAAAATTCAGGATCTTTATACGATGTGTTATCTTCCACCAGGCAACCAGCAACAGAACAAGGGGACACAGTCTCAAGTTGTGCCAGGGGAGGTATAGGCTGGTTGTTAGGGGGAAGTTCTTCACAGAGAGAGTGATTTGCCATTGGAATGGGCTGCCCAGGGAGGTGGTGGAGTTGCTGTCCCTGGAGGTGATCAAGAAAAGCCTGGATGAGGCACTTAGTGCCGTGGTCTAGTTGATTGGACAGAGCTGGGTGATAGGTTGGAGTGGATGATCTTGGAGGTCTCTTCCAACCTGGTTGATTCTATGATCTCAGTCACACAGAAAGTGAATGCCCCTAAATCATTGGTTGTTTTGAAAGTCTTTATAAAGTTTCTATTCATCCAGATAAGAAACACCATCTATTCCACGTGAACCTGAAATGTTCAAGCAGTGATGGCATTTATTCCTATGCCCTTTGTGCTATAATCATCACTCTTTCCTCCGAGGATAGCAAATTACAAAGGTTGAAATTCATTAACAAAGTCAGACCCTGTATTGTGAGTAAGCAATATTAGAAAGAAAACTATTGACACCTGAGTTAACTCCTTCTTCTCTCCGTTCACTTACTATGGTTAAGAGTCTTCGTGCACAGATATCCTTTTTGTGTGTGTGAAGAAAATCATAGAAACTGGCACCTTTCCTTGAAGAGCTTGGTGCAAATAGAATGAATGAGCAAGGCAGATGAAACTGGAAGTAACATGGAAAATTACTAATGGTTTTGTGTTTAGAGAGCCAAAGAGAGACAGTTAAACCAGATGGAGGCTCTTTATCTCTCTTTTTGAAATTATGGCAGAGGCATGACAAAAACATGAACAGCTCTCCTGTCTCTGGGTGCCTGATCAATTTGGTTTGAAATAAAGCCCTGTGTGACTAAAGTGTAGCCTGTCTTTCTGCACTACAATAACTCTATATGGGAACCACTCAGAATTCCTCACTGTGGGAGGAGGTGGTCTGAGTCATGCTTATAGCACTGCAGTCTTTGAGAGCAATATAAGTCATACTAAGATAATATAATACACGGACCTATTTGAGTACATTTTAGTCCTTTTATGTATACTTCATGTGAAAACTGACAATACAAAAGTAAAGATTAAAGGATTACTCCCTACGTTGACTTCTTTGAAGGAACAGGAATTTCAGCTGTGTAAGGACCAGTGAAATGGACTGTGGCTGGTGATCAGTGGAGTGGTGTCTGTGAAAAAATTCTAGGACGTAAAACTCAGTGTCATCTGAACCAAAGTTTCCCCTTGAAATGAGAATGGAGAAGGAAAAAAAAAACCCAACAGAATATAGATGAAATAGAGGCAAATTTTAAAATAATACCTGAGCTGCAGTTAATGAAAAGTCAACTTTTTATGGCAATTGCAGTTGGTTATCTGTATTTGGTGAACTCTTTTATTCTGGGATACTGCTATGATGAATGTTCATTTCAATTTCTGAAGCAATGTTGCTTTCTAGAGTAATATTTAAGGAAAAAATCATTGAATCATAGAATCAACCAGGTTGGAAGAGATGTTCAAGATCATCCAGTCCAACCTAGCACCCAGCCCCAGCCAATCAACCAGACCATGGCACTAAGTGCCTTATCCAGGCTTTTCTTGAACACCTCCAAGCACGGCAACGCCACCACCTCCCTGGGCAGCCCATTCCAATGGCGAATCACTCTCTCTGCGAAGAACTTCCTACTAACATCCAGGCTAGACCTCCCCTGGCACAACTTGAGGCTGTGTCCCCTTGTCCTGTTGCTGGTTGCCTGGCAGAAGAGACCAACCTCCACCTGGCTACAACCTCTCTTCAGGCAGTTGTAGACAGCAATGTGGTCACCCCTGAGCCTCTTTTCCAGGCTAAACAAGCTCATATCTAATTATGTTTCCCAATTTTTTATAAAAGGCAACCATTTTTACTGCACACCAAGAGGCTACAACCCACATATCTATCTGTCCTTGTAATTGTTCTCTTGTATAAGTACTAGGAAGAGCTTGGCTGTCATTGTTGCAGGTTGGTACTACTCTAGCCTAGTAAAACCAACAAATTCTTATGAAAACTGAGACCCATAATGCAGAGCAGTCACACTTTAAGTCTCAGTATTTCAGCTATTATTAATTAAAAAAAAAATCCCCAAAGGTCCAAGTTCATTGAAAGGACCAAAAGAGCTACATAGAAAATCTCTTTGAGAAGCACCAATTAAATGAAGCAGAACAAAAATAAATAATAAGTAATTTCCATCACTTTTACTTAGTATCCTAATGACTTTAAAAACTAATTTATTTTAAAGTTTGTAAAAGAAGAAGAAGAAGAAAAAAAGTTGTTGGACTAAGACTTCACTTATCAGGTTTCATCCTGGAGGGAATTTTTATAGCTGAGTAATAAACCCTCTGCACTGGAGTGTTTATAATGGAAATACTGACAAATGTGATAATAAACACCGATCATGGGGCCATAGTAGCTGATCAGAATGTGGATGCAATAGTCTGCAGTGCTAATCATAGTGTTTTGTTCTGTTCTAATTTGCTTAAACCTGCTTTCAGGTTGAGCAGCTGACTATAAGCAAGATCAGCCTGACTATAGATTGCAAAATTGCCTGATAATTTATACTTAGAAAGCTTGGAAGTATCTCTCAAATATGATTTAATTTAGACTTTTTTTTTTTGGGGTGGGTGTGGGGAATGGGGGGGACACACAACACACACGACACGGATGAGTTACATGTCTGAATACTAATTGTAATGTGATAGCTTCCAGGGAACTTGACTTTCTATTAAAATGCAGGCAAAGGGAATGCAAACAAACTAGCCTCAGACCCGGATCTAAAAATGGGCTATGATCAAACAACTCTAAGGCTTTAAAAAAACCCTTATTATCTTTCCCCAGAAGTAATTGACAGTGTCAGTTTTTGTTCTTAAAGAGGTGATAATGGCATGGTGCTTCGGGGAGACCAAGGAGCCGGATTGGACTCAGCCTTAGTGGGAGCAGGGTTTCCGTGACTCCACAGACTGGGATGCAGCTATCTTGGATCAAGGTGATAGTGAGGGAAAAAGGAACCCCACAGCTCTGTTATACCGGAGAAATGGGATTGCACTCCAACAAGAATCTTGTCTGTAATGTTTCCATAGTTTGTTAATACTCTTAATAGACTGAGCTTCCAGGACTTCAACACATACACATGAGTCAAGTGATGAGCCAGTAGGGTATCTTGCTGTTTCATTCAGGTTTTGTGGGCATAAGAGCATGTTCTAGTTTTAACACAGGTCTTTAGGGAAAAACATTGCCTCTAGATTACCATTCTGATAAATATTTGACAGCTTTGGAAAAGCAGAAATCATACAAAATTAAGTCCCTCTACAGCAGGTTCCCAACTCCTCTAAACCAACATGTGGTGGAAAGGCTTTTCTGCTGTGACAGGAAACACATCCTGATACTTCATCTGTGCTGTTTGCATATTGTGTTAATTGACTTGTACCACAACTGTATTTTTAATCTCTAATGTTGTTTTTAGAATCAGTGGCTCATATAAAAATGGGACTACTGTTTTGTATTGCTGCTACAAAATTTTCAGTGATCTGTAAAAAATCAAAGTGCACAATGTAAGGTACAGTTTTTGATTTGTATTAAAAAACCCTCAGAATGTAACTTTCTCTTTCTGCTTTTCTCTAGCCTTTAACAGAAGTATAGGAAAACTCTGAATCTTGATGAAATTCCAATGTTTCATTATTAAGCCAAGAAGAGAAAACCAATAATTTTTGAATTATTCAATACAGACATATTTACATTATGAATCTCTTAACCTAAGACTCTGAGTGTTGTAGAGCTCTAATTTTTGCAGTGGCATAAGCATGGAAAAAAGAAAAGAAAATACACGTAATCATGCTGTAGAAAGCACAATTAGTAGAGACATCATGGAGAATAGGTGATTAGGAATGAATATTGACTTGTGTATTTCATTGCCCTTAAAGAAGTTGTCTTCATCGTTTTGCTTGAGACGGTGGTAAGAGTAAAATGCATCTGGGTCATGTGAACAGGAGTTGATTTTGGAATATTGTCCATTCTTAGTTTCTTTTTGAAAATTATTTTTAGGAGAAAAAAAACCCAAACAAACCTCCTCCCCCCAAAAACAAACTCCCAAAACAAACAAGCCCAAAACCCAAACAAACACACACCCCAACAAAAAACTAAACTCCCAACACAAAACCATCTGAAGAGGTGAAATCCCACAGTTTCTATAGAGCATCCAGCTGTGTTAACTGTCCAACTGCCTCTTGGTGAAAAAAAAAAGGCATTCTGACAACTGGAGAGCAGATGTAATATGTGGTCAGGGTTGTCGTCAAAAACAAGTGGAAAAAGAAACTAAAGAAACAAGTGAAAAGAGAAAGAATATCAGAGTATTAATGCAGGATATTAGCTATTTCATAATAGCGTTAAAGTGAGTGGAATAAGAAAAGAAAGAGGAATCCCCAAAGGACCTGACAAAACATGAGAGAAGGAATCAGAGAAATGCTACGGTGAGGATTAGATCGTAGCCATATCAGTCTGAATCCAGGGCAAACATTGATGTCACGACTACCACTACAATTTTACATAGCGGAGATGGACGCTGTCCTGTGATGTCCCGCGAAACCTTTGTCCTGGATGGGACATTATCTTATACGTGAGATGCCATGAACAGGCTGTTTGCTGCAAGTCTGCTGCAAACACGGGAAGAAATCCAGGTCTTTTCCAGCAGCAGCGAGGGAAGGTGGCTGCAGCAGAAAGAGCTGAGCGGGACAGGAAAGACAGGCATATGAGGAAGGTTCAGAGAGGCTTCTAGGGAAGAACTCCATGGCCCTTGCCCCACTCCCAGCCCGGCCACGGCTACTCCTGCTGCTGCTGCTCTGCGCGGCTCTCGCCCCTGTGAAGACACGGCTGTGAGTTACCGGTAGGTCAGCCCGCGGTACACCTTGTCTCCGTCTGCATCCCTAGGGTGCGGTCGGCTTCAGCTTCCCTTTCCCCTCCCGCTCCGGCTTTTCGGAATTTATTTATTTATTTAATCTCCTTCATCAATGAAACATACAGAGGGAGGAGCAAAGACAAATACAGCGAGGGAATCAAAGCCCACAAGCCCACACGTTTCCTTTCTCAGACGGCTTCTCATCACCCGGGGATGCGGGGTGACTCGAGTCACCGCTCCGCCTGATCACCGCCGTGCCGTGCCGAGACAGGCCGCACCGGGTAAGCAGCTACGGACCCTCCTTCGCCAGCCCCTGCTCAGTGTGAGCGGCGACGCTGACCGCCCCCACACAAGTACGGAAACTGATCCCGGGAAGAGAGTCGTGACAACAAAGGGTTGTGTCCAGGTGTCCCGCTTTACTGGCCCTGTGACACACGGCGTGGACTTGCCAGGCTGGATTTCCAAGAACAGGGAGTTGCTGTTTAGGTTTTCAACAAGGCAGAAAGCGCTGGGTTAAACGCACACGCCGAGACCTTGCTGGGCAGGCGAGGAACCCGATGGAAACTGGAATGCCTCTGCTGCCCTTGCCGAGCCTTTCTCGAAAGCAACAAAATCGTAAAGGTTTTTAAGCAACCAGGGGAGGCAGTACAAACCAGAAGGCCTCAGACCTTCTTTTTATCTCTCCCCTTTACAAAAATTATATTAGCAAATCTACACACACTTAGCCTCTCCACCCCTCCTCTTCTCTACTACTCCTCCTCCCGCCCCCTGAGCACGCTTCCCTCAACACTCCTTGTTTTGGAACCCACACCTGCATAGCTGAGATGTGAGAAGCCAAGGCAGGAGCCAGAGCTCTTGAGTCCAGAGTAGAGACACCCAGGGGCCACCTGCTCCGTGCCATGGGTGGTGCCTGGCCCCCAGCCCCATACCACCAGGTCCTGGCTCTTCCTAGCCCACCTTTTGCCTGCTGCAGCCATCCAGGAGCTCAGTCATGAAGGAGATGTACACTATGGCCAGGCGTAATGTCTCTATCCGGGACAGTCTCTTCTCGTAGGCGAAGGTAGGCACCTTCTTTCTCAGCTGATCAAATGCCTCGTTGAGGTTGAACATCCTCTTCCTCTCCCTTATATTGGCAGCCTGGCGCTGGGCGTAGGTGATAACCCGCTTTCTTCTGCGTTTGTCTAGGAAGGAAGTGCTGTGCATTCTCTCCTCTTCCTCTTCTTCCTCGTCTTCAGGATCTCCATCTCCGAAGGCAGGCAGGGGTAGCCCCCGGGCCATCCCCGCTCGAAGCGACAGGGATCTGTCCTCAAAGGGAGACCCGGAGGTGACCTCGCAGAACCCCAGGCCCGTCTCTGCCAGGGATAGAGCCTGGGGAGAGCCCAGGGAGAGGTCGGCCACGAAATCCAGCACCGAGGTGCCCAGCAGCTGCTCCGGGCAGGGCACTTGGGGGACTCTGCCGTGCGGTTCATCCAGCAGGTCCGGGTACTGGTGGGCTGAGAAGAGGCTGGCTGACATCTTACTTCAGAGAGGGCTTAATCTGGTCCCCCATCCCCATCCCCATCAGCGTTAATATTTATAACCCCCCGGATAACAGGATTAGCAGGACTAGAAAGAGCGGCTGTAAAATTTCTCGCCGTGATGCTGATGAGAGGAGACAAGCAGCCCCCTCGGGGACGCGTGGATGCCCCCGAGAGAGGAATCCCCAGTGAGTCAATCCTGTCACAGTGATCAAGGACAGTTCCTTCTTGGCAAAACCCTCCGCTCTTACCTGCTGAGCACTTTTGTCTCTTCTTACAGACCCGCAACCAAAGGATTTTCAGGCTCTTTAAAGCCTGCAGCCGCAGAGCCGGGTCTCCACTGGGCTTGTTTTTCTTGTTTTCTGTCGGGATCTCTGAACCCTGAGAGCCAGGCTGACAATCGATGTCAGGCAAGTGCATGTATGCTTTTAATGATGTCCTGAAGAGGGGACCTGTGCGCAGAGGGTCACGGCGGAATGTTTACTCTGTATCCCAGCGCAATGGGAGCTGAATGACAGGACCTCCATTAGACTAAGTAAGCATTGTAGAGGACCTGATATTGCATTCCCCCTAGTAACTGTTGGAATCGCCTCTCCATTCCCTCTAAATCTCCTTCAGCTAAGGTTCAAACATCTTCCCAGCAAAAGGCTGCTTCTAAAAGCTCATTTCGGTTCAAGCAACCTCAAAGCACTTGCTTTGAAATTCCTTCCTCCTGCCCACGAGACAAGGATAAGCTCATCCCAGGCAGGACAGCGGTTGCCCTTACACCTTAGGCACCGGCAGTGCACGAAGGAATCAGCCTGGCGCGCAAAATACCGCGAAATACACACGAACACACCCGCACCTCCGACAGCTCTGAATAATTTTCTTTGATCAAGGTTTCCTTGGGGAAGGGCGTTGGAGATTGTTTTGCTTTTGTCTTGGGAAGTTGGAACGGGTTAGAGGTTGTGTCTTCACACTTCCACACCACAGACTGTCTCTAAATAAACAGCTCGGCCCTGGCCATCCCTTTCGGTGCTAGACACACTCAGGCTGAGCCGGATCGATTTTCCTTGGCACAGGATTTGTGCTCAACTTGTTCGGGAGCGGCCATCGCTCCTGCTCTGCCTTCCTAGACCTTAATCTTCGCCTTTGTCATGCGTTGTTGTCGCTCTCGCTTTGCGGCTAATTAGCGTCTGATTTCTAAAGGCATTTCAAAGCCCATCACATCAAAGGGTGGTGGTGGAGACGAAAGATCTCGCTCCTAGAAAATCCTTCCTGTTTGCCTACAGGATCGCAAACATTTCCCACCACTGATCGAAGTCTGCCGTCGTTTACAAGGCTGCGAGTGAATCACGCACTCCCTTCCCCTGCCAGCCGTCCACCCCCGCTCCGCGACTGTCAGAGGAGGAGGCTGACCAGGGCACTGGCTGCGCCGTGGGCTGCGGAAGCTGCGCGGGGGCGGAGCTACGTTGGACAGCTCCAGAGTGGGTCTGGGAGCCTTGGAGGAGCTTTAAGTAACCGGCGTCACTGCAGAAAAGGAGATGTTCCCTCCTCGCCCTTCCTCCGGACCCATACCCAACCCGGCTCACCCGCTATTGCTGCCACTGCTGGGGCAAGTGACTGCCAGCGTTGTGCCTGCCTTCGTGATATAACGGTGTGCCTCAGGCTGAATAAAGGGCTGGGAGTGGGGAAACTGCTTTTCTTCTTACCAGCTAAGTGGTTCCTTAGCCAACAGAGAGATTGTTGTTCGAAGACCTACTTCTTTACGACAAATATCGTTCATTAAAACACACGGTGAATGAACTAATAAGCAAAGAGAAGCCGCAAAATATCTGGTGAGAGAAGTGCTGACTTCAAGAGAGCATCCGAAAGTAATAGTTAGTTGAAGGGCTCTAAATGTTAAGTGTTATAAAAAAAATGCTCGGCTGACAAAAGATGAGATAAATATTTATGATCGATCAGCAAAGCAATGTAACTTGAGATCCTTATAGGTAAGGTGGCACGTATTTTGTTTGAAGGCACAGAGACATGAATTAAGGACGAATGCTGGTAAAGATGTGTCACCACAGGGCGTAAGATTATCGGGGGAATAAAAATACTTCAGATAAAGAAACAAATGGATGGAGAAATGTGGGCTCGTCGTTTCTGTGGGAATCTTCACACCAATTTCCCGTCGCGTGGGAAAGCAGCCCTGAGAAGAGGATAAAGCAGTCCTTCACGGTCTCGTTCAGAAAGAACCTCTTGCTCATATTTCTAGTTTCAGATTTATCTATTGGAGACAGGTGTATACAGACTGTATAGAGATGAGGCCAAGGCTACTTCACTTTTACTTCTGCAGGTCTCATGTGCTGAATTGATTGACTGTATTAGTCAATTAAAACAAGCAAGATAGTGGAAATGGGCTCATATTATCTAACTGCTGGCTCTCGTCCAAGGTAATCATGGAGACACTCTGAGGCCTGCAGAAATCTGAGCACCTGTAATGGACTCCACAGTCCACTTGAAGTCTCCCCCCCCTGTTGGAATGCATTTTAATTATTTCTTTTTTAATAATATGTTTTTAACACCTATGTATTTTATTCTTATGTGTATGTGTGCAGGGAAGGAGACTAACTTGAGAATTTTTCTAACACCTTTCATGCTGATATCCCAGTCTAATATATATTTAATCATCTGTGCCATACAAAATCATTTTTGTCTTGTGAAAAAAAAAAGGTGTATTTTAAAAGAAGGAAGATTTAAAGAGTCATAGTCTAGCTGCAGAGGTGAAAGCGAGAGTACACACTGCCTTGGTGATGATGTGAAGGTGAGCAGGTTTAGAAAGGTGACAGAGTTACCCCTGGAAAAGTTATCACAGATAAAGCTCCAAGATCTTTGGACTGCAAATTATTTTAGTTTCTCAAATTCCATATTCTGTGCAGTGAAGAGAAAACAGAACATGGGCTGAATCTAGGAGTTGTATCAACTGTTGTAGTGCTACGCATGGACACAATGGTTTGTGGGCACAATTGTAAACAGAACAGTACATAACTAGTAAAAAAGTAAACTGTGAATAAAAAATGCACTCAAGTGAATGTTTAAGGCTAGAGACTGAGAAATGAAGGGTCATATTCCACCTATTTTGTAAACTCACTGATATTAGCACAGTTTCTTCATATTCTCTCCCTCAGATCATCCTTGCTTCAGATTTGCCCAACTTCAGAGAATTCCTGAATCAGGCAGTCTCATGACCCTCTAGGGATTTTCCCCAAGCTAGTGATGAGCAACAGTTGTTTCAATTCTTTTGCACAAAGACATGGTGAATCACAGACTTGCATTTGAAATAGCCTCAGACCACAAGTGCTATTATGTAAGCACTTAAAAACAGGATGTGCAATTATTTACTGCTACCTACTGAAAAAAAAAACAACCAAAAAAACCCCCAGTTATTTACTGCTACCCACATAGGGTCCTGGGTCCAGCAAGTTTTGTTAGCACTAGAGTAAGTGAACTGTAGAGAATAGTATTACTTTGTTTTATTCATGTGGACTTCCATTCAAACACCACACAGAACGGTTCAAACTGCATGTACAGGTACATAATACACTTGCAAAATGTGTAAATATATCACCTTGTAAAGAGGTAAATTGAAGAGAAGTAGGTTCAATTATTTGCATTGGATTACTAAAATACATTAGCTGCAAAGCTGAGAGCAAAACCACTACCACTGGTCTGCTAGCTTAATTCTTTAATTGCTAGGTAATCCTGGCTCACCAACTCAGGGAAAGTCAAATCAGTCACTTTTGCTTTCAAAGCTAAACCTCCGTGGGATTATCTCATTTGTGAGACCAGATCCAGAGAAAATAAGTTAGGAATGGAACAATCCCTTTTAACTTTAGCTCCAGAAATACTGAATAATCAGGCAAATCTGTTTTCTTTTCTACTTTTCAGAAAGCAAAAAGGACACATATACATCTCATTTTACTTAGCTCAGGTAGACTTTCAGCATTGTGAATTAAAGCCTTGATATACAGTAGTACACAGTATTCGTTCAGAGGGTGTGTCTTAGGATGTTATAGATTAGCCATGGTGGTTTTGGTTTAGTCTTTATTGCTGTGAGAGATTTTTTCCAGGATTTCTTGACTCATTCCTCTAAGCCTGTGTTGAAAGAGAGTTTCTTAATGCATTCTGAAGCAATCACATCATTTGTGTTTTTATTTTAACCTACTGTTTAGTACTAGAGTTAATTTCTTCAGAATATTTTAAACCACATCTGTTTCAATTGCATTATTTATTCTTGGAATCATTAACATTATTTGTTTTGTTATTCAAAGGCAAACATAGCAAGGATGCTTGAAAGAAGCTGGCAAAACAGAGACTTCTTTTCAATAGCCTTTAATATTCACACATATTATCTGATCAATAATTAAACTAACATTAATAACTAAGTAAAATCAAATGTAGATCTAGGTAGTTATATACAATTACTAAGAGACATATTTAACCCAATGCCCTTTCCAGTGACAATGGATTCAGGAGAATGTCCCACTGGCTATGTTATGCATAGTAGTTCTTTTACAAAATGATTCTGTTCAGAAGGATGAAAATAAAGGATAATCTTCCACACCATTTTCCAGCCAAACCCACAGGTGCTGTGTTTTCGGTTCATAGAAATTATTGTTACCTGTCTGATCGTAACGTCATAGCAACATCTAGGGGGAAAAAAGGAATTTAAAAGGGCAAGAATAAGAAATTTAAAATAAACATTCATTTTCCCCCCAGTAGATAAATTTTGCCAGGACTGACTGAGAAAAGAAGACGAGAATGTCCAGTGGGTTCCTTCCAGAACTTGGACTGTTCAGACTTTCTCTGCCACTGTTTCCCATTTTGTTTTTCATGTTTCATTAGCAGATCACTTACAGAAAAGCACCATGATGATGCAAGAACTCTTCCCCCCCCCATCAGCTTATGGAAATCCTTCCTCAGTTCAGCTTCATAAGTCTTCAAGGACCAGTGTATGCCTCCACTTGACCAGTCTAATACCTCTTAACTAACTCTCCTTTTGGCTAAACAGGAACCTTCCTGATGAACTATTACACAAAGGAACCTCCAAAGGTCCCCTACGAACATTATTTCTACGTTCCTGCAATTCTTGGAGCCCAGTGTTGTGAATCCTGGTGTCCTTTGCCTTTCAAAGAGCATGCTTTCTCTCAACAGGAGGGGATAGCATGTCTCCTTCTCTTGGGGTCCAGAAGAAGTTTCCACGGTGATTTTTTTTAGGATAGATGGACAATAAAACCCTTTGTTGTGTTTGCAGTCATGGCATTTGAGAAATCTGAAATACAGCAGAATGTTTTGATACAGAATCACAGAATTAACCAGGTTGGAAAAGACCTTTGAGACCATAGAGTCCCACTTATGACCTAACACCTTCGAATTAACTAAACCATGGCATTAAGTGCCTCATTGAGTCTTCTTTTAAACAACTCCAGGGATGGGAATACAATAGGTCTGGATTTTTTTGCTCAATGATTAGGTCACAAAACCACAAAACACTTACTTGTGTTTGTAAATACCCATACAGAAACAGTGACATTTACTTCAAGTGCAATAAGAACATGAAGTTATCAAGTGCTTAAGTGATTTTCTGGTTTGTGGCTTCAGTTCTTTCAAATCTAGTAACAAACATAAAAGGCAAGGGGCTGTTTAGAGTGCTCGCTACTGACCAGCAGCCAAGAAATCACACATAGAATGTCAGGGGCTGGAAGGGACCTCAAAAGAGCATCCGGTCCAATGAGAGCAGGATTACCTATACCAGATCACACAGGAACACATCCAGGTGAATTTTGAATATCTTCAGAGTGGGAGACTCCACAATCCCCCTGTGCAGCCTGCTGTAGTGTTCTGTCACTCTCAGTGAAAAAAAAAATCTCCTCATGTTTACATGAAATTTCCTATGCCTCAACTTCCATCCATTGCTCCTTGTCCTGTCACTGGGCATCACCCAGCAGAGCCTGGCTCCAGCCTCCTGGCACTCATCCTTTGCATATTTATAAACATGAATGAGGTCACCCCTCTGTCTCCTCCTTCCAAGCTCCACAGCCCCAGCTGCCTCAGCTTCTTCTTGTAAGAGAGAAGTTCCATTCCCTTCACCATCTTTGTGGTTCTGGGCTGGACTCTCTCAAGCAGTTCTGTGTCCCTCTTGAACTGTGGGGCCCAGAAGCGGACACAGCGCTCCAGATGCCAAGGATTCAAGTAGTCAAGCTATTAAGTATCCAAAAAAAGTAATCTGGAAGACAGCACCTCTTTTAATTGCTGATTTGCAGAACTATTCAATCAGCCCAAATGTAATTTCAGTGTTCAGATTCTCACCTTGAATTCATTCCTATTCAGTCACTTGTAGAGAACAGGAATGAAAGATCCAGAATGCTGCATTAAAAGCAAACTTCAGCACAGATTTGTCTTAATGATCAGATGATATTTTACCTGATTATAGAGTGGAAACTCACTGGTTTGTACTGCACAGGCAAAGTTATTGCATGTTATATATTTTCCTCTCTGCTTCTAATGCACACAATTCCAGACCCAAGTGTAGTTTTCACAACAGACAGAGCGCTCCACACGCATACAGCTTGGATTTCACAGGACTGTAAATCATTTTAAATGTTTGCATTGGTTATTGGTTTTAATCTTTTCTGTGCATGGACTCTTGAATTTTTATCAGTTTTTCACAAATCTTTGATGCAGGATTACACACCTTAAAAAAAAAAAAAAAAGGCATGCCTTTGCTGCAAGTCTGACAAGAATTTATATCCCTCAGGCTTTCCTCTGGGATATCTCTTGACATCAAAAAAGCAGAATTAGAAATAGTTTTGATTTCTTTCAGATGTCTATTTCCCCCCCCTCCCCCCTCCAAACACCGTAATAAGAGGGACATTGAGATGCTTGAACGT
>WAAF01004502.1:20513-31512 GCA_013400475.1 Tricholaema leucomelas
GGAAGGAGGGAGGGAGGCAGGCAGGGAGGGAAGGAGGGAGGGAGGCAGGCAGGGAGGGAAGGAGGGAGGGAGGCAGGCAGGGAGGGAAGGAGGGAGGGAGGCAGGCAGGGAGGGAAGGAGGGAGGGAGGCAGGCAGGGAGGGAAGGAGGGAGGGAGGCAGGCAGGGAGGGAAGGAGGGAGGGAGGCAGGCAGGGAGGGAAGGAGGGAGGGAGGCAGGCAGGGAGGGAAGGAGGGAGGGAGGCAGGCAGGGAGGGAAGGAGGGAGGGAGGCAGGCAGGGAGGGAAGGAGGGAGGGAGGCAGGCAGGGAGGGAAGGAGGGAGGGAGGCAGGCAGGGAGGGAAGGAGGGAGGGAGGCAGGCAGGGAGGGAAGGAGGGAGGCTACAAATAGCTATTAAGTACTGTAAGAGAAGAGGAGGTGTGGAATTCCATTCATCATTGCCTACTGACACCCATTTGTTAGCTTCCCTTGGCCCCACCCCAGCAGCAAATCAGCCCAGAGCCTTGAGGCAGAAACAGCACCCGAATGTAAAGCCCCAGAATGTCATCTGCTTCCCCAGATATGTCATAATACATTCTGCACACAAACAAACCTGCCCTAGCACACCAGGCAAGGTCCTCTTTAAGCCTCCCTCTGTGACTCTTCACTTCTCTCTCATTTCAGGCCTATTTCTAGGCCAGAGATGGCTTTGAAAATGAGGCCGGGGTGGAGAGGGGATGTTTCAGCTTGTTTCTGTTTTGATTTGTACTCAACAGCAAAGAAAGGGCAGGTGCAGTGTCTTGAAATTCAGGACTTGCCTTAATAGGTCCATTTTATGCTGTTCACTCTTAGTCTCTCCCAGATCACAGAATCAGTCAGGGATGGAAGGGACCACAGGGATCAGCCAGTTCCAACCCCCTGCCATGGGCAGGGACACCCTACCCTAGAGCAGACTGCCCACAGCCTCATCCAGCCTGGCCTTAAACACCTCCAGCCATGGGGCCTCAACCACCTCCCTGGGAAACCCATTCCAGCCTCTCACCACTCTCATGCTCAACAACTTCCTCCTCACAGCCATCTGAGCTGGCTTTAGATGGGAAGTAAGAGTGTTTGCCTGATTGTGTCCCCCTCAAGCCATCCTACCACAGTAGGACTATGAACCCTTGAGCATCTTCTAAGACAGATGTCAACCAATGCTTTCCCCTGCCATGAGCTTTGAGCCCAACTGTCCTAGAAGGAACAGCACAGGAGGCTCCACCTCAATACGAGGGGGAACTTCTTGACTGTAAGGGTCACAGAGCACTGCAATAGGCTCCCGAGAGATGTTGTGGAGTCTCCTTCTGTGGAGACATTCCAGCCCTGTCTGGATGTGTTCCTCTGTGACCTGAGCTAGATTGTGTGGTCCTGCTCTGGCAGGGGAGTTGGACTCGATGAAAAGCTTGGGTGAGGCACTGGCCATGGTCCCGTTGATTGGACAGGGCTGGGTGCTAGGTTGGACTGGATGAACTTGGAGGTCTCTTCCAACCTGGTTGATTCTATGATCTTTTTGGGTTCCTTCCAACCCCTGACATCCTGTGATCCTGGTCAACTGCCTTAAGGTGTACCAGGGGAGGTCTAGGTTGGACATGAGGGAAAAAAATCTCTTACCCAGAAGAGCTGTCAAGGCCTGGCTCAGTCTGCCCATAGCAGTGGTGGAGTCCCCACACCTGGAAGGATTTAAAATCCTTGTAGGTGTGATGCTGAGGAACATGGATTAGTGGTGACCTTGCAGTGCTGGGTTGATGAGCTTGGAAGTCTTTCATATCCATTATCTGACACAGACAGGCTAAGAAAAGGAAGGAAGGTTTTCAGAGACATCCAGGTCTGCTCCTCACATCAGCACAGAGGGTTAACTTTCATCGAATCAAGCAGGTTGGAAGAGACCTCCAAGCTCAGCCACTCCAACTTAACACCCAGCCCTGGCCAGTCAACCAGACCATGGCACTAAGTGCCTCAGCCAGGCTTTGCTTCAACACCTCCAGGCATGGAGACTCCACCACCTCCCCTGGCAGCCCATTCCAATGCCAATTACTCTCTACCAACAACTTCCTCCTAACATCCAGCCTAGACCTCCCCTGGCACAAATTGAGACTGTGTCCTCTTCTTCTCTTGCTGCTTGCCTGGCAGAAGAGACCAACCCCACCTGGCTACAGCCTCCCTTCAGGGAGTTGTAGGCAGCAATGAGGTCAGCCCTGAGCCTCCTCTTCTCCAGGCTGCACACCCCCAGCTCCCTCAGCCTCTCCTCACAGGGCTGTGCTCCAGGCCCCTCACCACCTTCCTTGCCCTTCTCTGGACACATTCCAGTACCTCAACATCTCTCTTGAATTGAGGAGCCCAGAACTGGACACAGCACTCAAGGTGTGGCCTGAGCAGTGCTGAGCACAGGGGCAGAATAACCTCCCTTGTCCTACTGGCCACACTCTTCCTGATCCAGGCCAGCATGCCATTGGCTCTCCTGCCCACCTGGGCACACTGCTGCCTCATGTTTATGATCTCTCAGGTCCTTTCCAACCTAAGTCATTTTATGGTTTACTTGATGGGCAATCCCATCCCTGCTCCAGACTCCCCTGCTGGTAACAGGTTTGCCTGTGGTCTAAAGGCTGTCACATCCCTGTGACGAGCTGACTGGGCTGTTTGCAGCTGCATCTTGCTTCTCTCTTTGGAAACAGAACAAAACAACAAAGAAAATCCCAGTGCTGAGTACAGAGGCAGAAGAACCTCCCTTGTCCTACTGGCCAAGGGTTGCAGCCTACAGCTCAGTGTCCAACTGGAGACCAGTGACAAGCGCTGTCCCTCAGGGGTTGGCACTGGCATCAGTGCTGTTAAACATTTTTGCCATGGACTATGGGATTGAGGCTGCATTGCCGGTGGGAAAATGCAACCACCAGGGACTTCCATCCCTTCTGACCACAAGTAGGGACACCAAGCAAATCACTTCAAGGCCAGCAAAATAACAACCTCACCAGCTTTAACAACACAGCCCCAGTCTCACCTTCCCTCTGTTTACAGAGGCAGATACAGGGTTGAGGGAGCTTCAGTGCCTTGGGAAGTGTTAAATTGGACTTGGACTGGACCACCTCCATGGTCCTTAACACGTTTCCACCCAGAGCTAAAAGCTGAACATGCTTTTAAACACCACTAAGGATCAGCCATCAGCTGCTTGGAAGATTGCCACAGCAGCATTTGACTACTGGATAGCAATCAGATAGACAAAGCCTTGCCAAGCTGTGGGCTCTTGGCTGGCAGAAGACAGTGTTGGTGCTCCAGGGAAGACTTTGGCACAGCCTTTGATCTCTCCTAGTTCAACAGAACTTCAACTAGAATAAACCTTATTTTCTCTCTCTTCCTCCCATTTTCCTATGGAGGAGGGAGGGAGGTGAAGGGGCAGAAAAGGGAAAGGGAAGGCGGCAGCGGCAGAGGAGGAAAGGGGAAAGGGAAGGCGGCGGCAGAGGAGGAGGAAGGGGGAAAGGGAAGGCAGAGCAGGAGGAGGAAGGGGGAAAGGGAAGGCAGAGGAGGAGGAGGAGGAAGGGAGAAAGGGAAGGCGGAGGAGGAAGAGGAAGGGAGAAAGGGAAGGCGGAGGAGGAGGAGGAAGGGAGAAAGGGAAGGCAGCGGCGGAGGAGGAGGAAGGGAGAAAGGGAAGGCGGAGGAGGAAGAGGAAGGGAGAAAGGGAAGGCGGAGGAGGAGGAGGAAGGGAGAAAGGGAAGGCGGAGGAGGAGGAAGAAGGGAGAAAGGGAAGGCGGAGGAGGAGGAAGAAAGGAGAAAGGGAAGGTAGTGGTGGTGGGGAGGAAAAGGAGAAAGGGAAGGCAGTGGCGGTGGGGAGGAAAAGGGAAAGGGAAAGAGGCGGCGGAGGAGGAGGAAAGGGGAAAGGGAAGGTGGCGGCGGCAAAGAGGAAGGGAAGGCAGTGACAACAGAAAAGGGAAAGGGAAGCTGACAGAAGAGGAGGAACGGAGAAAGAGAAAGAGGTGGCAGGGGAGGAAAGAGAAAGAGAAAGAGGTGACAGAGGAGGAAAGGAAAAAGGAAAGGAGGAGGAGGAAAAAAATGCATCCCTACATGTGATATGTGCACATCCCAGCACCACTACTTCTGATGAAATTGGCCTCCCAACAAATACCTCAAGGTCGATGTCTTCTGCTGGCACACACCTGCCTGAATTTCAGGCCATTCACTAACCCCCCCAAGTCCTCTCCTTCCTGCCGCTCTCAGGTTTCATTGGATACTATTTTTCCAAGATCTCTTTCATCCCACATTTTCTCCCCCAAAAATCCCATTTGCTCCCACTTGAGTGCCATTTGTTCTCCAGAAGGCCTTTCTCCACCCATGCCCCTTGGTGGTGGCATGCTCTGCTCTCCTCTCCACCAGCAGGTTTGTTCTGCTTTAATGACTTCAGAGGCCACCACCTGACAGCGCTCTGCACGCCAGGACGGATGCAATGTGACACAGCCAAACACAAACCTCCGCCGAAGCGATGCTGCACCTGACGAGAAGCATCTCCCTCCACCCAGCAATGAACTCATGCTGTCTGGTCCCATCAAAGCCACCCAGAGCCAGACTGCCCTGGCTGTTTACATATGACAGGGACCTTTGGGTCTCATCCCCGTAGAGAAACAAGTAGTAAAATACCCAGAGGGGAAGAAAAATCAACTTAAAATGATAAAAAACAAAATCATAGAATGGTTTGGGTTGGAAGGGACCTCCACAGGTCATTTAGTCCAACCCCCTTCATTCCAATACCAATCACTCTCTCTGCCAACAACTTCCTCCTAACATTCAGCCTAGACCTCCCCTGCCACAACTTGAGACTGTGTCCCCTTNGCAGAAGAACCTCCCTTGTCCTACTGGCCACACTGTTCCTGAGCCAGCCCAGGATGCCATTGGCTCTCCTGCCCACCTGGGCACTCTGCTGCCTCATCTTCAGCTACTCTCTACCAGCACCCCCAGTTCCCTCTCTGCCTGGCTGCTCTCCAGCCACTCTGTCCCCAGCCTGTAGTGCTGCTTGGGGTTGTTGTGGCCCAAATGCAGAACCTTGCACTTGGACTTGTTCAATCTCACCCCATTGGCCCCTGCCTACCCATCCAGCCTGGTAAGGCTTCCTACCCTCCAACAGCTCCACACCTGCTCCTAGCTTGGTGTCATCTGCAAACCTACTGATGCTGGACTCAATCCCCTGCTCCAGATCATCAATAAAGATACTGAACAGGGCTGGGCCCAGGACTGATCCTTGAGGAGGGTAAGAAGACAAGAACTTCAGGAGTGGTGGGAAACACTGTGAGAGTGTCTCAGGGTGAAGGAAGATGGAGATCCTACAGCAAGAAGCGGTGTTTAGGAGCATCTCTTTGCTGAGGGACCAAGAGGATGCCTGGACAGGGAAAGGCAAGGCTGAGGGAGCAAGAGGATGCCTGGACAGGGAAAGGCAAGGCTGAGGGAGCAAGAGGATGCCTGGACAGGGAAAGGCAAGGCTGAGGGAGCAAGAGGATGCCTGGACAGGGAAAGGCAAGGCTGAGGGAGCAAGAGGATGCCTGGACAGGGAAAGGCAAGGCTGAGGGAGCAAGAGGATGCCTGGATAACTAAAAGCAGAGGTTGCAGGTCAAAAGACCCTACAGAGTCTTTTGGGGTTGAAGGTCTGTGGGGTGAGCCCCCTGGCAGAAGTTAGGTATTGTCCAACCTGAAGCATCCATCCTTGGACTCAGGCACTGTATGAGCCAGAAAGACCCAGGACTGTTACAGCTCTAATGAAAAAAGCACTTCAATGCTGTTCCCAAGTGAGTGAGCTGGGCTGCAGGCAGGGCATTAACATCCCATTGGTGTAGCCAACACCAGCTACACACACATCTCATGGGCATGTTCACCACCTTGTTTTATTCCCTCATCAGAACAAAACAAAGCAGCCCAAACCCCAAACCCAACTTAACTACTTTTAAGAGCAGTGCAAAACTGATTAGATTGAGGCAGGAGAAAGAGTGATGGAAAATGGTGAACAATAAAACCAGGGAGAGCAGGAAACAATTCCTGGGGAGGGGGTGGAGGGGGAGGGAAAGAACAGCCCAAACAACCCAAAAGCTGATGCCTTTTCAGATTAATGACTAATGACAAATAATTGTGGGCTGTTGTGGAACACCAACAAACAATAGAGAGGGTGGAAACACAGACCCAGCCAGAAAAACTCAAGCATTAGGTCTGGTGGTGAATTTAAGGTCCATCAGTTGGTAATTGCAGCCATTACAGGCTGGATTTTCAAGTGAGCCCAGCAATATTAAGAGCTGCTGGATGAGGCTGTCCTTACAGAAGAATTGGGCTGTTATTGTAGAGTCCTGTGTGGAAGCTGAACTGTTGTGGGGGGAAAAGCTAAGGCTAATCTTGCAGTGTGGCTGTTCAGAGGAGTCTTAGCACTGAAGGAAGATTGAAGTGGGGGTAGAAAAGATGCACATCCCTTGCTTCCCTTCTGCTAACGTAGAATGGGTTGGATGGGACCTTAAAGATCTTAAAGATACTTCCAGCCCCCTGCTGTCCCATAGGCAGGGACACCTTCCATTAGATCAGGTTGCTCAAGATCTCATCTAACCTGGCCTTGAACACCTCCAGGTGCCTCCGTGGGCAACCTGTTCCAGTGTCTCACCCCCTTCACTGCAACAAATTTCTTCCCCATCTCCTGTCTAAATCTGCCCTCCACAAGCTTCAATCCATTCCCTCTCATTCTACCACCACAAGACCTTTAAAAAGTCCCTCCTCAGCTTTCTTGTAGGCCCCTTCAGGTACTGGAAGGTTGTTTTAAGGTCTCCCTGAAGCCTTCTGTTGTCTAAGCTAAACAGCCCAAACTCTCTCAGCCTGTCCTCACAGAAGAGGTCCTCCAGCTCTCTGATCATCTTTGTTGCCCTCCTCTGGACCTGCTCCAGCAGTTCCATGTCCCTCTTACGCTGGGGGCACCAGAACTGGGCAGAATCCCCTCCCTGTCCTGCTGCTCTCACTGCTTTGGATGCAGCCTAGCACACAGCTGCCTTCTGCCACGACCACTGCAGCCTCGTGGGGAGTTCATCATCAACTGACACTCCCAAGTCCTTCGCCTCCAGACTGCTCTCCCAGCCTGTATCTGGGCTTGGGATTGCCCTGACCCAGCTGTAGGACCTTGCCCTTGTTGAACTTCATGAGATTGGTTTGAGTCCACCTCTGCAGCCTGTCAAGTCTCTCTGGAAGGATCCCTTCCCTTCAGAGCGTCAAGCAGACTCCACAGCTTGATGTCATGCCCAAACTTACAGAGGGTGCATCCATCCCACTGTCCATGTCACTGACAAAGACATTAAACAGCACTGGTCCCACACACCTGAGGGACTCCACTCTCCACTGGTCTCCATTCAGATATTGAGCCCCTTTGCACATTTGTTAGGTCATGAGCTTTTATTTCCCCACAAGGAGCAATCTCTCTCTCTGATTTTGCTATTTGCTTTGGAATCACAGAATCATAAAGCTTGGAAGAAGCCTCTAAGATCAGCAAGTCCAACCATCACCCCAATACTACCATGTCCACTACTCATCTTCCCCAGGTACCTCATCTACATACTTTGGTGTTTTGAACACCTCCACGTGACTCAACCATCTCCCTCAACCTCTCTCCAACACAAGAGCACTTTTTAAGTCCAATCCAAACTTCCTCTGGCACAACTTGAAGCCATTTCATCTCATCCTATTGTGTCTTAGACTCATAGAATCAACCAGGTTGGAAGAGGCCTCCAAGCTCAGCCAGTCCAACCTAGCACCCAGCCCTGGCCAGTCAACCAGACCATGGCACTAAGTGCCTCATCCAGGCTTTTCTTGAACACCTCCAGGGACAGTGACTCCACCACCTCCCTGGGCAGCCCATTCCAATGCCAATCACTCTCTCTGCCAACAACTTCCTCCTAACATCCAGCCTAGACCTGCCCTGGCACAGCTTGAGGCTGCGTCCCCTTGTTCTGTCCCTGGCTGTCTGGCAGCAGAGCCCAACCCCAGCCCTATCCAATCAACCAGACGATGACACTAAGTTGCTCATCCAGTCTTTTCTTGAACACCTCCAGGGACAGTGACTCCACCACCTCCCTGGGCAGCCCATTCCAATGCCAATCACTCTCTCTGACAACAACTTCCTCCTAACAGCCAGCCTAGACCTCCCCTGGCACAACTTGAGACTCTGGCCCCTTCTGTTGCTGCTTGCCTGGCAGCAGAGACCAACCCCACCTGGCTACAGCCTCCCTTCAGGGAGCTGCAGACAGCAATGAGCTCTGCCCTGAGCCTCCTCTTCTGCAGGCTGCACACCCCCAGCTCCCTCAGCCTCTCCTCACAGGGCTGTGCTCCAGGCCCCTCACCAGCTTCATTGCCCTTCTCTGGACATGTTCTAGTACTTCAACATCTCTTGAACTGAGGAGCTCAGTCTTCCTTGGCAGAAGAGACAAACTCTCACCTGGCTCCAACCTCCTTTGAGGAAATTGTAGAGGGTCACAAAGTCTCCCCTCAGTCTCCTCATCTCCTCACTAAACAACCCCAGTTCCCTCAGCTGCTCCTCATAAGACTCATTCTCTAGACCCTTCACCTTCAGAAGGCAACAGACAGCAGACAAGATGGAAGCTGATCTGCCCTCTGTCATTTCAGCCTTCCAAAGGGGACATCAAAGTATTTATCAACATCTGAAAGTCTTTTCCCAACAGGACAGTATAAAAGGCAGGACACCAGGTGAAGGAGGAGGGTTTTACTGTGCTTGTGGTGCTCATCCTCCTAAAGAGGTGGTTGATGTGCTGCCTTTATCTCATCCCTCTGAATCACATCAATTTGTTTTACCAAGCAAATTGACAGCTCACCGTTACCAGCCTCTCAGAGGCAAAGCTGTCCTGCTCTGCATCATCCACCAGTAATAGAATTGCCAGGTTTGGTTCAATCCTAGGATATTTACAGCTCAGAATGATGGAAAAAAGAAGGGAACACAGCAAAATCTCAAGCAAAAGAGAGATCTTGCATTGGCAATAGATGGAGGAACTCAAACCAGACCAACAGGGTACACAAGGCACTCAGCAGCCTTTGTTCCTCACAGAGATCAATCAAAGCAAGAGAGACACTTGACAGGGAAGAGTGGGAGCAGTGATTTGCTCCTAATCTAGCTATGGTTTCTCCTCTCCACTTGGCTCACTTCATCTTTTTGGTTTGTTTTGTTGTTTTCCTGGTAGGAAATCTCACCTGAGTTTCTGCACAGCATTTTGTCTGCTTAACACCTCACTGCCTCGGAACCAGGAGGCTCTATCAGCCCCTTGCCAAGTGCACACCATACTTCTCAGGACAGCAACCACAGTCATGGCATAGGAGTTACCCCTTTCCTCTTTGCCACTCATCAAATGAATGACCAAACAGCACATCTCCTTCATGGCCTTTAGCTTCTCCTTTGGCCTTCCATTTCTTCTCCTCTTTTTCTCCATTTTTAGTAGCAACAGCCCCAGTCCTTTCTCCTGTGCTTGAGGCACATTAAAACCACCCAGCTATTAAATTGTGTATTTGACGTGGAGAGAGCAATGCTTTGACTCACAACCTGAGCACAGCTGAACAGTGACTGCTTAGTGCACAGGGAGAGGAAGAGGATTAAGGCAGGATGGCAAAATGTTGTTCCCACAGTTACCCTTTTCTCCCCCCCCCACCTTCTTTTGCTCATAATCCTATTTTTACACGTGCCCACCAGATGTTACCCACATCACACTCACTACAGACAGATGGCTTCAGAAGCTCTTCCCCATCATGTATCATCAGCTCCTCATCCACCACGGATTTCTAACAGCCCCTGCAGAGAGAAAACAAGGTGCCCACAGTAATTGTTTGCACCTGCCACAACATCAGGAATGCTGTGCCTGCTTTTGGGCTCCCCAGTTCAGCTGAGATCACAACCTGCAGCACTGCAGACAGTTTGGGACACCCCAGTTCAGCTGAGATCACAACCTGCAGCACTGCAGACAGTTTGGGACTCCCCAGTTCAGCTGAGATCACAACCTGCAATACTGCATGTTCAGCTACTCTCTACCAGCACCCCCAGGTCCCTCTCTGCCTGGCTGCTCTCCAGCTACTCTGTCCCCAGCCTGTAGCACTGCCTGGGGTTGCTGTGGCCAAAGTGCAGAACCCTGCACTTTGCTATCCAATAGCAAAAGGTAATACTCAGAGCAAAACTACAGGAAACACAAATGTAAGAAGAGTTTAGCCAATGGCAATGGCCAGCACGTTTAGGACAGCTATTTGATGCCCCAGCTAGGTTAGGAAGCAGAGTGGCCTGCAGCTGCCTTGGAGATGCAGCAAACCCTGAGCACTGCCAGCTGTGTGGGGTGGGAGTGGGAGAGGAGGCAATTTAAGAAAATAGAAATAGCAAATCAGATCTGGAGGGATTATTCCTGACAGGCAAGTGACAGTCTTCACAGCCTGGAAGTTTCCCTGGTGTCCCAGCTTCTGAGCCCATCTCAGAGAACAGCTGACAGTCAAATGAGCATCAAGACCCACGTATGCAGAGGAAGAAAGACTCAACTTGGCTTGACAGAGTCACTCTGATATGGGTCAAGAACTGGATGGAAGACCAGGCCCAGAGAGTGGTGGTAAATGGTGCCACATCCAGTTGGCAGCTGTCACTAGTGGTGTGCCCCAGGGATCAGTGCTGGGCACAGTCCTGTTCAATATCTTTACTGATGATCTGGAGCAGGGGATTGAGTCCAGCATCAGTAAGTTTGCAGATGACACCAAGCTAGGAGCAGGTGTGGAGGTGTTGGAGGGTAGGAGAGCCCTGCAGAGGGACCTGGACAGGCTGGATGGGTGGGCAGAGGCCAATGGGATGAGACTGAACAAGGCCAAGTGCAGGGTTCTACACTTTGGCCATAACAACCCCAAGCAGCACTACAGGCTGGGGACAGAGTGGCTGAGAGCAGCCAGGCAGAGAGGGAACTGGGGGTGCTGGTAGAGAGTAGCTGAAGATGAGGCAGCAGTGTGCCCAGGTGGGCAG
>WAAF01004502.1:31662-56639 GCA_013400475.1 Tricholaema leucomelas
CAGGGCTGGGTGCTAGGTTGGACTGGCTGAGCTTGGAGGTCTCCTCCAAACTGCTTGATTCTATGAACTGTTGAAAACTTCCCATCCAACAGAGGAAATGGAGTTGGAGCCTGCAGCTGCACTACTCCAAAGCACTCTCCTACCCAGTTTCCCCCTTTTTCAGATAGCTTCTGGCAGGTCAAGAAGCCCCAGTTCAAGTGGAGGTCAGGGATGGGGCTGTGCCTCAGAGGGTACAAACCCACTGGCTAAACTCTGGGACAACCCACTGGCAACTGCCAGTCTCTGCCAGGGGCTGGGAGCAGGGTCAGGCAGCAGGGTCAGGCAGCTTTGCCCGCAGCCAGCAAGGCAACGGGGAGATGGCTGCAGGGTGGAAGGGAGGGGAGCAAGGAGAGAGGGCAAAGGGTGTCCACTGATACAATTGACTGGGCCACTAATTAAAATTCCTGCCCTTTTGCAACAGCTGCTAATTGGGGCTGGGATCTGCCTGCCACGAGCTCGCTCAGCAGCTTGGCCCAGAGAGGGGGCAGCCCACCTTGGGGGGCAGGGGAAGATAAAAGCTGGAAAGGACTCTGGCCCCACAGCAGGGCCAGCAAAGCCCAGAGCTGTTTTCTCTGAAGGATAAGAAGTCACCAAATTGCTTTTGACAAGTGAAGGGGATTGGAAATAACAGGGGTCTGTGAAAAGCCCAGGGTGCAGACTTGGCAGGGGGAATCCATGAGATAATGAGAAAGCAAAGCCCTCACACAGCTGGGAGGCTTCCAACCTCCCTCCCAGCAAGGCAAGAGGGACCAGGGAATGGAGGGGACAAGGAAGATGAGTGAGACATCTTCAAGAGGCAATAGGTGGCACGGAAACAATATGCTTTTGGCAGAGGGAAAGCAGGCAGCACACAGAGGGTGCAGCCTGGAGCTCCCAGGAGAGTTTGCCAGCCCTGCTCTGTCTGGGCTCTAGAGCTCCCAGGAGAGTTTGCCAGCCCTGCTCTGTCTGGGCTCTAGAGCTCCCAGGAGAGTTTGCCAGCCCTGCTCTGTCTGGGCTCTAGAGCTCCCAGGAGAGTTTGCCAGCCCTGCTCTGTCTGGGCTCTACAGCTCCCAGGAGAGTTTGCCAGCCCTGCTCTGTCTGGGCCCTATTTTTTAAGGACAGTCTTCAAAGCCCCATGTTACAGCACCGAACTGTCACCTTATTTTCCCATCTCTCTCTCCAGATTAGTCTGAGGATGAATTGTGGCCAGTTCTGGGCTCCCCAGATCAAGAAGGGAGGCCATAGCCAGGTGGGGTTGGTCTCTTCTGTCAGGCAAGCAGCAACAGAAAAAGGGGACACAGTCTCAAGTTGTGCCAAGGGAGGTCTAGGCTGGATGTTAGGAGGAAGTTGTTGGCAGAGAGAGTGATTGGCATTGGAATGGGCTGGCCAGGGAGGTGGTGGAGTTGCCATCCCTGGAGGTGTTCAAGACAAACCTGGATGAGGCACTTAGTGCCATGGTCTGGTTGATTGGATAAGGCTGGGTGCTAGGTTGGACTGGATGATCTTGGAGATCTCTTCCAACCTGCTTGATTCTATGAGTCTATGGACACATTTCCATGGAACCTATTCTAGGTGTACCCACAACACCAGAGGGTTTGGTCTTGATGATCTCCAGACATCCCTTCCAATCCCCATCATTCTATGATCCCAATCAACCAGATGTGCCAGCAGCAGCTACAAGACCCCAGCAGCTCCCCTGACTTGAGTAAATTCCACATCCACATAGGATCCGAAGGCTCCACCAGTGCCAGACATGGGAAATGAGCAATCAAACTGTGATAATTAAAGTCTTCATTTACATATCAATGCTCCACTTACTGGAGACTTTCAAGGCCTGTCTGGATGTGTTCCTCTGTGATCTCTGTTAGATAGTATTGTCCTGCTCCGGCAGGGGAGTTGGACTCGATGATCTCTTTGGGTCCCTTCCAACCCCTAACATCCTGTGATGATCCTACTCTCCACCTCACATCCCTATCCCAAAGATGCAGCATCCAACTCTGGAGTACATCTCAACACACACACAGACAAACACACACATATCCCAATCCTCTACTCCCAAAAGAAAACAGCCTCCTAATTCTCATGCCAATAAGTCTCTATAGAATCATTTCATGTGAAGGCTTCAAGATCATAGAGTCTAACCACGACCTAACTCTAACACCAAGCTGACAAGTCACAGCATCACAGCAGTTCTCAGACTGGCAAAGCCCTTCGAGCTCATCCAGTCCAATCATTAGTTTCACACTGACAAGTCCTTNACGTTAGGGACTGGGGAGAAGAGACCAGCTCCAGCCTCACTACAACCTCCTTTTAGGTAGCTTTAGAGGGCAATAAAGTCTCCTTCTCAGACTCCTCTTCTCCAGACTAAACACCCCCAGCTCCCTCAGCCACTCCTCTTAGACCATGTTTGCCAGACCTCTCCCCAGCCTCATCGCCCTTCTCTGCACCTGCTCCAGCACCTCAGTGTCCCTCCTATACTGTGGTGATGAAAACTGGACACAGTACTAGAGCTGAGTACTCTCACGAGTGCTGAGTACAGGGGCATGATCACCTCCCTACTCCTGCTGCTCACACCATTTCTGATCCAGGCCAGGATGCTCTCAGCCAATTCTACCATCTAATGCAGTACCCAGAGAACCTCCACCTCTTGTGAAGTGAGGTGGAGGCCCTATTAGACTTGATTTGGAGGGAGAAAAAATATCCCTCTGATGTTCCAGGGGTATCTAGAAGATAGAGTTAGCTTTTGCCAAGTATGATTATTGGGATACATTTGTTCCATCTGAAAAGAAGGAGAAACTTCTTTGCTATAAGGGGGCTGAAGCCCTAGGGCAGGCTGCTCACTATGAGGGGGCTGGAGCCCTAGAGGGGGCTGGAGCCCTGGAGCAGGCTGCCCACTATGAGGGGGCTGAAGCCCTGGAGCAGGCTGGAGCCCTGGAGCAGGCTGCCCACTATGAGGGGGCTGAAGCCCTAGAGCAGGCTGGAGCCCTGGAGCAGGCTGCCCACTATGAGGGGGCTGGAGCCCTGGAGCAGGCTGGAGCCCTGGAGCAGGCTGCCCACTATGAGGGGGCTGGAGCCCTGGAGCAGGCTGCCCACTATGAGGGGGTTGGAGCCCTGGAGCAGGCTGCCCACTATGAAGGGGCTGAAGCCCTAGAGCAGACTGGAGCCCTTGGAGCAGGCTGGAGCCCTGGAGCAGGCTGCCCACTATGAAGGGGCTGAAGCCCTAGAGCAGACTGGAGCCCTGCCCGGAGAGGTTGTAGAATCTCCTATGGAGAGATTCCAAACCTGCCCCTGGCCACTGTGATCCTGCTGTAGGTGATGCTGATTTAGCAGGAGAGTTGGACTGGATGATCTCCAGAGGTCCCTTCCAACCCCTACCGTTCTCTGATTCTATGCTTCAGGCATCTTTCTAGTTCCCATCCAGTTAGTTTCAAAGCAGATTTTGTGTTCCAGCAGCACTGCTGGGACCTCAGGGGGTGCAGACTACCAGGTTTTTTTCACATCAAGTGAAGAAAAATAGATAAAATTCATGTGTTAAGGGTTTTCCCCCCTTGGCTTCTCTCAGCTTGGGTTACTGAAGCTCCAGCTGAGCACTCAAGAACAGGCACCATGCAAGTCACATATTCAAGTGTTGCCACAAACCCACACAGCAGACCTTCTGCTGCTGCTTTCAAGGCAGAGGTTCCTAAAACTACCTGGAAAAAAAAAATCATAGAATCAGTCAGGGTTGGAAAGGACCACAAGGATCAGACAGTTCAAACCTCCCTGCCAGGGGGAAGGACACCTCACATTAAATCAGCCTGCTCACAGCCTCATCCAGCCTGGCCTTAAACACCTCCAGCCATGGGGCCTCAACCACCTCCCTGGGAAACCCATTCCAGCCTCTCACCACTCTCATGATCAACAACTTCCTCCTCACAGCCAGGATCCATCTCCCTACCTCCAGCTTTGCTCCATTCCCCCTAGTCCTGGCACTCCCTGACAGCCTAAAAAGTCCCTCCCCAGCTTTTTTGGAGCCCCCCTTCAGATCCTGGAAGGCCACAAGGAGGTCACCTCAGAGCCTCCTCTTCTCCAAACTCAACAGACTCATCCTGGTTTCAGCCCAACTCTCCTCCTGCAAAGGCTTTCTGATTTCCAGCAAAAAGTCATGACTCCCAAACCACAGCTTGCCATATCTCCCTGACAAACCACCACTAGCTCAAGATGCAGAGGCTGGGTGAAACTCTCTTGCATCCATTCAAAGCCTAAGTGCAGGTAGTTTGTTCTCTACAGCATCATGCAGACACAGGTGCCCCCTTGGAGAAGAAAAGGAGGGATGATATGTGGAGCTTTCCTCACACAAAAAGGACACTGAGATGCTGGAGCATGTCCAAATAAGAGCAGTTAAGTTGGAGAACATCCTTGAACAAGTCTCAACATGAGCAGATGAGGGAACTGGGGTTGTTTAGCCTCCAGAAGACAAGGCTGAGGGGAGACCTCATTGTGCTCTGGACAGGTGGGCACAAGCCAACTTCATGAGCTTCAACAAGACCAAGGACAAGGTTCTGCATCTGGGTGGAGGCAATGCCAAGCACAAATCCAGGCTGGGCAGTGAGGGGCTGGAGAGCAGCCCTGAGGAGAGGGACTTGGGGGTGCTGCTGGACCAGAAGCTCAACAGGAGCAAGCAGTGTGCACTTGCAGCCCAGAAAGCCAAGCAGAGCCTGGGCTGCATCAGGAGAAGTGTGGCCAGCAGGTTGAGGGAGGTGATTCTCCCCCTCTACTCTGCTGAGACCCCACCTGGAGTACTGCATCCAGTTCTGGAGCCTCTGAGACAAGAGGGATGTGGAGATGCTGGAGTGTGTCCAGAGAAGGGCCAGGAGGATGCTCAGAGGGCTGCAGCAGCTCTGCTGTGAGGACAGACTGAAAGAGTTGGGGCTGTTCAGGCTGCAGAAGAGGATGCTCCCAGGTGACTTCCTTGTGGCCTTCCAGTGCCTGAAGGGGGCCTCCAAAAAAGCTGGAGAGGGACATTTTAGGCTGTCAGGGAGTGCCAGGACTAGGGGGAATGGAGCAAAGCTGGAGGTGGGGAGATTCAGCCTGAAAGTGAGGAGGAAGTTGTTGAGGTGAGAGGCTGGAATGGGTTGCCCAGGGAGGTGGTTGAGGCCCCATGGCTGGAGGTATATAAGGTCAGGCTGGATGAGGCTGTGGGCAGTCTGATCTAGGGTAGGGTGTCCCTGGGCATGGCAGGGGGGTTGGAACTGGCTGATCCTTGTGGTCCCTTCCAACCCTGACTGATTCTATGATTCTTTGAATTACCTCAAGGGAGGATGGATTGAGGTGGAGGTTAATCCCTTCTCACACGCAACAAATGACAGGACAACAGGAAATTGCCTCAAGTTGTGCCAATGGAGGGTTGGATGCCAGGAAAGAGTTCTTCACAGAAAGGGTGTTCAGGCATTGGAACAGGCTGCCCATGGAGGTGGTGGAGTCACCATCCCTGGAGGGACTTAAAAGAAGACGTGTGGCTTAGTGATAGTGGCTTAGCAGCATTGGTGGCATTGTGAGCTCTAAGAGAGAGGTCAGACTTGATCTCAAAGTTCTCTCCAAGCAGATATCTGATTTCACAAAATCAAAAGCAGACAGAGTCCCTGATTTTTTTCCTTCCCCTTCCCCACCCTATTTTCTTTCTTAGGAGCAGAAATTGTTTGCAAGTGAAGCTTGGTGCAGTAGTGACAGCAATGCTCCTCCTCTAGGATCTCTTCTAAAACTCATTCCCTGTCTCTCTTGAGTTTTTCATTCCCCCCACCTTTGGCACAATCGATCTTCAAAGCCCTGATGGGCAAGCAGTGCTGAGGGCTGCCTAAGTCAACAGCAGCATTCCCAGGTCCTGTGCAGAAGGAGAGGGCACAGAGGGAGGGAGTGGGGGAGGATAGGGCTGCAGGATTGTCTGCATTTCTCCCTAACAGTTTGGGGTCAAGCTTGATCCCCAGTGGGGTCAGGTCTTTTACAGTCTAACACGCCAAAGTCAAAGGAGAGCCTCCTGCCACTCTGGGAGCCCAGCCAGAGGGAAGCTCTGCAGCTCCTTTGGGAACAAAGGGTCAGAGGTGGATGGAAGGCGGTGTGGGGAAAGGAGGGGAGGGGGTGGGGGAAGGACCTGGTGATGACAAAAAGTAAGGCAGCTCACTGCAGAAGGTGCACTGGGCCTGTGTCTTGATCATAGTGGGGGACTCACTGAGCTGGACTTTGGGAGAGCAGACCTTGGACTCCTCAAGGATCTGCTTAGTAGGGTATTATGGCATAAAGCCTGGAGGGGAGAGGGGGCCAAAAGAGCTGGATAGTACTCAAAGATCACCTTGTCCAAGCCCAGGAGCAAGGTACCCCGACAAAGAGGAAGGTAAGTGCTCCAGCCGTCCGATCATCTTTGTGGCCTTCCTTGTCTCTCTTGTCTTGGGGACTCCAGAGCTGGATGCAGCACTCCCAGTGGAGTCTCACAAAAGCAGAGCAGAGAGGCAGAATCACTTCCTAGGCACATATCTTTTGATGCAGGTTTCCCTGCCTGTGGCAGGGGAGTTGGAGCTCGATGATCTTAGGGTCCCTTCCAGCTCAAACCATTCTGTGACAACACATACAATGAGGCCAACGGGAGGACATTCAACAAGGCCAAGTGCAGGGTTCTACACTTTGGCCACAAGAACCCCAAGCAGCACTACAGGCTGGGGACAGAGTGGCTGGAGAGCAGCCAGGCAGAGAGGGACCTGGGGGTGCTGGTAGAGAGTAGCTGAAGATGAGCCAGCAGTGTGCCCAGGTGGGCAGGAGAGCCAATGGCATCCTGGGCTGGCTGAGGAAGAGTGTGGCCAGTAGGACAAGGGAGGTTCTTCTGCCCCTGTACTCAGCACTGCTCAGGCCACACCTTGAGTGCTGTGTCCAGTTCTGGGCTCCTCAATTCAAGAGAGATGTTGAGGTACTGGAAGGTGTCCAGAGAAGGGCAGGGAAGCTGGTGAGGGGTCTGGAGCACAGCCCTGTGAGGAGAGGCTGAGGGAGCTGGGGGTGTGCAGCCTGCAGAAGAGGAGGCTCAGAGCTGACCTCATTGCTTTCTGCAGCTACCTGAAAGGAGGCTGTAGCCAGGTGGGGTTGGTCTCTTCTGCCAGGCAAGCAGCAAGAGAACAAGGGGACACAGTCTCAAGTTGTGGCAGGGGAGATCTAGGCTGGATGTTAGGAGGAAGTTGTTGTCAGAGAGAGTGATTGGCATTGGAATGGGCTGCCCAGGGAGGTGGTGGAGTCGCCATTCCTGGAGGTGCTGAAGCAAAGCCTGGCTGAGGCACTTAGTGCCATGGTCTGGTTGACTGGACAAGGCTGGGTGCTAGGTTGGAGTAGATGAGCTTGGAGGTCTCTTGCAACCTGGTTGATTCTAGTCTGTTCTATGAACACTGACCCATACTAGCTGGGGTTGCAGGTAAGACACTATAGAGTGTCAATTTGTACAGCTGGGTAATACCTAAACATGTCAGAGAGACAGAGGTCTGTGCCAAGCAGCCATGTCAAGGCCACATCTACACTGAAAGGCAGAGATGGGGGGGGAAGGAAATTTGCAGGCTCTGCATTACTCTCCCAGGCTGATGTGGACAGAGCCAGAGAGAAAGAAGATATAAAATAGGCAGATGTCAAAATTCAGGAGGGGCACACGATGTAAGCTCCATTACACAAGGAGGAGGAAAAAAGTGAGGATGAACTGTACTAAAATAAAAGCAGGAGAGGCTTTTCCAGAGGTGAATTTGTCTGCCCTTCCTCACCCAGCCAGAGGGGATAAATTGTGATGGATGCTGCGTGGGTTTGGGAAGAGCAGGCAGCGCTCATGCTCCTGGGAACAGAGCAAATTGGGGAATAGATCAGAAAGTTCCCCAAGCAGAAGCACCTGGCAGACATGTTTACATTATGCTTTTCCTTCTCATCTCAGTGCTGGCAGCAGAAGGAAGAAACTTCTTGACCAAGGAGGCAGTCAAACCACCATTGCTGAATCACAGCATGTTAGGGGTTGGATGGGGACCTTTGGAGCTCATCGAGTCCAACTTCTCCTGCCAGAGCAGGATCATCTAAGGCAGGTCATGGAATCATAGAATCAGTCAGGGTTGGAAGGGACCACAAGGATCAGATAGTTCCAACCCGCCCTGTCATGGGCAGGGACACCCTACCCTAGATCAGCCTGGCCACAGCCTCATCCAGCCTGGCCTTAAACACCTCCAGCCATGGGGCCTCAACCACCTCCCTGGGCAACCCATTCCAGCCTCTCACCACTCTCATGCTCAACAGCTTTCTCCTCACCTCCTCCCTCAATCTCCCCACCTCCAGCTTTGCTCCATTCCCCCTAGTCCTGCCACTCCCTCACAGCCTAAAAAGTCCCTCCACAGCTTTTTTGGAGGCCCCCTTCACGTACCGGAAGGCCACAAGAAGGTCACCTCAGAGCCTCCTCTTCTGCAGATGAAAAACAGCCCCAACTCCTTCAGTCTGTCCTCACAGCAGAGCTGCTGCAGCCCTCTGAGCATCCTCCTGGCCCTTCTCTGGACACACTCCAGCATCTCCACATCCTCCTTACAATGGGGGCTCCAGAACTGGACACAGAACTCTAGGTGGGGTCTCAGCAGAGTGGAGTAGAGAATCACCTCCCTTGCCCTGCTGACCACGCTTCTCCTGATGCAGCCCAGGCTCTGCTTGGCTTTCTGGGCTGCAAGTGCACACTGCTGGCTCCTGTTGAGCTTCTGGTCCAGCAGCACCCCCAAGTCCCTCTCCTCAGGGCTGCTCTCCAGCCACTCACTGCCCAGCCTTCATTTGTGCTTGGCATTGCCTCCACCCAGCTGCAGGACCTTGCACTTGGTCTTGTTGAAGCTCCTGAGGTTGGCTTGTGCCCACCTCTGCAGCCTGTCCAGGTCCCTCTGGATGGATCCCTTCCCTCCAGCCTGTCTGCTGCACCACACAGCTCGGTGTGGTCAGCAAACTTGCTGAGGCTGCACTCAGTGCCTCTGTCCACAGCAGCCACAAAGATGTTGACCAAGACTGGTCCCAGGATTGATCCCTGAGGGATTCTGCTTGTCACTGGCCTGCACTCAGACATGGAGCCATTGACAGCCACTCTTTGTCTGCAAGCCATCAAGCCAGTTCTTCATCTATCTAGAGTTCTTTACCACAATCCAGCCCTATTAAGCTGGAGTTGAGATGGGAAGGGGATGACTTTCCCACCCTCCCCAGCAAATTAATAGTGCACACTGATTAGTGCTGAACAGATTAGCAAGGGGCCTTTCCTTGAGCTTGGGGTTTTCACCTCAAACATCTCAGTGCTAGGGGAACAGGAGCCAAGCCATTCAGGAACTGTGGAGCTAAGAGCAGCAAGTTTGACAAAGATGGAATCACTTCTTTCTCTCCTCTCTCTTTCAAGCCATTTCCCACCTGGTCAAGGAACAGATCCTCTCCCACCACAGCCAAACTTCAAATCCTTCCGATTGACCTCGCTGAGGTGAATTGGTGTCATTAGAGCACTCTAAGAATAACTCCCAGAAATCATGAGTGACTGCCTGATTTAGGCAGCCAGGAGTAAAATGATTAAATTATCCACCATGAATTATTCACCCAGGACCTGATAATGATTGTGTAGTTAGTGATCTCCATGTAAATGGAGCCAAACCACTTAGGTCCAGTTAATATTTCACTCCCCCAAAAAAAAACAACTAGCCCAACTTTTTGCTCTTGCACAGCATATATCATGAAGGAGAAATACTGGTGACCAGCAGAAGCAAGCAGAGTGGCATGAAGCACCATGGTAAAAAAATGCTGCTGTTCCTCATTAATTCCCAAACAGCTTTCCCAAGGGAAGCACCAATCTGAGCATAGCTTTCTCCAGCTACAGAGCCAGCTGGGGTGTATTCCTTAGAGAAACAGGGCCACAGAACCATAGAATCAACAGGTTGGAAGAGACCTCCAAGCTCAGCCACTCCAACCTAGCACCCAGCCCTGTCCAGTCAACCAGACCATGGCACTAAGTGCCTCATCCAGCCTTTGCTTCAACACCTCCAGGGACAGTGACTCCACCACCTCCCTGGGCAGCCCATTCCAATGCCTATGGAACAACATCTTGGCAACAACTTCCTCCTAACATCCAGCCTAGACCTCCCCTGCCACAACTTGAGACTGTGTCCCCTTGTTCTATTGCTGCTTGCCTGGCAGAAGAGACCAACCCCACCTGGCTACAGCCTCCCTTCAGGTAGTTGTAGACAGCAATGAGGTCAGCCCTGAGCCTCCTCTTCTCCAGGCTGCACACTCCCAGCTCCCTCAGCCTCTCCTCACAGGGCTGTGCTCCAGGCCCCTCACCAGCTTCGTTGCCCTGCTCTGGACACTTTCCAGTACCTCGACATAGAATCAAGCAGGTTGGAAGAGACCTCCAAGCTCAACCAGTCCAACCTAGCATCCAGCCCTATCCAGTCATCTAGACCATGGCACTCAATGCTTCGTCCAGTCTTTTCTTGAACACCTCCAGGGATGGTGACTCCACCACCTCCCTGGGCAGCCCATTCCAATGCCAATCACTCTCTCTCTTGAATTGAGGAGCCCAGCCTTCCTGGCAGAATAGACCAACTCTCATATGGTTCCAACCTTTCAGAGAGTTGCAGAGGGACACAATGTCTCCCTTCAGCCTCCTCTTCTCCAGACTACACAACCCCAGTTCCCTCAGCTGCTCCTCATAAGACCCATTCTCTAGATCCTTTATCTTGTCTTGAATTGAGGAGCCCAGAAGTGGACACAGCACTCAAGGTGTGGCCTGCCCAGTGCTGAGTGCAGGGCAGAAGCTGATCAGTGTGGGGAAGGACTCCGGTGCTATTATCCACCAGCCTGTGGGAAGGTTTAAGGGCTCACCAGTGGTGCTGGGGTGCACAAACAGCCAGAGGAGCTTCAGTTTCAAGAGCACACCAAAATCTGGAGCATCCAACAGGGTTTCTAACACACTCACCTACAGCTCAAAGGTTTCAGACTCATCTGAGAGGCTCTCAATGCCCAAGCAAAAACCAAGTGCCCAACACTGAAAATAAATGCCTCATTTTGCACAAGCTCTTGCAGGCAGGAGGACTGCAGTAACTCCTATGGACCAGGCTCCTATCCCAGAAACATCCCAACTTTTCCTGCCACATAAACAGAGCTAAGAAATTATCACCTTTTCTGGGCAGGGCTCGTTTGACATCAGAGGAGAACAGGTCACCCAGTTTCCCATGTCCTTGCCAAGCCTGAGGTCGTCCATTCTTAGGGGGCATTTTTCTGGTGACCTCCCTATGAAAATCAGCCCTTCCAGGCATTCCCAGCCATAAGGAGGGGGGAAAAAAGAGCAGGAAGGGCTGTGTGACGCCTTTCCATGAGACAAGTTGGCAGGATAGAGAGGAACTGTTATAAGCAGGGAGATGCTGGGGTCGTTTCTGTGCCTCTGTGGGACTTTATGACAGAAGGAAGAGCCTGGGGTAGGTTTATTGCTAACAACTGGTCGTCTCAGCTTCTGTTTCACTCACTGAGTTTCATGGACTTTGGCAATAGATTTCATGCCAAACCCTTTCAGCCAGCCATCTGTCAGGAGAAGGGGGCAGGGTGGAAGGTAGCAAACATCAAGGAACAGGCAAACTGGAAACTGGGCTGGAAAACACAGAAAGAAAATCACTTTCCCCTTTCTAGTCAGAGTTTGAGAGGGTTAAAAATCCCTCAGAAATCACAGAATCAAGCAGGTTGGAAGAGACCTCCAAGCTCAGCCACTCCAACCTAGCACCCAGCCCTGGACAATCAACCAGACCATGGCATTAAGTGCCTCAGCCAGGCTTTGCTTCAACACCTCCAGGGACAGCGACTCCACCACCTCCCTGGGCAGCCCATTCCAATGCCAATCATTCTCTCTGACAACAACTTCCTCCTAACAGCCAGCCTAGACCTCCCCTGCCACAGCTTGAGACTCTGTCCCCTTCTTCTCTTGCTGCTTGCCTGGCAGAAGAGACCAACCCCACCTGGCTACAGCCTTCCTTCAGGTAGTTGTAGACAGCAATGAGGTCAGCCCTGAGCCTCCTCTTCTGCAGGCTGCACACCAGCTTCATTACCCTTCTCTGGACACATTCCAGTATCACAATCAGGGATGAGGAATCCACAGCTTCTTTGGGCAGCCTGCTCCGGTGCATCACCACCATCGTGGCAAAGAACTTGCTAACGTGCCTGGCCTTACACACTTTCCAGGGATGCTGTTTGCTGGTTTTATTCTGCTTTACATAGAATCAACCAGGATGGAAGAGACCTCCAAGCTCAGCCACTCCAACCTAGCACCCAGCCCTGGCCAATCAACCAGACCATGGCACTAAGTGCCTCAGCCAGGCTTTGCTTCAACACCTCCAGGGACGGTGACTCCACCACCTCCCTGGGCAGCCCATTCCAATGCCAGTCACTCTCTCTGACAACAACTTCCTCCTAACATCCAGTCCAACCTAGCACCCAGCTCTATCCAATCAACTGGACCATGGCACTAAGTGCCTCATCCAGGCTTTTCTTGAGCACCTCCTTGTTATCACTGAATTCATTTCTTTTGACTACTACTGAAAACCAAGTTGATGCTTTCACCTAGAAGATCTCACTGGTGAGGAGCAGCAGTCCATGCAGAACCGATATAAAATCAGGATTGTTTTCTCACAGATGAAGGCAAAACCAGAGAGAGTTGCCCCAAAATCACAGGGCTTTGATCCTCCTTATCCTGAAGTCCTTAACTCTGCCCTTTCAAGGGGGTTAAATGGGTTTCAATTGGGTGCTGGGGTACTGGAACAGGATGCCCAGAGAGGTTGTGCAGTCTCCTTCAGCAGCTTTGTGCTGCCATTCAGCAAGACTTGGACAGGCTGGAGGGTTGGGCAGGAAGAAATTGAGTCAAATTCAAGAAGGGCAAGTGTAGAGTCTGGCACCTGGGAAAGAACAACCCCAGGTATAGGTATAGGCTGGGGACTGACCTGTTGGAAGGCAGCAAAGGGGATCTGAGGGTCCTAGTTGATGGGAGGTTGACTGTGAGCCAGCAATGTGCTCCTGTGGCCAGGAGGGGCAATGCCATTCTGGGGAATATTAGAAGGGCAGCAGTTAGTAGGTCAAGAGAGGGTCTCCTGCCCCTCTACTCTGCCCTGGTGAGGCCACATCTGGAGTACTGTGTTCAGTTCTGTGCCCCCCAGTTCAAGAGGGACACAGAACTGCTTGAGAGAGTCCAGCACAGAGCCACAAAGATGATTAAGAGGATGGAACATCTCTTACAAGGAGAGCCTGAGGGAGCTGGGGCTGTGCTGCCTGGAGAAGAGGAGGCTGAGAGGTGGCCTCATCAGTGTCTATAAAGATGTGCAGGGTGAGTGCCAGGAGGCTGGGGCCAGGCTCTGCTGGGTGATGCCCAATGCCAGGACAAGGGGCACTGTCTGGAAGCTGAGCCAGAGGAAGTTTCATGCAAACATAAGGAGTATTTTTTTCCCTGTGAGGGTGACAGAACACTGGAACAGGCTGCCCAGGGGGGTTGTGGAGTCTCCTCTCTGGAGATACTCAGAACTCACCTGGTTCAATTCCTGTGTGATCTGATATAGGAGATCCTGCTCTGGCAGGGCAGTTGGACTGATTGAGTTTTCAAGGTCCCATCCAGCCCCTGACATTCTGTGATCCTGTGATTCTATGACTAAAATCCCAGCTCCTTTTCTGGGGAGGATGCTGATGAGAGGACAAAATGACTCAGATTGGATGGAGGAAGTGATGTCTTGCCAAGAGTGTTGCCATCAGTGTGAGGTAGCAGCTGTGACACATTGGGTGTTAAGGGGTTCTCAGGGGGTTTTGGTATCCATACCATGAGATGTAGACTAGACAGAAGGAAGAGGTTTTTAGAGGTCACATCCAGCCCCTGACATTCTGTGATTCTCTGAAGACTTTCAAAATCCACCTGGATGCCATTCCTTTGCAGCCTGGCCTAGGTGATCCTGCTCTGGCAGGGCTGTTGACTTGATCTCTGGAGGTCCCTTTCAACCCCTGCCTTCTGTGATTCAGTGATCTCTGGCTCCCTACCTCGGGGAAGTGAAGGCAAAGGGCCCTCAAGGATGGAGCTGTGTATCATGTTACCCCAGCACTGTGTTTTAAAACATTTCTTCAGCTTTTAGGCTTGCTCTCTCCCTCCTTCCACCCCCAGAATTGATTACAATGGGTAATTGTTTTCTAATTGGCCTGCAGCTGCTTATCTATCTTAGATAATTAAACTGAAGAAGAAGCAGCAGAAGAAAAGAAGAACAAATAAGAAGAGAAAAATGGTACTTTATTCTTAAGTAGCTGTCTATTGACTGCCTAAATTAATAGGGAGGTCACTCTGGGCAGCCATGCAAGCAGGACATGCCCTTGACTGAAACACACACTCTGACAAAACCCAGTAAGGCACTGTCCCAACCTCTCACTCCTGCTTCTGCCAAGTTCTCCCTTGGTTTTAACCACAGTTCTAACCAATCTGATCACTGAGTAACTGTGGGAGACGTGGCAAGACACTTACAAAATCATGGAATCAAGCAGGTTGGAAGAGACCTCCAAGCTCAGCCACTCCAACCTAGCACCCAGCCCTGCCCAATCAACCAGACCATGGCACTAAGTGCCTCAGCCAGGCTTTGCTTCAACACTCCACGGACAGAGACTCCCCAACCTCCCTGGGCAGCCCATTCCAATGCCAATCCCTCTCTCTGACAACACCTTCCTCCTAACATCCAGCCTAGACCTTCCCCTGGCACAACTTGAGGCTGTGTCCCCTTGTTCTGCTGCTGCTTGCCTGGCAGAAAAGACCAACCCCACCTGGCTACAGCCTCCCTTCAGGTAGTTGTAGACAGCAATGAGGTCAGCCCTGAGCCTCCTGAGCACACCCCCAGCTCCCTCAGCCTCTGCACCTGCTCTGTACTAGGTATAGAATCAAGCAGGTTTGAAGTGACCTCCAAGCTCATCCAGTCCAATTTATCACACAGCCCTATCCAATCAACCAGACCATGGCACTAAGAGCCCCATCCAGCCTTTTCTTGAACACCTCCAGGGATGGGCAACTTCACCAGCTTTCTGGGCAGCCCATTCCAATGGCAAATCACTCGCTCTAATTCTCCCCTCGAGGGACACAGCATTGGGGGACACCACCCAACTATCAGTCTGTGTTCAAGAGGCAGCAGCAGCAAGAGCAATGAATGTCAGGAGGTGCTACAGACAGATTCATCTAGGCTGGCAGCAGCACACATTGACTTGGTATCTCCAGGATCTCCACTCCCCTGTCAACTTGGATTGAACCCACACAATGAAACTATCGACTGCTCCAACACACAGGGTCTAGAAAATCATTACCAAGGGTGGAGCCAGACTGCACAACCCAACTCCCTTTCCAGCAAAGACATCCCAGAGCCTCTTCATCACAAACAGGCTGGATTTCACCTTCAAAGCCACCCAGCTCTGCTTACCAGGCAATTTTCCTTCTCACAAACACTGACAGCACTCATAACTTGAATCATATCCTTGATTTTGATCACCATCTCTGTGGGTGCCATGAGGCATTGAGTGTAGCCCTACCTAGACACTGAGTGACACCCTACCCTAGATCAGCCTGGCCACAGCCTCACCCAGCCTGGCCTTAAACATCTCCAGCCATGGGGCCTCAACCACCTCCCTGGGCAACCCATTCCAGCCTCTCACCACTCTCATGCTCAACAACTTCCTCCTCACCTCCACTCTCAATCTCCCCACCTCCAGCTTTGCTCCATTCCCCCTAGTCCTGGCACTCCCTCACAGCTTGAAAACTCCCTCTCCAGCTTTTTTGGAGGCCCCCTTCAGACACTGGAAGGCCACAAGAAGGTCACCTGGGAGCCTCCTCTTCTGCAGACTGAACAGCCCCAACTCTTTTAGTCTGTCCTCACAGCAGAGCTGTTGCAGCCCTCTGATTGCCCCAGTGGTCCTTCTCTGGACATGCTCCAGCAACTCTACATCCCTCTTGGAATGGGGGCTCCAGAACTGGATGCAGTACTCCAGGTGGGGTCTCAGCAGAGCACAGCAGAGGGGGAGAATCACCTCCCTGGCCCTGCTGGCCACACTTCTCCTGATGCAGCCCAGGCTCTGCTTGGCTTTCTGGGCTGCAAGTGCACACTGCTTGCTCATGTTGAGCTTCTGGTCCAGCAACACCCCCAAGTCCCTCTCCTCAGGGCTGCTCTCCAGCCACCTAACAGACACTGGCATCCAAGGTCTGAGGGGTGGCTTAATGCTTTGCAGCAGTCACTGAAATCCCTACTATCCAAGTTTAGAGCAAGCTAGAGGGATCAGGAGCAGAAATCACTGCAGAAATGCATTTATCCCACCCCAGATCATCAAATCATGGAATGAGTTGAGTCAGAACGCAGCTTAAGATCATCTCATTCCAACACCACTGTCATGGGTGGGGACACCACACATTAGATCAAAGCCTCATCCAGCTCAGTCTTAAATAATTCCAGAGATGATGCCCAGAAGAGTTGTGGATGCCTCATCTTTCAGTGTCCCCCCACCTTCACAGCAAAGCATTTCTCCCTATCATCCAATCTCAATCTACCCTGCTCCAGTTTCAAACCACTGTTCCTTGTCTTACCACTACAGGCCCCTATAAAAAAAGTCCCTCTCCAGCTTTCCTGTCCAACAAAGCTGTTGCCCATAAATAATGGACAAGGAACTCATGCTTCAAGGGATTAGATGATTCTCCTCTTAACATCAAGAAGAGACACAAAAAAATTCCCCCTCAGAGGCACATATTTCTGATCTCTGCCTGTGAAGGGGCCAGCTCAGGTCAACAGTAAGGACCTATGAAGACACACAAGATGAAAGCTTAAATTGATAGGCTGAGGTCAGCAGAATGAGGTTTAACAAGACCAGATGACATGTCCTACACTTTGGTCACACCAACCCCAAGCAACACTGCAGGCTTGGGGCAGAGTGGCTGTAAAACAGTGTGGTGGGAAAGGACCTAAGAGTGCTGGTGGATGGCTGAATGTGAGCCAGCAGTGTGCCCAGGTGGCCCAGAAGGTCAACAGCATTCACTGCTGCATCAAGAATAGTGTCCAGACAGAGAGGAGAAGAGATGGTGCCCCTGGTGAGGCCACAGCTTGAGTACTGCAATTCAATTCCACAGCACAGGGAAGACAGCAGGGCCAGGGAGCTGATTCTCCCCCTCTACTCCACTCTGCTGAGACCCCACCTAGAGTTCTGTGTCCAGTTCTGGAGCCCCCATTGTAAGGAGGATGTGGAGATGCTGGAGTGTGTCCAGAGAAGGGCCACTGGGGCAATCAGAGGGCTGCAACAGCTCTGCTGTGAGGACAGACTGAAAGAGTTGGGGCTGTGCAGTCTGCAGAAGAGGAGGCTCCCAGGTGACCTTCTTGTGGCCTTCCAGTGTCTGAAGGGGGCCTCCAAAAAAGCTGAAGAGGGAGTTTTCAGGCTGTCAGGGAGTGGCAGGACGAGGGGGAATGGAGCAAAGCTGGAGGTGGGGAGATTGAGAGTGGAGGTGAGGAGGAAGTTTTTGAGCATGAGAGTGGTGAGAGGCTGGAATGGGTNCTGGTCAGGCTGCTCTAGGGTAGGGTGTCCTTGGGCACGGCAGGGGGGTTGGAACTGGCTGATCCTTGTGGTCCCTTCCAACCCTTCCTGATTCTATGATTCTATGACATTGAGGTCCTGGAGCACGTCTAAAGAAGACCAACAAGGCTGGTGAGGGAGTTGGAGGAGCAACTGAGAGAGCAGGGGCTTAGTCTGGAGAAGAGATGGCTAAAGAGAGATCTCACAGCCCTCTATCACTACTTGAACAGAGGCTGGAATGAGGCTGGTCTTGGTTTCTTCTCCCAAGTAATTAGCTATGGGAGGAGTACCAATAGAGGAAATGAGCTTAAGTTGTGCCAGGGGGAGGTTCAGACTGGACAGAATCTTTACTGGGAGAGTAGCAAGGTACTGGAACAGGCTGCCCAGGGAGGCAGTGGAGTCACCATCCCTGAAAGTGTTCAAGACACCTGTAGATGTGGTGCTTCAGCATGTAATTTAGTGGTCCTGATAGTTGGACTTGATAACCTTAAAGGTCTTTTCCAACCTTAATGATTCTATGAAGGCCCTCTCCAGGTAGGGCAAGGGGTTCTGCTGACACTTGAGGATGAGTTAACCTACCTTATGCTGTACTAATCTCTTTGTACATACAGGCTGGATGTTAGGAGGGAGTTGTTGCCAGAGAGAGTGATTGGCATTGGAATGGGCTGCCCAGGGAGGTGGTGGAGTCTCTGTCCCTGGAGGTGTTGAAGCAAAGCCTGGCTGAGGCACTTAGTGCCATGGTCCAGTTGACTGGACAGGGCTGGGTGCTAGGTTGGACTGGCTGAGCTTGGAGGTCTCTTCCAGCCTAGCTGATTCCTTGTGGTGCTAATAGGTCATTGGCTAGACTGGGTAGTCTCAGAGGTCTATTCCAGCCTCAATACCTCTGTGACACACACCAACCTAGATAGGACTTCCCATGTGCCATACCCAGAGATCACCTGGAGCACTGTGGAGGTCCTGTTCCACCAACCAGCAAGAAACCCCCAATTAACAACCTCGAAGCACGATAAAAATTCAGAACCATCTCCAGCAACATCCTTTTTTGTATTATTATTCCAATAGAAGGCTTTGTTTGTTCTTTCCTCCCACCCCTCCTCACAAATCATGCTGGAAAGGCTCCAAGCAAGAACCTCCTCTGTCTCTGTGCATGTAGAACTTCCAAGTACATGCTAATTCAGTTTAATTAGGGATTTACTTCGCTGGCCGCCTCGTTAATGCCAATATTTGCAGCTGAGGGAACGAGGGGCCAGGGAAGGAGGGTTTGCCATGCTCTCACCTCTCTCCTACCCCCCAACCTTCTCAGAACAGGGTGTGCAGATAGCACAACCACCACCCTACCCCTCTTTATTTGTACCATTTATTAGATAATCTCCTCCTAATCGAGAACTAATTAAAGGAAGTGAATGCTTGGCTGGAAACAGGGATTAAAACACAAGGTAATTACCATAAACGCTACATTTGGTGCTCCAGCCTGCTCTGCTCTCCTCTTCCTCCTCATCTCCCTTCTCCCCTCCACCTCTCCCAGGCTGCTCAGAGTGTCTCAGAGGGGGTTTGCTTTCACAATCAATTATTTTCTTTTCTTTTCTGGTCTCCCTGGTTAATGTTTCATTTCTGTGAGAACATTAGCCAGAACTATTTTCCTTTTCCTTGTAAATGCATTTAGTGACAGTGACAGAAGGTGGGGAGGTGGCAGCTGTGGAGTGAAAGGAAAAAAACACCAACACAACGACAAAACCAAACCTCCCAAAACCCCAGGAACAGAGAATTATAGAATCAAGCAGGTTGGAAGAGACCTCCAAGCTCAGCCACTCCAACCTAGCACCCAGCCCTGCCCAATCAACCAGACCATGGCACTAAGTGCCTCAGCCAGGCTTTGTTTCAACACCTCCTGGGACAATAACTCCACCACCCTCCTGGGCAGCCCATTCCAATGCCAATCACTCTCTCTGACAACAACTTCCCCCTAACATCCAGCCTAGACCTCCCCTGCCACAAATTGAGACTCTGTCCCCTTGTTCTGTTGCTGCTTGCCTGGCAGAAGAGACCAACCCCACCTGGCTACAACCTCCCTTCAGGTAGTTGTAGACAGCAATGAGGTCAGCCCTGAGCCTCTTCCCCAGGCTGCACACCCCCAGCTCCCTCAGCCTCTCCTCACAGGGCTGTGCTACAGGCCCCTCACCAGCTTCCTTGCCCTTCTCTGGACACCTTCCAGTATCTCAAGCATCTCTCTTGAATTGAGGAGCCCAGAACTGGATACAGCACTCAAGGTGTGGCCTGAGCAGTGCTGAGTACAGGGGCAGAAGAACCTCCCTTGTCCTACTGGCCACACTCTTCCTGAGCCAGCCCAGGAAGCCATTGGCTCTCCTGCCCACCTGGGCACACTGCTGCCTCATCTTCAGCCACCACCTACCAGTACCCCCAGGTCCCTTTCTGCCTGGCTCCTCTCCAGCCACTCTGTCCCCAGCCTCTAGAGGAAGGGACCTCTAAAGGTCACCAAGTCCAACCCTCCTGCAGTCAACAGGCACAGTGCAACTAGAGCAGGTTGCTCACAGCCCAAAACAACCTCACCTGGAACATCTGCACTCCTCTGGGTAACCCGGGCCGGTGTGCTAGTTTGAGCCTGGCTGGAGCGTTTTGGTGAGAAGAATCAACACCTTCACCATTAAAAATGTCTTTGTTTTCTCTAGTCTAGGTCTTACATTTTCATTTCAAACCACCACCCTTTGTCCTACAACCTCAATCCTAGCCAAAGAGTCTGTCAGAGACTGAGCTAAACAATATGTCCCAACAGCTCAGAAAAATCTTGTTGTGAGATAAGTGTCTAAGAAGTGTTATGTGAGCACCCTGCTTGTACTTACTGTCCCTCTCTCATGAGCTCAGACCCCCCAGGAGCTCCCCAGTACACAACAACTGGACAAGAAACCAGCCAAGGAACGCAGAGTGAGCTTGTGCCTGCTACCATGGGACCACCTGCCTGGCTGCTCAGCTTGCATGCACTGAAAGACCACCACACCTGGAACTGAGCTCCTGTCACCTATCACACATAGGAGGGGAAGGCTTCCTGTTGTGCCAGGTGATACTGATTCTGAGCCAACTACAGTCTGGCAGCTCCTGGTTTATCCACAACAGACATCATTTTGGAGAAAGTAGCTGGACAATGGGGGCTTAACTCTGGAACCTCCCTACCACACCCAGCACGCCCAACACAACTGGCCAGTGGGGCTGGCTAAGCAAAGCACTCCTGGAAAATGCTCAGTGAGGCTCAGCAAAACCTGCATCTTCAATCAGGCAGCCAGGGAAAAGAGGAGAAGCTTCAACCTGCAGACAGAGAGCTCCCCACCCACTCTCTTCAAATGGACTTTCAGGGTGACCTTTCTTCTCCCTGCATGGGAGTATTTCTTTCTTTGCTTACTCTTTCCTGTCCCCTTTCTCTTTCCCTCTCCTCATCCCTCCCTATCCTCACATGTGTGTGCAGTAAAATTAGGCTATGAGTTTGACACTGTTTGTGCCCTAATTCTGTGCCTGAGAATCCAAACCTCCCATACCTGAGATTCCTCCAGACTGGGGCAGAGTTCTGCTTCCTCTTTCCTCTAGGCCCCTTTGAGCACCAGAAAAGTCCACAAGGTCTCAGCAGAGCCTTTTCATCCCCAGGCTGAACAAACTCAACTCTCTCAGCCTGGCCTCAGAGGCCCTTCATTGCTCTTGTGGCCTATTGTGGCCTCACTCCAACTCCTCCTGGGCTGAGGACTTCAGAGCTGACCCCAGCACTGCAGGTGGGGTCTCAGCAGAGGGGCAGAATCCCCTCCCTCCATCTGCTGGCCACAAACATGGTTCATATATAGCAATACTACCTGAAAATGAGCTTTTTTTTAGCCAAGAAGCACTTGCACCAGATTGACATGAAGCTGCATTCCCACAGCAACATCCAGCAAGCCCAAGGCTGATGACCAAGCTGATGAGGCAGATGGATGTTGTCAGACACAGAGCAGCTCCTCTCTCCCTGAATCAGATGCTAATCATGAGACTGCAAATAATTCACAGATTCATGGAATGGTTGAGGTTGGAAGTGACCTTGAAGATTATCTGGTTCCAACCATCCTGGCAGTGGCACCTTCCACTAGACCAGGTCACTCAAAGCCTCATCTAACCTAGCCTTGAACACCTCCAGGCTGGAGGCATCCAGAACCTACCTGTGCAACCTGTGCCAGTGTCTCACCACTCTCACTGTAGAGAACAACTTGTTAATCTTAGACTTAGTCTAAGCCTGCCCTCCTCAAGCTTCAATCCATTCCCACCAGACCAGGTCACTCAAAGCCTCATCTAACCTAGCCTTGAACACCTCCAGGCTGGAGGCATCCAGAACCTACCTGTGCAACCTGTGCCAGTGTCTCACCACTCTCACTGTAGAGAACAACTTCTTAATCTTCAGTCTAAGTCTGCCCTCCTCAAGCTTCAATCCATTCCCACCAGACCAGGTCACTCAAAGCCTCATCTAATCTACCCCTGAACACCTCCAGGCAGGAGGTATCCACAACCTCCCTCTTCCAGTGTCTCACCACTCTCACTGTAGAGAGCTTCTTCCTCATCTTTAGTCTAACTCTGCCCTCCTCAAACTTCAATCCATTCCCACCAGACCAGGTCACTCAAAGCTTCATCTCACCTAGCCTTGAACATCTCCAGGCAGGAGGCATCCACAACCTCCCTGTGCAATCTGTTCTCGTGTCTCACCACACTCACTGTAGAGAATTTCTTCCTAATCTTCAGTCTAAATCTGCCCTCCTCAAAATTCAATTCATTCACTGTCTTCTTAGCACTACAAGCCCTTGAATATGCCATCACTGAGGTGCTGGAGCACATCCAAAGGGCAACAAAGCTGGTGAAGGGTCTAGAGAATGAATTTTTATGGTGGAGGTACCTGGGGTGGTTTAGTCTGGAGAAAAAGAGGCATCCTATCACAACAAGCCCTTGTAAAAAGTCCCTCCCCAGCTTTCTTGCAGCCCCCTTCAGGTACTGGAAACCACTATAAGGTCTCACTGGAGCCTATTTTTTACCTCCAGGCTGAACAAACCCAAATCTCTCAGCTTATCCCCATAGGGATCCCCATATTTACCTTTGTGGCCCTCCTCTGCAACTACACCAGAACAGAAACCTCCTTTAAAATTGGCCTAGCCTGAGGAAAGCTTAAAGAGGGGATAAAAATAGTAGTGCATTGGAGCAGGCCCCTCGACAGCTTGATGTCAAAACAAGAGAAGGATGTCAGCAGCATGGCAAAGAGGCAGGAAAAGAGGGGAAGGTTTTCACATAAGTGTGTTGGACAATTTTATGTTGTCTGGATTGTCTGAGCATTAGGCAGTAAGCAAAGGGATAAAAGCACGGAAGTGAAAGGCAGATTTTCTTTTCTTCTAAGGAGGGGGGGAGGAGAGGAAACAGCTCCTTCTACCTAACCTGTCACATCATTGTTCCACCTGACAGCATGTCACAAAACACCCCTCAATCTGCCCTCTAGTTTTTGAGGAGTGATGCCAAAGGGACAAGACAACCCCCAGCTAAGAAAACACAGAGTCCTTTGAAACACTGTCAATCAGCTTGCTTCAGGAGCTCGGCTTTTGATACTTCTTCCAACAACTGATGCTCAGAGAGGCTGGCTCTGCATTGGGAAGGGCAGAGAACCACAGAGTATTAGAGGTTGAAAGGGACCTCCACAAGAAAGCTCTTCCCAGAGAGAGTGATTGGCATTGGAATGGGCTGCCAGGGGAGGTGGTGGAGTCGCTGTCCCTGGAGGTGTTGAAGCAAAGCCTGGATGAGGCACTTAGTGCCATGGTCTGGTTGATTGGCCAGGGCTGGGTGCTAGGTTGGACTGGCTGAGCTTGGAGTCTCTTCCAACCTGCTTAATTCTATGATCATGGAGTCCAACCCCCCTGCCAAGGCAGGATAGTCCACACAGGAATGAATCCAGGTAGGATTTGAAAGCTTCCAGAGAAGGAGACCTCACAACCTCTCTGGGGAGCCTGTGCCAGTGCTCTGTGACCCCTACAGTAAAGAAGTTCCCCCTTGTGTTGAGGTGGAACCTCCTGTGCTGCAGCTTACACCCACTGCTCCTTGTCTTAACGCAGGGAGCAAGTGAGCAGAGCCTGTCCCCCCACTCCTGACAAGCCCTCAGACATCTATAAACATTGATTAAATTCCCTCTTAGTCTTCTCTTCTCACTTGCTCCAGTGCATGTTAGGAGGAAGTTCTTCACAGAGAGAGTGATTTGCCCTTGGAATGGGCTGCCCAGGGAGGTGGTGGAGTCACCATCCCTGGGGGTGTTCAGGAAAAGACTGGATGAGGCACTTAGTGCCATGGTCTAGTTGACTGGATAGGGCTGGGTGATAGGTTGGACTGGATGATCTTGGAGGTCTCTTCCAACCTGATTGATTCTATTCTATTCTGTCACCCTCGCTGTCAAGAATTTTCTCCTACTGTTGAGGTAAAACCTTCTATGTTCCAGTTTGTACCCATTGCTCCTTGTCTTATTGCTGCTGACCACCGAAAAGAGATTGGCCCCAGCCACTGGACAGCCACCCCTCAGGTATTTGTGCACCTTGATCAGATCCCCTCTCAGTCTTCTCCAGACTAAACAGCCCAGGGCTCTCGGTCCTTCTCCATAGGGGAGATGCTCGAGTCCTCCAGTCATCCTCACAGCTCTCTGCTGGACTCTCTCTAGGAGATTCCTGTCTCTCTTGAACTGAGCAGCCCAAAACTGGACACAGCATTCCAGGTGTGATCTCAGCAGGGCAGAGTACAGGGGGACAAGAACCTCCCTAGACCTGCTGGCCACTCTTTTCTTGATGCCCCCCCAGGGAGAAGCTTCCTTCTTCCATGTCAGCACCTAATATCACACCACCACTGCCATCAGTGATTGATCCCATTGAACGAGGGAAGCAAAGCACTGGATCACAAATGGGTTGGATTAGATGACCTTTAAGGTCCCTTCCAACCCAAACCATTCTATGGGAGGGGTGGGGGAAAAGGCACAGATTTTGATGCTGATCTACTCTGAAACTTTGGGAAGGTCCCTCCAACTCAGAAGCCAGGCTGAACTTTGGCACAAGCCAAACCTGACCAAGCACAGCTTTTGGGGTGTTTTGGTTTGGTTGAGGTTGTTTCTTCCCCTCCTTAGTGTGCTAGCTTGAGCCTAGCTAGCATGTTTTCACAGTCTCACAGTATCACCAAGGTTGGAAGAGACCTCACAGATCATCAAGTCCAACCCTTTACCACAGAGCTCAAGGCTAGACCATGGCACCAAGAGCCACGTCCAACCTTGCCTTGAACAGCTCCAGGGACGGCGACTCCACCACCTCCCTGGGCAGCCCATTCCAGTGTCCAAT
>WAAF01004502.1:60570-92507 GCA_013400475.1 Tricholaema leucomelas
TGAGCTTGGAGGTCTCTTCCAACCTGCTTGATTGTGGTCTTGGGGGGTGTGAAATTTCACCTGATCCAGGCTGGAAACCAATAAATGGAGCATGGGTTTCACAATGCAGACTGAGACACACTCCTTAGATATCCAGTACTGGGTCTGGTCCTCTTCAATGTGTTGAACAACGAGATTGAGAGCATCCCTCAGTACCACTGCAGATGACACCAAGTTGAGTATCTTGATCTGCTTAGAGACAGGGAGGCTCTAACAGAAAGGTCTGGCCAGGTTGGATCAATAGTATCAATAGGCTGAGGCCAATAGGATGAGGTTCAAAAAGGTCAAGCACTGGGTCCTGCACTTGGGTCACAACCATACCATGAATGCTCCAGGCTTCAGGATTAGTGGCTGGAAAGATGCCCAGCAGAAAAGGACCTGTTGGGCATCAGCCAGATGAAAATGACAAGTGCAGAATCCTGCACCTGGAGAGGAATAATAAACTGCACCAGTAGAGGCTGGGAGGTGATCTGCTGGAGAGCAGCCCTGTGGAGAGGGACCTGGGGGTCCTGGTGGATAACATCCATGGCACAGCAATGTGCCCTTGGGGCCAAGAAGGCCAATGGCATCCTGGGGTGTGTTAGGAAGAGTGTGTCCAGCAGATCAAGAGAGGTTCTCCTCCCCCTCTACTCTGCCCTGCTGAGACCTCATCTTGAATACTGTGTTCAGTTTTGGGCTCCCCAGTTGAAGAGGGACAGGGATCTGCTGGAGAGGGTCCAGCAGAGGGCTACGAGGATGATGAGGGGACTGGAGGGCACTGCCTGATGAGGAGAGGCTGAGGGACCTGGGGCTGTTTAGTCTGGAGGAGAGAAGACTTAGAGGGGATTTGATAAATGTTTGTAAGTATCTGAGGGCTACTCAGCAGAGGGGGGACAGGCTCTGCTCACTGCTCCCTGGGATAGGACAAGGAGCAATGGGTGTAAGCTGCAGCACAGGAGGTTCCACCTCAACACAAGGGGGAACTTCTTTACTGTAAGGATCTCAGAACACTGGAACAGGCTCCCCAGAGAGGTTGTGAGGTCTCCTTCTCTGGAGCCTTTCAAGGCCTGTCTGGATGTGTTCCTCTGTGATCTGTGCTAGATTGTGTGGTCCTGCTCTGGCAGGGGAGTTGGACTCCATTATCTCTTTGGGTCCCTTCCAACCTCTGACATCCTGTGATCATCCAGCTTGTGCCCAGGTGGCCAAGAAAGCCAAAAGCATCCTGTCCTGAATGAGCAATAGTGTGACCAACAGGACTATGACCCTGTACTTGGCACTGGTGAGGCTGCACCATGACTATTAGGTTCAGTTTTGGGTCACTCACTACAAGAAGGATATTGAGGTGTTGGAGCAGGTCCAAAGAAGGGCAGTGAAACTGGTGAAAGGTTGAAAGCACAGGTCTGGTGAGGAGCAGCTGAGGAACTGAGATTGTTTATAGTCTGGAGAAAAAGAGACTGAGGGGAAACCTCACTGCTCTCTTCAACTCCCTGAAAGGAGGTTGGAGTCCAGTGGGGATCAGTCACTTCTCACAAGAAACAAATGAGAGGACAAGAAGAAATGGCCTCAGGTTGCATCAGAGCTGGACAATAACAACAGTACCACCTCAAAAAGGGTTGTAAGGCCATGGACCATGCTGCCCAGGGCAGTAGTAGGGTCACCATCCCAGGAGGTATTTCAAGGCCATGTAGTTGTGGTGCTGAGGGATGGAGTTTAGTGGTGGACTTGGCAATGCTGGGCTAACAGTTGGACTGGATGATCTTGGAGGTAGTTTTCATGCGACCCAACCCAGCCTGTGATTCTCTGCAGGGCACTGGCTGCAGCCTCTGAACAGATTGGGGATGCTGCATCGCTGCGGCTTAATAGAGTGAGTCTTTGTTCCTGTGTGGGCAAAACCCACTCCATTATCTGTTTTATTAATTGTTAGTTAAGTAATGGGAAGGTGCCCAGAGAGGGAGGAGATGAGTCCTCATCACTTGTTATTAGCTCAGAAACCAGCAGAAATAAAATAACTGGAGATAAATTATCACCAGGGCTGCCCCCAAGCACCACAAACTGACAGATCTGCTCTGAGAGGGAAGTCAGGGAGCACCCTCAGGAGCAGGGGAGGGGGAAAACCAAGAAGGGATAGCAACAGTCAGTCTAATTCTAGAGTTTTGGGGGGTTTTGGTAATGAAAAGATGTCATCATCTTTGATTTTCTGCACTGCTTTTCATGGCTGGGATCACAAAGATTTTCATGGCTGAGAGGGTTTCTGGACTCCTGCAGGAAAACTCAATCTATCAGATGAGCAGTTTGAAAATGAAACAGGCTTTGCATTGGTGGTGTGGAGCTGCTCAAGAGAGGAAAGGAATGAAACAAACAAAAAGGTGTGGGATTTTGTTTGTTGTTTTGTTCTGTTTCCAAAGAGAGAAGCAAGATGCAGCTGCAAACAGCCCAGTCAGCTCGTCACAGGGATGTGACAGCCTTTAGACCACAGGCAAACCTGTTACCAGCAGGGGAGTCTGGAGCAGGGATGGGATTGCCCATCAAGTAAACCATAAAATGGCTTAGGTTGGAAAGGACCTGAGAGATCATAAACATGAGGCAGCAGTGTGCCCAGGTGGGCAGGAGAGCCAATGGCATCCTGGCCTGGATCAGGAAGAGTGTGGCCAGTAGGACAAGGGAGATTATTCTGCCCCTGTGCTCAGCACTGCTCAGGCCACACCTTGAGTGCTGTGTCCAGTTCTGGGTTCCTCCATTCAAGAGAGATGTTGAGGTACTGGAAGGTGTCCAGAGAAGGGCAAGGAAGGTGGTGAGGGGCCTGGAGCACAGCCCTGTGAGGAGAGGCTGAGNCTTGATTCTATGATTCTATATTAGGAAGGCTGCAGAGGGACTGTTTACAAAGGGCTGCAGTAATAGGACAAGGGCCAATGGTTTGAAGTTAGAGAACAGCAGATCTAGATTTGATGATAGGAACAGGTTCTGCACCATGAGGGTGGGGAACACTGCAACAAGTTGCCAAGGGGGTAGTTGAGGCCCCTTCTTTGGAGGTATTCAAAGTCAAGCTCAATAAGTCTGTGAGCAACATGATCAAGCAGAGGATGTCCCCACTGGTTGCAGTGGGGTAGAACTAAATGACTTTTGGAGATTCTTTCCAACCCAAAACATTCTATGATTCTAGAATGGGGAAAAAGGACAGAGCAGGAGACTGAGACAACACCAGCAGCAGGCTGACAGCAGCTACAAACCAGCTACAGCAAAGCGTTGATCTAACTCTCTGCCTTGGAGCTGAAACTGAACCAGAGTCAGCAGCTGACCTAGCAGAGCACAGGAGCACCTGAGGCTGTTCTCCACCCATACAACTACAGAATCATTGAATCATTCAGGTTGGAAAAGACCCTTGAGATCATCAGGTCCCACCATTAACTCTACTCCACCAAGCTCCCCACTAAACCATATCACTGAATGGCACACCTAAACAGCCTTTAAACACCTCTAGGGATGGTGACTCCACATCCCTGGGCAGCCCAGTCCAATGCCAATCACTCTCTCTGACAACAACTTCCTCCTAACATCCAGCCTAGACCTCCCCTGCCCAACTTGAGACTCTGTCCCCTTCTTTTGCTGCTGCTTGCCTGGCAGAAGAGCCCAACCCCATCTGGCTACAGCCTCCCTTCAGGTACCTGTAGACAGCAGTGAGGTCAGCCCTGAGCCTCTTCAGGGAGGGCAATATTTGTAATTGTGGAGGGTAATAAGGTCTCCCCTCAGCCTCTTCTTCCTCAAACTAACCAGCCCCAGTTCCCTCAGCTGCTCTTCATCAGACTAACCAGCCCCAGTTCCCTCAGCTGCTCTTCATCAGACTCCTTGTCTAGCCCTTTCACCAGCTTGGTTGCTCTTCTTTGCACCTGCCCCCGCTCCTCAAAACCTTCCCTGTATTGAGATGCCCAAAACTGAACACAGGACTCCTGGTGTGCCCTCACCAATGCCAAACTCAGGAGGGACAATCACTTCTCTAAACCATGTTTTGCTCCCTAGAGAGGCAAGTGTCAGCAATATCAGCAAAATATCTATTTCTGGATCCTCCAGACAGAAGACTCAGCCTCTAATCACCTCTTCCCTGGTAGTTTACACAGTATAAACAGCAATAATAATACAGGGCTTATTCACATGCTTCACTTGGTGACTAAAGACCACAGTTTCATGGAATCATAGAATCAAGCAGGTTGGAAGAGACTTCCAAGCTCATCCAGTCCAACCTAGCACCCAGCCCTGGCCAATCAACCAGACCATGGCACTAAATGCCTCAGCCAGGCTTTGCTTCAACACCTCCAGGGACGGTGACTCCACCACCTCCCTGGGCAGCCCATTCCAATGCCAATCACTCTCTCTGCCAACAACTTCTTCCTAACATCCAGCCTAGACCTCCCCTGGCACAACTTGAGACTGTGTCCCCTTGTTCTGTTGCTGCTTGCCTGGCAGAAGAGCCCAACCCCACCTGGCTACAGCCTCCCTTCAGGCAGTTGTAGACAGCAAGTTTGAAGCTAGCTGAAATATTTTGGTGAGAAGAATTAGCTTTTTTTTCCCACAGCCCATCAAACCACTGCTCTGGTCAGTAAATTTAGGCTGCTCAGCTCTGAACTTCAAGTGATTTCAAGCAAGGATGGGGCATCTACAAGGGCATGACACCACAGTAACCTCCAGCATGCTGCTGCACTGAAGCATGTTCTCAGCCACATTGCCAGTCCAGTGCATACTGCACCTTGCTGAAACTAGCCCAAACCCCCACACCTTCAGCTGCTCACCACAAGACTTGTGCTCTAGATGCTCCTCTAGCTTTACACACGCAATCCAAGGGTAAATGACCTCTGAAGATCTAACTGTTTCCATTTTTGGTCTCTGCACTACATGCAGTTTGCTCTCCTAGTTGCAGACACAGCAAGAGAGCTGCAGCACCCTGAATCCATCTCCACAATCCAGGAGAAGCCCTGGCCAAGACAAAAAGCCCTTTTTGAGAGAAGAGCTACAACATTTGTACCAGATCCAGACTCTTAAGCTTCTTTTACTCCACATTTCACTCCACCTCTTCTAGAAAGAGAGCGACAAAGCACCATTTCATCTGCATCCTGCAACACAGCACCTTACATCCAAGCTTATTTCCCAAAGGATCTGTTTGTGAGAGAAAAAAAAAGGCAGCCTGCTCCTGGCCCCAGAGGACTCTACCACAGCTAGCTCAGTGCCTTCCCTGGCATATGTATCTCAAGCTGAATTTCTTCCTGGAGCACTCTAAGAAAAGAATTAGCTCAAAGCCACTCCCCTAACTCTCTTGCCCCAAACATTTCTTACCTGCTGTCCCAAGGTCTTGAGTTTCCTCAAACTTCAGCTTCCAGAAGCCAGCAGAAAACTTCAGCACTGCCTCACTCCTCCTTTTAGAGGTTCCTGCAGCTATAAAATTGCTCACAGATGGCTAACGAAGGCAGCCCAATTAGGCCTCCCTAACAAGATCCTTTCATTTGAGTGGCTCCAGGTGTACCTTTCAGGTGCTTCCCAGAGGGTATTCTACTGCTAAATGCTTTATCAGTTAGAGAATGCTTTGTAAATGCTCATTTTCCTGCACCTATCTGCTAACTTTGAGGTTAGACAGCTGATTTGAAAGTGGCAGTGTTTAAAAGAGGAGCTCTCTATTCCTTGGTACCACCTTGTGCCTCAGAGGTAGATGAGCTTTGGGTGAGATGAAAGGGGATAGACATCCCACAGAGAAGCTTTGCCTCATATTACCTCTGTGGTGATAATCTGGGTGATTACTTCATCACAGGACTCTCTCTCATGGATAATTTATAAGGTTTATATAAGAAAATATAGGACCTGGTGTCAAAATAAGCAATTTTACCCCTGTCTATGGGCTGCTGATGCTAATGCTGATGTTTTACCCCATTCATAGAATCAAGCAGGTTGGAAGAGACCTCCAAGCTCAGCCAGTCCAACCTAGCACCCAGCCCTGTCCAGTCATAGAATCATAGAATCAAGCAGGTTGGAAGAGACCTCCAAGCTCAGCCAGTCCAACCTAGCACCCAGCCCTGTCCAGTCATAGAATCATAGAATCAAGCAGGTTGGAAGAGACCTCCAAGCTCAGCCAGTCCAACCTAGCACCCAGCCCCAGTCCAACCTAGCACCCAGCCCTGACCCACCAACACAGAATCATACAATCAGCCAGGTTAGAAGAGACTTCCAAGCTCAGCCAGTCCAACCTAGCACCTAGCCCTGGCCAACCAACCAGACCATGGCACTAAGTGCCTCAGCCAGGCTTTGCTTCAACTCCTCCAGGGACAGAGACTCCACCACCTCCCTGGGCAGCCCATTCCAATGCCAATCACTCTCTGCCAACAACTTCCTCCTAACATCCAGCCTAGACCTCCCCTGCCACAACTTGAGACTCTGTCCCCTTCTTCTCTTGCTGCTTGCCTGGCAGAAGAGCCCAACCCCACCTGGCTACAGCCTCCCTTCAGGTAGTTGTTCAGAAATTGGACCCTACTCTTCCTCTTGCTGATGCTGAGACTGCTCCAGGAGCAGTTTTGTCTTGGGAGAAAGCTCTCATGTAGGTTGTGATTTTGTGAGAGGCAGGGACCAGAAAGGTAGGCAGGCTGAAAATCAATCAAGAATTGTCACATACACTGGAGAACTCATTTTTATGAGATAAGTGCCTTCAGAGGAAGCGTTGGTAGACACCTACCACATGTTCAGCCTGCTTAGTGGCAAAGTATGCAACATTAATCACTGTCACTTGAAGGGGCCAGGTTCCAGCTGAACCATCTTCCAAGTTTCTTCTTCCTTCAGCCATCCTTTCCCCTTTCCCCTCCCTGTCCACCAAGCAGGAAGATGAGTTGCATTTGCAGACCTGTGAACCTGCAAATCAGGCTGATGCTCCTGGCAGCTGCCATCCCAACCTGTCATCTCTTTGGTGCTGAGCTGCTCTCTGTGCTCCAGCTGCTTACACCAGAGGGATTCTCATTTCATGCAAGACAATCAGCAGGTGTGGGCCAAAATGGTGCTGCCTTTCTGCAGATGAGGTTCATGAGCTGCTGCCCCACTCCTGTGGGACCTTGCCCTTAGAAGCAGCCAGGAAAAGATGAAGCAATTGGCTTGGTAAAAACCCTCTTCTCAGAGCAATTATCAGCAGTGAGTGAAGATTACTTGATTGCTGCTCACTCCAGAGCCTGAGCTCTGCTGAAAAAGCAGCTTGAGAGCAGGAGCAGATCACAGGAATCCCACAGCAGCACTGAAACAGAAGTGCCTGTAAGGATCATAGAATCAACCAGGTTGGAAGAGACCTCCAAGATCAGCCAGTCCAGCCTAGCACCCAGCCCTATTCAGTCAACCAGACCATGGCACTAAGTGCCTCATCCAGCCTTTGCTTCAACACCGCCAGGGACAGAGACTCCACCACCTCCCTGGGCAGCCCATTCCAATGCCAATCACTGTCTCTAGAGTGATTGATCTGAGTTGTCTGAGTTACAGAAGGGGGGGGGGGGAAAGTGATGTGCTTCCAGGACACATCTCCAGACTCCTCCACGTGCCTCCTGCTCCCTGTGACATTTCTTACTGTAGTGCATCATTTGCTGCTCTGAGGCTTTGCTGTGTCTTACACTCACCCAGCCTGAAGATGAGTGAGGGGGCTTCATCAAAGCAAGGTGTGAGGACAGACCTGTCCTGAGGGATATTCATGATGAACTCTTCTTGTTCCCACTGTCAGGCTGAGATACTATTTGTATTAAATTGTCTTACTGGGAATCTTCTTTCCACGTTTTAACAGCCTGAATTATGGGACTCAGCTCCTATTTTCATGGTGTGCCCTGAGGCAGCCACATTGGGCAATGCCTGCTAGGTTAAATATTGCACCCAGGGAGATGAGCAAGACTGGTTTGGGGCAGTAGATATGGACTGCACTGTTAAGACCAGAAAGAGAGAAAGAAATGGCTAGGAAGTGATAAAAAGACCCTGGTTTCAGCTCTTAAGCCACTCACCAGCTTCAGAGATTAGCTTCAGCTAGGGAGCAAATTGTCCTAAGCCCTCCTGCCACGGGGCTCTGCTCTGCACCACTGCAGCTGTCACTAGGGAAGCAGAACAGGATTAGAGAGATGGAGCTCTATCAAGATCTGCTCCTTGCAGCAGTGATGACACCCATTGCAGCATTTCCAAAGCTTCCTGGACAGACAAGATTATAGCCCTGCAGTGGGACTCAATGGAACAGAACAGCAAAGAGAGATGGGTAACAGGGGCCATAAAACTTCCTTCCACTCCTTCAGTTGCCAGCAGAAAAGTTGTTGAGTCAAGAGGTGCAGCCACTTGCTCTTGCTGACCGAGGCTCTATTTGCTGGCATGGCACTTCCCAGGCAGGGCTTGCTGTGGCTTTATTTGCTTCCTCTTCTCTCACCCCTTCATAGATCTTCCCTGCCTCTCAAGAGCTTCCAGCTAGAAGGCTGAAACAGCAGCAGCACTGTGCTTGCTGGCAGCCCTTTCCCAAACCCGTCCCTCCAGGTGATCAGTGATGGTTCTCAATCAGAATCCCAGCATGGTAGGGGTTGGAAGTGACCTCTGGAGACAGAACTGTAGAATCTACCAGGTTGGAAGAGACCTCCAAGCTTATCCAGTCCAACCTATCACCTAGCCCTGTCCAATCAACTAGACCATGGCACTAAGTGCCTCATCCAGGCTTTGCTTCAACACCTCCTCCAGGGACGGTGACTCCACCACCCCCTGGGCAGCCCATTCCAATGCCAATCACTCTCTGGGAAGATCATCCAGTCCAACCTATCACCTAGCCCTGTCCAATCAACTAGACCATGGCACTAGTCCTACCCCTAGCAGGGCTACCTAGAGCAAGCTGCATGCCTGTGCCATGAGGTGATGAGGTGACCATGCTCACTGATGTCCTGGCAATAACCCAGCCACCACCTCTGACCCTGGGGCTGCAGGGTTCAGGGGCGTTGCCTAGCCTGCAGGCATCTCACCATTCAGCAAGGCTCAATCACCAAATCATAGCATCATAGAATCAGCCAGGTTGGAAGAGACCTTCAAGCTCATCCAGTCCAACCTAGCACCCAGCCCTGTCTCGCCCTTCTCCCTTTCCTGTGGCAGGGACTGCTGGAAGCAGCACATCACAGGTGTGAGAAAAAGTGGAATCAGATCCTCCAGATCAGGCAAAGGAGAGTGACAGATATGAAGAGAAGCAAGGCCAAACATCCTGCTCTGATCCTACCTCACCTATCCAGCACTCTTCCAGGAAGGATCTGTGGGATCCCAGGAACCTGAGCTTTTGGGATGTATATGGAAGGGCTGGCACCAAATCCAGCTATGCAGCAACTGCACAGCAGCACAGTAAAGAACTCAAAGGGGCTCTGTGTCATGGAGTGGAGGTGTTCAAGAAAAGCCTGGATGAGGCACTTAGTGCCATGGTCTGGTTGATTGGACAGGGTTGGGTGACAGGTTGGACTGGATGAGCTTGGAGGTCTCTTCCAACCTGGTTGATTTTATGATTCTATGATTCTATGGTCTAACTGATTGGATAGGGATGGGTGACAGGCTGGACTGGGTGATCTTAGAGGTCTATTCCAACCTGGTTGATTCTATGATCTAGTTGATTGGACAGGGTTGGGTGCCAGGTTGGACTGGATGAGCTTGGAGGTCTCTTCTAACCTGGTTGATTCTATGATTCTATGGTCTAACTGATTGGATAGGGCTGGGTGACAGGCTGTACTGGATGATCTTAGAGGTCTATTCCAACCTGGTTGATCCTATGATTATATGATCTAGTTGATTGGACAGGGCTGGGTGCTAGGTTGGACTGAATGAGCTTGGAGGTCTCTTCCAACCTGGCTGACTCTATGATTCTATGGTCTAGTTGATTGGACAGGGATGGGTGATAGGCTGGACTGAATGAGCTTGGAGGTCTCTTCCAACCTGGTTCATTCTATGATTCCATGTGCTGCAACAGCCTGAGGAGAATGTAGACTTGGAGCAGTAGCAGCCATCCTGCAAGGGCTGTTTTGAACCACCTCAGGAGGAAGGACAAGTCAAAATTACTTCAAAGGTTCTAGCAAGCAGGGGAATCCTAATTTTGTGGAGTTGCTGTCATGAAATGTAAGACCAGAGCATGTTTTCTTTCAAGTCCAGGGCACAAGAAAAAGTCACAGCCAAGGTATGGCTATGGAACAAGGTATCCTGCTGGAAAGGAACTATTGGAGAAGGTCCAGCAGAGGTTAAGAAGATGCTGAGGGCACTGAAGCATCCCTGTGAGGAGAAAAGGCTGAGAGACCTGGCTCTGTTGAGCCTGGAGAAGAGCAGCCTGAGAGGGGAGCTGATCAATGCTGGCCAAGGATGGGGCCAGACTCTTCAGTGGTGTGCAGCAATAGGACAAGCAGCACTGGGCATAAACTACAACCCAGAAGGTTCCACTTGTAGAGGAGGTAAAAATTCTTTGCTGTGAGGGTGCTGCACCCCTGCAGCAGGCTGCCCAGGGAGGTTGTGGAGTCTCTTTCTCTGTAGAGAATCCAAACCCTCCTGACCATTGTGATCCTGGGCAAGCTGCTATAGGTGACCCTGCTTTAGCTGGGGGGTTGGACTAGATGATCTCCAGAGGTCCCTTCCAACCCCCACCATGCTGACATTCTGGGATTCCATGGCTGTTAGACAAGGAGGGAAGCAAAGAGGAAGAAAATGAGTAAGAATTAGGCTGCTGATGCCCCAACCTGCTCTTATCATAAAAAGCACCATGGATTCTGAGAATTGGGTGGAGATAATCATCAGGAACCATCTGAAATGTCAAGGCTGCTTTGACTTGCTTTTATCTTCTCAATTTCTACACCAGAGGAAGCCAAAAGCTTTTGAATGCTGGAGATGCCAACCACGTTTACACCTTCTTGTTCTTCCTTTGGCTTGGTAGTGAATAAAGGCTTCAGTCCTACGTCAAACCCTCCAGAGCTCACTCAGCAAACCCACAGAATCATTGCTGGAGTGTTGAGCTTTCAGAGTAGTTTTCTGCTGTCTTGAGCTCAGGGATGCTTTTTGTCCTGTCCTGTTCCCCTCTGAGTTGGCTTTTCCCTTGTGATCCTCTGGCAGTGGTGTGAGACAGAGGGGTTTGGGTTTGATTTAACCCCAAAGCAAAGGCAGGGCTTGCCTGGGATGGGAGCTGTAGGTGAGGAGTTTTTTTCCTTTGGGAGTTGCACGTCCAAGAGATCTCAGGACCATCTCCTCTGAAGCCATGCAGGACCACAGAATCACAAGGCCAGGCTAGACAAGGCTTTGAGCAACCTGGTCTAGTGGAAGGTGTCTCAACAGGAAGGTTGGGTCTAGATGATCTTCAAGGTCTCTTCTAACCCAAACCATTCTATGATTACAGAACCACAGAATGACAGGGGTTGGAAGGGACCTCTGGAGATCATCTAGTCAGAGAATCAATCAGGTTGGAAGAGAGCTCCAAGATGATCCAGTCTAACCTAGCACCCAGCCCTGTCCCATCAACAGGAAACATCTGAAAGTGAAGGCTGTTTTGACTTGCTTTTATCTTCTCAATTTCTACATCAGAGAAAGCCAAAAGCTTCACTCCTATGTCAAACCCTCCAGAGCCCACTCAGCAAACCCACAGAACTGTTTTGGATAGAAAAGATCTTTAATCTCATCAGAATCAACTGTCAAACTAACACCACCACCTTGCACACTAAACCATGTCCCCAAGTGCCATGTCTACACCTTTTTTGAACACCTCCAGAGATGGTGACTCCACCACCTCCCTGGGCAGCCTGTTCCAATGCCTGACCACTGTTGCAGGGAAGAAATCTATCCTGATATCCAACCTAAGCCTCCCCTGGTGTAACTTGAGGCCATTTCCATGGTTCCATTTCCAAGGTTATGTCATGATGGACAATGGGAGATGTGAATTGTTGCATGGGAGAAATCATCTCTCTCTGTGAGGAAGTTTTTCACAGAGAGATATGGAGCATTGGAATGGGCTGCCCAGGAAGGTGGTGGAGTTGCCATCCCTGGAGGTGTTCAAGCAAAGCCTGGATGAGGCAATTAGTGCCATGGTCTGGTTGATTGGACAGGGCTGGGTGCTAGGCTGGACTGGATGAGCTTGGAGGTCTCTTCCAACTTGCTTGATTCTATGATTCTATGATCTTAAAAACTACTTCTTACTTGTGGGTGCAGGAGGTTCAAGGGGATGAGTTACAGGGGGTGATATCTTTTGGCTCTCTCTGATTCCAATAAGGAACAAGCCAGGATGAGCTGGAGCTTTGTCATCATGCAGAGGGCACACTTTGGGATGGACAGTAAGAGGGATATTGTCACTGTCTCCCAACTCTGAGTTATCTCCTTGATGCCATAAGCTGCTGATCCTCCAACCAGAGCTGGCAAAAGGTAATTTGTGGACTCTCCATCATCTGCTCCAGTGCAAAGCAAAATAAATTGCTCAATGGCAGCTGCTTCTTCCCACTCCTTCTGCTCTGAAACCAGAGATATATCCAGAGTAAAGCAGGAGCAGAAGATAAAAAAACCCAACAACAAAAACCAAAACAACCTCAGAGAGGTTCCATTTCCAGGATCATGTTGTGAGGTTGTGGAGTCTCCTTCTCTGGAGACTTTCAAGGCCTGTCTGGCTGTGTTCCTCTGTGTTCCTCTGTGTGTTAGATAGTATTGTCCTGCTCTGGCAGGGGGGTTGGACTCGATGATCTCCTTGGGTCCCTTCCAACTCCTGACATCCTGTGAGCCTGTGAATCCATCAAGACTTTGGATACAAATATTAATTTGCAGGTGCTCAATAATTCCTTGACTCATTCTGCAACCTACAGCTTACTGCAACTCCTCACTGCTCAGCATTGCAGAGAGAAGGGATTTTAGCTCCACAAAGGCTGAATTATGCCTGGTGTGGGCAGCAGGGCAGTAACACGTTTGGAGAAAAACAAAACAAAACCAAAAACCACCAACAAAGAAAGCTGAGATCAAAACACTCATCTGAACCCCTTTTTTAGCTAAGCAATGGCATGTGGCTAAACTTCTCCAGCCCTAACAAAGATGCATCCTCACTACAGTAGGTGTTAAATTCAAGGCTTGCTTTAAAAAGAGGTGGAGGAGGGAAAAAAAAAAAGAAGAAGAAGAAAAGAAAGAAGCTGCATATAAATATAGATCCAGATAGATAGGTACCCTGGCAGGCTCTCAAATTGCAGGCTTTCACATCCCTCTATTTTACAGTGAGACATCATCAAATTTAACAGGACAATCTATCACTACAGGGAAGGAATGGCTCTCACGCCCTCCAATCCAAACAGCATTTGAATCCAGGATCCTTGATCTTAAAGGTCCTTTGCAACCAAAGCCTTCAGCTGATCTGTCTTCTCAAGTCGTTGGCATTGCCCTTTGCTCCAAGGAGGAGCATTTGTTGGCAGATCCAACATTTTTGGAGGCATTCAAAACATGGAGAATGGAAATTATTTCCTTACCAGGGAAAAAGCCTCAGCAGCCAGGTATGGAAAGCAGCAATAGTGAAATCTTGGGTGTTTCAAGGAGAATTTGAGCATCATGTTTTACAGAATCACAGCAGTTCTTAGCTTGGCAAAGCCCTTCAAGCTCATCCAGTCCAATCATTAGTTTCACACTGACAAGTCCTTGACTAAACCAAAGCCCTCAGCACAACATCTCAGCACTAGGTATGCTTGGAAAGGACCACCAGCATCAGCCACTCCAGCCTTCATCCCAGCAGCCTTCATCAACAGACCATAGCCTCAAGCACCACATCCATTCCTCTCTGAAACACCTCCAGGGATGGTGACTCCACCACCTCCCTGGGCAGCCTGTTCCAGTGCCTGACCACCCGCTCAGGAAACAACTTCATCCCAACAGCCAACTTAAACTTCCCCTGATGCAACTTGAGGCCATATCCTCTTGTCCTATCATTAGTAACTGGGTAGAAGAGACCAGCTCCAGCCTCACTACAACCTCCTTTTAGGTAGCTATAGAGGGCAATAAGGTCTCCTCTCCAGACTAAACACCCCCAGCTCCCTCAGCCACTCCTCATAGGCCATGTTTGCCAGACCTCTCCCCAGTCGCATTGCCCTTCTCTGCACCCTCTCCAGCACCTCAATGTCCCTCCTCCAGTTCACTCACAGACTCGTAGAGCTGGTTCAGATGGAGAACACCTCTAAGAGCATCGAATCCAACTTTCAACCCAACACCACCATGGCTGTAAAACCACACCCCAAGTGCCATGTCCACACATTTCTTGAGCACCTCCAGAGATGGGGACTCCACAACCTCCCTGGGCCATTTTTCCCAATGCCTGACCACTCCTGCAGCAAAGAAATTGTTCCTAATGTCCAACATAAACCTCCCCTGGCACAAGTCCAGGCCATTTCCTCTCATACTATCACCTTGGAAAAGAGACCAACTCCCACCTCACTCCACCCTCCTTAGTAGAGAGCAATGAGGTCCACCCTCAGCTTCTTTCTCTCCAAGCAAAACAACCCCAGTTCCCTCAGCTGCTCCTCAACAGAGCAGTCCTCCAGACAAGGGGGAACTTCTTTACTGTAAGGGTTACAGAGCACTGGGGCAGGCTGCCCAGAAAGGCTGTGGAGTCTCCTTCTCTGGAGACTTTCAAAGCCTGTCTGGATGCATTCCTCTGTGACCTGAGCTAGATTGTGTGGTCCTGCTCTGGCAGGGGGGTTGGACTTAATGATCTCTTTGTCCCTTCCAAACCCTGACTGTGATCCTGTGATCTTGTGACAGTTCACCAGTTTTGTTGCCCTTCTTTGAACGCTCTCCAGCACCTCACTGTCCTGACACAATTTGGTGCATGGTGTGGAGTCCCCCTGTTCAGCCTCAGATGTGTACTGCTTCAGAAAGAGTCTTCTGCAATGCATTCCCTCTTCCCATCTAAACACAGCAGTAAATCTGAGATAATCACACCTATGACAATTTAAGTAGCATCCTCCTAGGGCAGCTGCCTCATCCCAATCCTGTTAAAGAGCCCACAGAATCATAAAATCAACCAGGTTGGAAGAGACCTCCAAGCTCATCCACTCCAACCTAGCACCCAGCCCTGCCCAATCAACCAGACCATGGCACTAAGTGCCTCAGCCAGGCTTTGCTTCAACACCTCCACGGACAGAGACTCCACCACCTCCCTGGGCAGCCCATTCCAATGCCAATCACTCTCTCTGCCAACAACTTCCTCCTAACACCCAGCCTAGCCCTCCCCTGCCACAACTTGAGACTGTTCCCTTCTTCTGTTGCTGCTTGCCTGGCAGAAGAGACCAACCCCAACCTGGCTAGATCCTCCCTTCAGGGAGGAGGCCTGCAAGAAAGTTGGGAAGGGACATTTTACCAAGGCTTTGTAGTGGTAGGACAAGTGGGAATGGATTGAAGCTGGAGGAGGGAAGATTTAGACTGGAGACAGGGAAGAAATTCTTTACAGTGAGAGTGGTGAGACACTGGAGCAGGTTGCCCAGAGAGAGTGTGGATACCTCCTCCCTGGAGGTGCACAAGGCCAGGCTGGATGAGGCCTTGAGTGACCTGGTCTAGTGGCAGGTGACCCTGCCCATGACAGAAGAAAATATGGCTCTTTCTCTCCTCTAGATCCTTAAACTGAGGATACTTTGAGTAAGGTATCCACAGAGAGAGTGATTGGCATTGGAATGGGCTGCCCAGGGAGGTGGTGGAGTCACCATCCCTGGAGGTGTTGAAGCAAAGCCTGGCTGAGGCACTTAGTGCCATGGTCTGGTTGACTGGATAGGGCTGGGTGCTAGGTTGGGGTGGCTGAGCTTGGAGGTCTCTTCCGACCTGCTTGATTCTATGAGTCTAAGGTTGGAGCAGGTCCAGAGGAGGCCATGAAGATGATCAGAGGGCTGGAGCACCTCCTCTAAGAAGACAGGTTGGAAGAGTTGGGGCTGTTCAGCCTGGAAAACAGATCCAGAGAGACTTTATAGTGGCCTTCCAGTACCTGAAGAGGGCTACAAGAAAGCTGGGAAGAGACTTTTTACAAGATCTTGTAGTGATAGGATGAGAGGAAATGGATTGAAGCTTGAAGGTTGGAACTAGATGATCCTTAAAGTCCCTTCCAGCCCAAACCATTTCAGGAATCCAGGCTAATCTCTGCAAAGCATCTTTCCCAGGAGAGCACATCCCCTGGTCTGTACATCAGCTTGTGACATGGGCAAAACAAGAAACAGCTTGAACCTCAGACCAAGAACTTCAGTAGCTTCAATATTAAATGAGCTTTTAAGTCTTTGCAGCACTTTGATGCTGGTCCATACCTAAGGATACACTTCAAGTCCCATCAGGACTGAGGAATGCCCTTATTCTTCTTGCATCAAGTGCCAGATCACTTAGTAGATGCAACAACCGGCAGGCAGCAGGAATGATGCTTTTATCTAGCAAGAAGGGGGCAGAGGGAAGTCCTCTGGCAACATAAGGCAGTTCAGCTGGTGCTGGCTTCCAGGCCCCTTCCTTTAAAGTGATTAATAATGACACATTGAAATGGATAACAGAAATTAATGTCTGAATCATGCCATTAGTGAGTAATTAATTTCTTTGCTCTGTGAAACTAAGATATCACTGTTATCTCCATCTGGAGAGAGAAGAAATGCTGAAGGAGGACTCCATTAACCTAAAAATGGATTTTTTTTTCCATTTACCCTCTTCTGAGGATTTTCTTTTCTCTCCCCCTCCACTTCCTGCCAATGCATTTATTTTTCAACTGGCTGGGGGAGGGGTGTGGGGAAGAGGAAGCTAATTTAGACTTCCAGTGGTAACCAAAAGATTATGCATGCTCATTTCAACCAAATGATGTCATTAAGGAAGGCTGTTAAAGCCAGAGTTGCCTTGGAAACACAAAATACAGAGAGTTGAGGTTGGACATTCTGAGTTGTCTGTAGGCACTGTAATGAGGAAGTGGTGTGGCCCTGCCAGACCTGGCCTGACTGGTCATGCTGGGAAGATCACCTCAAGTTACTCAGATGGTCTCTTCAGCACTTAGCAAGCTGCCACTTCTCCTACTCCTCCCACCACCTGCCATAACCTATTGCTTTCATGGAGCCTGGAGTGAAGAGAACTCGCTGGGTTCCAAGGCAAGCAGAAATGACAAGGCTCGAGGGAGGTCCTAGCAGAGAAGACACAGCAGCTAAAGGCTGTGTGCTGCTTACCACCAGCTCAGTTCTGCATTGCAGCCCTAGACCGCATACCTGATGCCTCCTGGAACAGCCCAGGTCAGAGATTTGCTGGGGACTCAGAGTGTCTCTGCCAGTCAGAGCCAGGACCTAGAATCATAGAATCAGGCAATCAAAAGATTCAGTGGCAGGGAGAGGAAGTGGTTAGTGGCCAAGGGAGTCTTAGATTGACAGTTGGACTTGATGATCTTAAAGATCTTTTCCAATCAAAACAATTCTATGATTCTAAGAGTTCCTTTCAAAACAATTCCAGGACTGAATTTACTTTCTATCTACTACTTAAAGGCAAGGAAAAAACCAAAAACAACCAACCCAAACCCACACAATCCTTCATTCTTTCCATGCTCTGGACATTCCCAGGGGTGTTCTGCAGAGGTGGCTTTAGGCAGCTGTCCACACTGATGTTGTTTGATTGGGGTGGACAAGGAGAAATGATTGACATAAGTTAGGGAGCAGACTTTGGTGCACCAAACAGAAAAGGATGCAGGCTGATGCTGTGTTTTCAAGACAATTCCCTGGGTGTCTTTAGTCAGCTCTGCTCTTCCCAGTTCAAAGCACTGGGAGAGAAAGCTTAAGACTAAACTGGAAATGGACTGGGGCTGCTGCTGATCTGTCTCCCTCCACGAAGAAAGCTCTGTCCCTCCCACTGAGGCTTGTCAGCTGTGCCAAGCACAGTTCCTGTCCAGCTCTTTTCTCCTTACCCTGTCCCAGGAACAATGCAATGTCAGCTCTGATAACATCACATTGCGCCGAACGTCAGCTTTAAGGTACGCCTGGGAGAGGACACAGCCTGAACCACATCTTCTAACGTAGGTGTTGTACCCACCACACTAAAAAAGAGAGAACAGAGAGAGCTGAATTATTCACAGCAAGTATCCTTAGGTTTTTTCCTCCTTTCATCTTGTTGAAGGGCAGAAAACCAAATAGACACACACAGACCATTCAATGGGAGGAAACAGTTACTGTGTTGGAGATTCAAGAAGGTCAAGTGTTGAGTGCTGTTCTTGGGCCACAAGAAACCCATGCAAACTCAGAGGGCTCGTGGAGAGTTGCTTGGTGGAGGAGTACCTGGAGGTGATGACTGATAGCCAGCTGAACATGAGCCAGCATAGAATCATAGAATCATAGAATCAACCAGGTTGGAAGAGACTGCCAAGCTCATCCACTCCAACCTAGCACCTAGCCCTGTCCAGTCATAGAATCATAGAATCAAGCAGGTTGGAAGAGACCTCCAAGATCACCCACTCCAACCTAGCACCTAGCCCTGTCCAGTCATAGAATCATAGAATCAAGCAGGTTGGAAGAGACCTCCAAGATCATCCAGTCCTACCTATCACCCATCCCTGTCCAATCAACTAGACCATGGCACTAAGTGCCTCAGCCAGGCTTTGCTTCAACACCTCCAGGGATGGTGACTCCACCACCTCCCTGGGCAGCCCATTCCAGTGGCAGATCACTCTCACAAGAAGGGCTCCCAGAGATTGGAACAGGCTTCCAGAGAAGTGGTGCTTTCCCATGCCAGACTTCTAAGGAACTGGCAGAGTTCCCTGCCTGGACGTGTTTAAAGTATGTGTGGATGCAGTGCTGAGGGACATAGTTTAGTGGTAGTAGCTTAGTAGTAGTGGTGGGATTGTGACCTCTGGGCAAGCTGTTGGACTTGATTATCTCAAAAGTCCCTTCTTCTCAACACTTCTATGGTTCTATGATTTCACCTGCAGTAGGAGCATTAAATGAACTCATTTCAGCTTCTCCATTAATATCTGGGTGTCCTCTAGTCACTGCCAAGTTGTTTCCACTTTGGTGAGTAGGTAATGACACTGAAACCAACATGTGATCCTCCCTCCTCCTCATCTTCCTTCACTGAGTCACCTTCCCCTTTACACACACAGCAGTTTCCTTTAAGGTTCACCAGTCCAAACATCAGAACACACCAAGAAGACATCATTAAAACAGAACATTTCATAGCGTTGGCAGCAGCACTTTCAGGCGTTGCAGGAGTGAGCACTTGGAATATTTATTCACCTCCTGTGTGAGCAACCTCAGCAAGAAGAAGTCTGTCAGGATAAAAGGAATTGCAAATGCCAACAAAGTAGCTTTGTAGTTTTCACTCAGGAGAATATTTGCACAGGCTCCTGGGAGAATTTACCAGGCAAGGTAAGGCACAATCCCATGTAGCATCAAAGCTTTGGACAAGCCATAATCCTCCTTGCCCAACGAAGAGCATCTTTTCCTGAAAGCTGAAGGCCTAAGCTGTTGTCTGCAGAAGAGGAGGCTCAGGGGTGACCTCATTGCTGTCTACAACTACCTGAAGGGAGGCTGTAGCCAGGTGGGGTTGAGCTCTTCTGCCAGGCAAGCAGCAAGAGAACAAGGGGACACAGTCTCAAGTTGTGCCAGGGGAGGTCTAGGCTGGATGTTAGGAGGAAGTTGTTGTCAGAGAGAGTGATTGGCATTGGAATGGGCTGCCCAGGGAGGTGGTGGAGTCGCCGTCCCTGGAGGTGTTGAAGCAAAGCCTGGATGAGGCACTCAGTGCCATGATCTGGTTGATTGGATAGGGCTGGGTGCTAGGTTGGACTGGCTGAGCTTGGAGGTCTCTTCCAACCTGCTTGATTCTATGTTATTGGACAGAGCTGGGTGCTAGGTTGGACTGGATGAGCTTGGAGGTCTCTTCCAAACTGCTTGATTCCATGTTACTGGACAGGGCTGGGTGACAGGTTGGACTGCATCAGTTTAGATGTCTCTTCCAACCTGCTGGATTCTATGTTATTGGACAGAGCTGGGTGCTAGGTTGGACTGGATGAGCTTGGAGGTCTCTTCCAAACTGCTTGATTCCATGTTACTGGACAGGGCTGGGTGACAGGTTGGACTGCATCAGTTTAGATGTCTCTTCCAACCTGGTTGATTCTATGGTTCTATGATATGGTTCTATGAGTTCACTCTTGCCAAAGGATTTTGTAGAGTAGTTGAAAGACTTGGGGGAAGTGTGTGATTGTTTTCCATGATCTTGCACAGGTTTTCAGAGCATCTCTCTCTCCAGAACTCTGTTGGTTTCAGCCCTGTTAAATTCAATAACTCCCCTCAGGGAGTGTTTGAAGTGTCAGGCTTGATTCAGTTCTATAAAGGGATAAAGGGAATACCATCAGACAGCGCCCAGGGATGGGAGAAGTGGTTTTGTGTGGTACCAGTCTTATTTAAGAACGCTTGGAATTTATAGATGAGGCTGAGGAGAAAGCTGGGAGCAGCTCCTGCAAGTGTAGAAGCCCAGGCAGTGATTTTAGAGCGGGCTGTGATTAACCAGGGTACCACAGAGACACGAGGCTGGTTTCAGATGAGTTATTTTAAGTGGTTTTAGATGTTTGTCTTGGTTCCATCAAGATGATGTCCCTCTTGCTATTCCTAATGTAAGCTACAGGCACTGGGGTTTATGTAAGAGTCTGTATTGCTTGCTTTGCAATTAACACATCCTGCAATTAGCAGTCCAAAACCCTGAACTCTTTCATAGTTCTTCTTGCAGCTACTAGAGGATATTTTACTTATATACTCTTGCCCTTGGACCTTAATTTATTATGACTGATCCATGACTAATTCCTCTGAGCACTGAGCACAGGCACACACCAGAAGCCCAAATCAGCCTCTCTCCTTCCAACTACTCACACAGCATCCACTCAAGAAAGAGGGGACACGGACACAGAATCCCAGCATGGTAGGGTTTGGAAGGGACCTCTGCAGATTATCTAGTCCATCTCCTCAACAAAGCAGGGCCAGCCACAGCAGGTTGCACTAAATGTTATCCAGGTGGGATTGGAATGACTCCAGAGCTGGAGACTTCACCACCTTTCTGGGCAGTCCATTCCAGTGCTCTACTATCCTCAAAGCAAAGCAGTTTCTCCTCATGTTTGGCATGAGCTTCCCACATCCATGGTTGTGCCCATTACCCCTTGTGCTGTCACTGGGCACCACTGAAAACAGCCTGGTCTCATCCTCCTGGAACTCACCCTTTAGCTACCATGGAAAAGATCCCCCCTCAGACATCTCTTCTCCAGGCTTAAAAAGCCCCATGCCCCTCAGCCTTTCAGCATCTCTCCTTCTGACTTCTCACCTTCTCCAGGAAAGAGGGAAGGTGATCAAATCACAGATTGCCAGCATGGTAGGGATCAGAAGGGACCTCTGGTGATAATCTAGCCCAACCCCTCTGCTAAAGCCCAGAGAGGTGCTGGAATCACTGCCCCTGGAGGTGTTGAAGCAAAGCCTGAATGAGGCACTTAGTGCCATGGTCTAGTTGATTACATAGGGCTGGGTGATAGGTTAGAGTGGATGAGCTTGGAGGTCTCTTCAACCTGGTTGATTCTATGATTCTATAACAACATCCAGGTGGATTTGGAATCTCTCCAGAGGAGACTCCACAACCTCTCTGGGCACCCTCACTGTGGCATTCAGGAGATGAGGACTGTGAAGAAGGGTGAATAGCTCCATCCAAGACTTGCCTTGAGCAGAAGGCATCTACAATTTGAAGAGGAGAAAGGGCATGAGGATGTTGTAACAAGGTGTGGGAGCAAGGGAGAGGAAATTCTAAGGACCCTTAGCAATGATAATCAGATGGACATCTCATCCAGGTTGAGCAGCTCAAATGCCAAAGAAGCCCCAAGCAGACAGGTCCAGCTTCATGGTCTTCTTCACTAACAGAACCAAATCCAGCCTGGGCAGCTCCAGTGCCAAAGAAGCCCCAAGCAGACAGGCCCAGCTCCATGTTCTTCACTAACAGAACTAAATCAGGTGTGTTCTTCAGCCAGTGACTAAAAAGACTGAAGCCTCCTGCTGCTACCTGAGGATATTTATCAGCACTTCCCAGAACATCTGCTTTGTAGACAGGTTACCCACAGGTTGCTCATCCACACCTGAGACCTTTCAGGAAGAAGTATCTCGTCTCCTCACCATTTAAACCTGATCCAGCTGGGATCCTTCAGTCCTTACTCCTGCATTCTGTGGTGCCTTCCCAAGTTTGCCTCCAGCGATGCTCAAGACACCACTGAGAAACAGTCAACAGCAGCTGTGACTGCAGTGTGAGTTTGGATTTTACTGCAATCAGCTGGAGGCAGATTTGGAGCCTTTCCCAGTTTTGCCATCAATGACTAGAAACCAGTAGCAGCAGGCTGTAGGAGTGGTTGAGTTCCAGAAGATGGTGAGGTCACCCATGTGCTTCCCTGCAGCACTCACATGACTGGGACCAGACCTCTTACTCATCTCTGCCTACTTGGGCATCACTTAATGCCTGAAGCCTGGAGATCAGTAGCTCCTGCTGAAGAAGAAATCCTTTACAGTGAGGGTGATCAGGCATTGGAAAAAGTCACCAGGGGAGGTTGTGGATCATAGAATCATAGAATCAACCAGGTTATAAGAGACCTCCAAGCTCATCCAGTCCAACATAGCACCCAGCCCTGTTCAATCAGCTAGACGATGGCACTAAGTGCCTCATCCAGGCTTTCCTTGAAGAAAGGTGGTTTTTAAGGCCAGGCTGGATGAGGCTCTGGCCAGGCTGATCTAGGGTAGAGTCTCCCTGCCCATGGCAGGGGGTTTGGAACTAGATGATCCTTGTGGTCCTTCCAACCCTGACTGATTCTATGACTCTAAAAATGCTCAGCAAGAGCTAAAGGGTTGGGGACAAGAGGATGAGGCCAGACTCTCTTCAGTGGTACCCAGTGACAGGACATGGGGCAATGAGCACAAACTGGAAGGTTTCATCTGAACAGGAGGAACAACTTCTTTGCTGTGAAGGTGCTGGAGCCCTGGAGCAGGCTTTCCAGAGAGGCTGTGGAACCTCTCTCCTTCTCTGGAGAGCTTCCAATCTCACCTGGACATTGTGATCCTGGGCAAGCTGCTGTGGGTGCCCCTGCTTTAGCAAGAGGGTTGAATTAGATAATTCACAGAGGTCCTTTCCATGCTGGCCTTTTGTGCTGTCTGAGGATAAAGCCTTCTTCTGGTCCTTGCTGTTATCATCTCCTGCCCTCCTGCTCTCTGTTCTTTTGCTCTCTTTCCAGCGGAAGCCACACCGGTCCAGTCACAGCCAGAGAGATGCTGAAGAGGTAAGATCAGGATCTCAAGTGACAGGAGACAGATGAGCACCAGCCTGGCTGGGAGGCAGGTTAAATGAGCTGCCTGCTCCCCCAGTGCAAGGTCCTCTCTGCTGAATTGTCATTCCCGGGGGCACCTAATGGAGCTCTTCTCCTCGCTCACTGAGCAGGCACCAGCTTCACCTGCTCCCAGAGCTCCCACTCAGACATATAATCGGGGGAAATAGCATCTGCCAGGATATCCATCATGGCCCACAGGGGATTGGGGTCCCTTCCTTCCACCAGAAAGGACCATGAAGAGCAGCACTGGAAGCTAGCTTCACAGTGTGCTTGGCAGGCTGCACAGAGCCATCCACAGAATCATACAATCAGCCAGGCTGGAAGAGACCTCCAAGCTCAGCCACTCCAACCTAGCACCCAGCCCTGTCCAATCAACTAGACCAGGGTTCCTCAAGCTCTTTAAACAGGGGGCCACTTCACTGTCCCTCAGACACTGTCGGGGGCAGGACTATAGCTTGGTTCCAGCCCAGTCCCGGCAGGTGCCTGGGGGCTGCGGAGGCCTGCGAGGGGATTGAGTGGCAGGAAGTGGCTGCTTGGTATACCCCCCAGCCCCTGGCGAGGGGAGGGGGGGCAGAGGGGTTCTGAAAATACTGGCAGGACGGACTGAGGACCCTGGGGGGCCGTATCTGGCCCATGGGCCATAGTTTGAGGACCCCTGAACAAGACCATGGCACTAAGTGCCTCATCCAGGCTTTGCTTCAACACCTCCAGGCACGGAGACTCCACCACCTCCCTGGGCAGCCCATTCCAATGCCAATCACTCTCTCTGACAACAACTTCCTCCTAACAGCCAGCCTAGACCTCCCCCAGCACAACTTGAGACTCTGTCCCCTTCTTCTCTTGCTGCTTGCCTGGCAGAAGAGACCAACCCCACCTGGCTACAGCCTCCCTTCAGGTAGTTGTAGACAGCAATGAGNCCATTGGCTCTCCTGCCCACCTGGGCACACTGCTGCCTCATCTTCAGCTACTCTCTACCAGCACCCCCAGGTCCCTTTCTGCCTGGTTACTCTCAGCCACTCTGTCCCCAGCCTGTAGTGCTGCTTAGGGTTGTTGTGGCCAAAGTACAGAACCCTGCACGTGGCCTTGTTCAATCTCATCCCATTGGCCTCTGCTCACCCATCCAGCCTGCCCAGGTTCCTCTGCAGGGTTCTCATACCCTCCAACAGCTCCACACCTGCTCCTAGCTTGGTGGCATCTGTAAACTTACTGATGCTGGACTCAATCTCCTCATCCAGATCATCAATAAAGATATTGAACAGGACTGTGCCCAGCACTGATCCCTGGGGCACACCACTAGTGACAGCTGCCAACTGGATGTGGCACCATTCACCACCACTCTCTGGCCCAGCCCTCCAGCCAGTTCTTGACTCATATCAGAGTGAATCCATTACAGCCTGCCCTAAGTCAAGGTTTTACAAGGCTTGCATTTTGCTGATGAGTTGGCCAAAGACAGTTAAAAAGAACAAAATTCAGTCACAGCCAAGCTCACATTGACCTTCAGTCAAAGCCTTCAGCACGTTAAAATTACAGGAGAAACCCTGGTGGCTGCTTCCCTTTTCTCTGGACAAAGTTATTGCATGTAAATTGGGTATTGATTAGAGGCAGAAAATGTTAAGAAGCTTCTCTGGAAAAACTGGAGGGTGGAAAAGAAATTCAGGGACTGACAAAAGAGCCACTTTAATTAGGAAGGAAAACAAAGTAGTGAGAAGAAAAAAACAAACACGACCTGAGCCTCCCGCTTCGGACCAGAGAAATCTAATCAGGAATCATCTCTCTGAAGGAATAGGGAACGGATTTTGGAGCTGGTTTGGCTGGGCAGGGAAAAGAGATGGATTTCTCATTTCACTCAGTGCTGACAGGATGGTGAGAATTACAATCATAGAATCATAGAATCAAGCAGGTTGGAACAGACCTCCAAGCTCATCCACTCCAACCTAGCACCCAGCCACAACTTCAGACTGTGTCCCCCTGTTCTGTTGCTGGTTGCCTGGGACAAGAGATCAACCCCACCTGGCTACAACCTCCCTTCAGGTAGTTGTAGACAGCAATAAGGTCTGCCCTGAGCCTCCTCTCCTCAGAACCCTGGGGGTCAGTCTCTTCTCACTGGTAGCAAGTTCCTCAATTCAAGAGAGATGTTGAGATACCGGAACACGTCCAGAGAAGGACAACAAAGCTGGTGAGGGGCCTGGAGCACAGCCCTGTGAGGAGAGGCTGAGGGAGCTGGGGGTGTTTGGCCTGCGGAAGAGAAGGCTCAGGGCTGACATCATTGCTGCCTACAACTACCTGNAATGATTCTAAGTGATGAGGCAAGAGGAAATGGTCTCAAGGTGAATAAAAGCAGGTTTAGGTTGGACGTTAGGAAAAACGTCTTTCCTGCAAGAGTGGTCAGGCACTGGAACAGGCTGCCCAGGGAGGTGCTGCAGTCCTCATGTCTGGAGGTGTTCGAGAAGCATGTGAATATGGTACCCAGGACACGGTTTAGTGGACATGCTGGTGTTGAGCTTTGGTTGGACTTGATGCTCAAGGTCTTTTCCAACCTTAATGATCCCATGATGGAGGGTGAGGAACAGAGCAGCTACCTTGGATTTTGTGTGCCAAGTGGGGACAGCAATGGATCACCTCAGCAGTGCGTAATGACCATGCTTACCCTGCCTTCTAGCTCAAAGCATTCGCAGGCTAATGACACAGTTTGGACTTATTAGCTGTAATTACTGGCTTCTGACACGTGCAGAGTGTGTCATCGGGGTACAGGCAGCCTCAAGTGGGCTAAGTATACTCAGAGAAGCTTCTTCTTTACTGTCCTGCCTCAACCTTAGATGACTATGAAGAGCTGAGGTGCTTGTTCTCACATTGGGAAGCCTCAATAGCCCCTCTTTACTCTCTGACCTGGGACAGGTGGGACACTGGTTGGAACACACTGCACTGACCACAGCCTATGGGACTCCTTCATACAACCATGTAGGAAGTGGCACTCACAAAGTCACAGCACTCCTTTGGATGGACACCATTCCTTCAGGAGCAGCTGATCAGCCACAGGGCTTCATCTCCTGTCTCCTATCTAGCTGAGGATGCCCCTGCTTACTGCAGGGAGGGGGCTGGACCAGATGACTTTCAGAGGTCACTTCAGACCCAAACCATTCTACCATTCTGACTCTGCCTTCAGTAGGACAGCTTTGGAAGTGCTCAGTGACCACCAAGCAGAAAACAGGTTTGAATGTTGGTTTGGTTCCACACAAAACCACTGCCAGCTCTTTGCAGATGAGACCAGGTGAGGCCAGAGCAAGCACAGGTTCCTGGGCTTATGTTGGCATACAGACGTGAGCTGTTCCTAGACTCTCCTACATACCAAACTGGCATCACCCAGGTTTCTCCCTTCCCCAAATTCTGTGTTCAGGACTCTCTCCTCCTTTCCCCTGGAGTTATCTCTCTGCTGGTTTTCCTTCGACCTCTCCTGCTTTGTGGGGTGCGGGCTGGACCTGTATCTCCAGGCAGCTGCTCAGATCCACCCCTTAATGAAGCGGCTCCCTCTTGCAGCCACCTCAGTCCAGATCCTACCTTTCCCCCTCGATTTAAACACAGTCTCTGAGCTAACACCCATCTGCCTTCCCAGACAGGAGAGAGCTGGCAGCCTGGCTGGCACTGGGCAGGCAGAGTCTGTGGGAAAGCTTGGGATTCCCACACCTCGGACAATTATCTTCTCCACACCACATTTCCCAGGGCAGCTCAGCTCTGCTGCTGCAGCCTTTTTTCCAGACTCCCTTTAATTTCACACCAGTGTCTGAAACAGAAAATTCACTCTGCCCATCCGTGCCTGCAAAGCACAGCCACATACAGCTCCATCTGGGATCAACAGGGCTTCTGGTGGCACCAGAGAATGGAATCACAGAAGGCATCAGGTTGGAAGGGATGCTCAAAAGTCATATTCTGCGACCTCCCTGCAATCACCAGGGCCATAGAATCATAGAATCAAGCAGGTTGGAAGAGACCTCCAAGCTCAGCCAGTCCAACTCAGCACTCAGCCCTGGCCAATCAACCAGACCATGGCACTAAGTGCCTCAGCCAGGCTTTGCTTCAACACCTCCACGGACAGAGACTCCACCACCTCCCTGGGCAGCCCATTCCAATGCCAATCACTCTCTCTGACAACAACTTCCTCCTAACAGCCAGCCTAGACCTCCCCTGCCACAACTTGAGACTGTGTCCCCTTTGTTCTGTTGCTGCTTGCCTGGCAGAAGAGACCAACCCCACCTGGCTACAGCCTCCCTTCAGGGAGTTGTAGACAGCAATGAGGTCACCCCTGAGCCTCCTCTTCTGCAGGCTGTACATCCCCAGCTCCCTCAGCCTCTCCTCACAGGGCTGCGCTCCAGACCCCTCACCATCTTTGTTGCCCTTCTCTGGACACCTTCCAGCACCTCAACATCTCTCTTGAATTGAGGAGCTGTGCTAGTTTGAGCCTAGCTGGGATGTTTTGGTGAGAAGAACTAGATGATAGGCTGGAAAATGAAAACAATGGTGTCTACTTCCCTCACAGTCTTGCTGAGATGGGTAGCAAGGAAAAGCAAAACATTAGATAAGGTCACTTTGCTCTGCACTTCGTGCTGGGCTGTGTTCTCATCTCTTTGCCTGCTGGGGAGAAGCTGAGGCTGCTGGCTGGACTCCATCTTGCTTTCTAACNCTGAGCACAGGGGCAGAATAACCTCCCTTGTCCTACTGGCCACACTCTTCCTCAGCCAGCCCAGGATGCCATTGGCTCTCCTGCCCACCTGGGCACACTGCTGCCTCATCTTCAGCTACTCTCTACCAGCACCCCCAGGTCCCTTTCTGCCTGGCTGCTCTCAGCCACTCTGTCCCCAGCCTGTAGCACTGCTTGGGGTTGTTGTGGCCAAAGTGTAGAACCCTGCACTTGGCCTTGTTCAATCTCATCCCACTGGCCTCTGCCCACCTATTTATCTAGCTTGGTGTCATCTGCAAACTTACTGATGCTGCACTCAATCCCCTGCTCCAGATCATCAATAAAGATATTGAACAGGCCTGGGCCGAGCACTGATCCCTGGGGCACACCACTAGTCACAGCTGCCAACTGGATGTGGCACCATTCATCACCACTCTCTGGGCCCTCCAGACAGTTCTTGACCCATACCAGAGTGAATCTGTCCAAGCCATGAGCTGCCAGCTGTGCCAGGAGCTGCTTGAGGCAGATGGTGTCAAAGGCTTTGCTGCAGTCCAGGTAGACTACAGCCACAGCCTGCCCCACCAGGGGGCAGGTAACCTGATCATAAAAGGAGGTCAGGTTGGACAGGCAGGACCTGCCCTTCCTAAACCCATGCTGGCTGGGCCTGATCCCTTGGCCATGCTGCAGGTGCTTTGTGCTGGCACTCAAGACGACCCGTTAAGGATTGCACTTGATGATCTTAAAGGTCTTTTCCAACCAAAATGATCCAGGATTCTGTGTCTTTTACTAAAGCCTTGCAGTCCATCCTCACATGACACAAAGCCAGGTTTTACTTCCTTCCAGGTCCTGTTTATTGCTTTTTGACAAAAATCTCTTTCCAAGAGGGAAAACCCTGAATCAAACAACCCCCACAATGCTCTTGGGATATCCTGGCCTGCAATGAATCCTTCCCTGTCAAGTGAAGGAGGTAGTCAAGATTAGGGTCAAGCAGCAGAATCAAATCGAGTGGTCATTGAAGAAGATGAGAAGATATAGTGTCAAGTAGAATCATAGAAAGCATTGGGTTGGAAGGGATCTTTAAAGGTCAACTAGTACATGACCTCCTGCCTGCACACTGTGCCAGGCATCCCCTACTAACCTCTTTAATCAGCAGTGAGCCTGGGCCATGCTAGCACTGCCCCATCCCTAACTCTGATTATGGCAGTGCCCCAAAAAGCCAGACAGGCAGAGGAGGATGTCAGGCTCCCCACAGGGCTAGAGACCACCTGGGAGAGCTGACCTTTTCCAGAGGCAGCAAACTCCAGCCTTGATATCAGAGCTAATGCATCTGTCCAGGACAAGAAAATGCAACACAGTACAATAAAGCTTGGATGAGGCACTTAATGCCATGGTCTAGTTGATTGGATAGGGCTGGGTGCTAGGTTGGGCTGGATGAGCTTGGAGGTATCTTCCAACCTGGTTGATTCTATGATTCTATGAATAGAAGCAAGCATTTGGCTGGCAGTTTTACCTTAAATTACCCATGACCTCTTTTTGTAAGCATCTATCCCCACCCCTGAAAACAGTGCTCACCTGTGGGAGCCTGATGGCCATCTTGCACTGGGCTGAAGTGGAAAGTAGTGGTAGGGTAAAACCAGAACACTGTTCTTATAATCACCTGGAGAAGAAAAAAAACAGTAATAACAAGAAGAAGAAGGAAGAAGAAATAGGAAAGAGGAAGAAAGAAGAAAGAAAAAAGAAGGAAGAAGAAGAAAGAAAGAAGAAAGAGGAAAGAGGAAGAAGGAAGAAAGAAAGAAGAAAGAAGAAAAAAGGAAAGAGGAAGAAGGAAGGAAGAAGAAAGAAGAAGAAAGAGGAAAGAGTAAGGAAGAAGAAAAAAGAAGGAAAACAGAAGAAGAAAGAAGAGAGGAAGAAGAAAAAGAACAACAAGAAAAGGCAAAAAGAAAAGCAAATAGAAAGGCAAAGAAAAGAGGAAGAAGAAAGAAAAAAATGAAAATAACAAGAAAAAGACAAGGATAAGGACAAAGAACAAGAAAAGAGGAGAAGGGGGAAAGGGGAAAAGGGAAATATGGGGAGAGAGAAAAAGAGGGAGAGGGGAAAAGGGGGTGAGAGAAGAAAAGGGGGGGAGAGAAAAAGGAGGAGGGGGAAATGAGAGAAAAAGAGGGAGAGGGGAAAAGGGAGAGAGGGGGAAAAGGAAAAAAAGGGACATGTGACCACTATCTTCTTTTTATTTCCTTGGGAATCAACATCCTATCCGTGATGCAAACAACGAGCTACCCAAACTGACAATTTCTGCTTTCTCCTTCCTCTGGAGAAGCCTTCGAGGAGCCTCCACTGAAGTCAGTAGAGCTCCTTGAGGTTTAAACACATGTAAGGGGGGGGGGGAGAGGGGGGGGTGGTGAGAAGTGGACTGTAGGCTTCATAAGCAATGTCTCAAGTACCTTTTAAGGCAGCTGCAGGTTTCTGGCCACCAGCCAGCGGGTTATCTGGCCAGCTAATCCAAAAGTGCTGCTTTTGCATGCTTCAGATTTTTGCCTCCTTATTTCTCTGTAGCGAAAGGCTCCGTCCACTGCTTGGAGAAGAGAGTGCATATAATGGCAATCATTAGAGCAGCAATTACTTATCTCACAGGAGCTCTGAAAGGCTTAATTAGTTAATATTTGTAAACCATGATGAGCTCTGGAGATGGAAGGATGCAAAATATCCACGGATTGCTGACAACAAAGCCCAAAGCATCTCTGCTTTGCTGGCCAGAACGCTCAGGCCGGTCTGAACCTCACTCCTCGCCGGTGGAGGAGAGTGTGGTGAAGCTGCAAAGCCACCTAAGGGAGCCTTGGCTGCTGCTTGCCAGCTCTCTGAAACCCAGCATGAATGTGACACTAATGACATCTTTCAGAAATGTAATTAGCCTTCATTCATGGTGAGGTACATTAGGGAGAATTCAGAGGCTTGGAGAAGTGGGCTCCAGTGGGTGAAAACTGAGGCTGGCACTTTGAAAGCTGCATTAGGGAAGGAGTGGGGGGGAAGGGAAATAGCAAAGAAAATGTTCTAATATTACTTAATTACCCCAAGACATCCTCAGATGTAATGGAGCTTGGAGGGCTAAATGAAGGCTGCGCGTGTGAGACCGCCTGAGCCTGATGCATTTATAATGAGATCACTTTGCAAGGCGAAAAAGGGACCCCACGGAGCGGGGCTGACAGGACAAGAAGGGGGCAAAGGAGGTATCAGAAAGTACCTAAAGATCTGCCCAGCTCTAGTGGCTTTCTACCATTGATTGGACAGGGCTGGGTGCTAGGTTGGACTGGATGAGCTTGGAGGTCTCTTCCAACCTGCCTGATTCTAGGATTCTATTTTGATTGGCCAGGGCTGGGTGCTAGGTTGGACTGGATGATTCTCTGATGTCCCTTCCCCTGGCTCAGGGCTGTGGGCCAGACTGGATGGAAGGAGGATGGAGATGAAGGGTGTGGAGGTGGGTACAGCACTGCCCAGCAAACCATGCACTCTGGAGTGACAGCACTCAGAATCACAGACCGTTTTGAGTTGAAAGGGACCTCCAAAAGCCATCTAGTCCAAACCCCTGGCAGTCAGCAGGGATATCTGAGCAGGTTGCTCAGAACCCCAAAACAACCTGTCCTGTAGTGGTTCCAGGCACAAGGCATCTACCACCTCTCTGAGCAACCTTGGCCAGTGTCTCATCACCCTCAATGTAAAAAGATTCTTCCATCCAGTCTACATCTCCCATGGTTTGGATGTTAAAATCCCTAAACATCCAATCAACTGTGTAAAAGCTGCTGTCTCATGCTGACAATGAGACATTCCTCCATCCCTCCACAGAATCATAGAAGCAAGCAGGTTGGAAGAGTCCTCCAAGCTCAGCCACTCCAACCTAGCACCCAACCCTATCCAATCAACCAGACCATGGCACTAAGTGCCTCA
>WAAF01004502.1:105073-155278 GCA_013400475.1 Tricholaema leucomelas
ATCTCCACATCCTCTTGTAATGGGGGCTCCAGAACTGGAAGCAGTACTCCAGGTGGGGTCTTAGCAGAGGGGAGTAGAGGGGGAGAATCACCTCTCTGACCCTGCTGGCCACACTTCTCCTGATGCAGCCCAGGCTCTGCTTGGCTTTCTGGGCTGCAAGAATAACAACTGCAAGATGAACTACTCAGGTTTACCCAGCAGCTTCTGTGTTTATGGTGCAAAACCTACTTACAGTGAGTAAGAAAGGTTATAAACAGAGACCAAATGGGTTTTGGTCAGAAAATATCAACTTGCCAAATCCAAGATTTCAGACAGAGGAGATAAAAAAACCATCTCAGCAGAGAAATTCATGACCTAGATCAGAGACTAGACACAAGAGAAACATGGACCTGCTGGATTGGGTCCAGAAGAGAACCACAAAGATGATCAGAGGGTTGGAGAATCTCTCCTTTGAGGACAGGTTGAGAGAGTTAGGGCTGTTAAACCTGGGAAAGAGAAGGCAGGGGGAAGACCTTCTAATTACATTTCAGTATCTGAAGGGGACTGACAGGAAAGCTGGGGAGGGACTATTTAGAAGGGCTTGGAGTGATAGGACAAGGGAAAAAAGTTTGAAACTGGAATAGTGAGGATTTAGGTTGGACATTAAGAGGAAGCTCTTTACAGTGAGAGTGGTGAAATACTGGAACAAGTTGCTCAGTGATGTGGTTGAGGCCCTGCTCCTGGAGACATTCAAGATTAGACTCCATGTGGCCTTGGGCAGCCTGATCTAGTTGAGGGTGTCCCTGCTGAGTGCAGAGGGGTTGAACAAGGGCTGGGTAATATGTCAGAGTGGAGAATCATAATTAGCATTTATGGAGGGGGTGGGGAAAATCCAGTGGGATTGGATAGGGCTGGATGCTAGGTTGGACTGGATGATCTTGGAGGTTTCCTCCAACCTGGTTGATTCTATGATTCTATGTTGATTGGACAGGGCTGGGTGATAGGTTGGTCTGGATGATCTTGGAAGTCTCTTCCAACCTGGTTGGTCTAGTTAACTGGATAGGGCTGAGTGCTAGGTTGGACTGGATGATCTTGGAGGTCTCTTCCAACCTAGTTGAATCTATGATTCTAAGGTGATCTTGGAAGGTCCTTCCCAATCCAATAAAATCTGTGAACCTGTGAGATTTTTTTTTCAGTGCCACAGTGGAGTTTGCAGTGGTTAAAAAGAATAAAAACCAAAAGGAGAAGGAAGAAAGAGGAAAATAAGGGGAAAAAAAAAGAGTTTCATCAAGCATAAACTGGATACCAGCCAAGGATGCAAGCTTGGACTCAAGCCCTTCAAAGCAAGGATTTGTACATCTCCATCTCCAACATTCCCAAGCAAGGCCTCAGTCACAAAACCAATCCTGGGAGTTTCTACTCTCATCTTCTGGTTAAAACAAACTCATGTTTAAAAGCATCTTGGTTTTATCTTGACCTAGAAAGAAACAAAAACACCAAACCACCTTCTTTCGAAATCTGAGGAAGGGTTCTGGGATGAGAAAGAAGCAGGTCCAGGTCCCTCTCTCTCCTCCTGGTTTTGATTATAGCTTATTAGCATCATTGTTTGGTTTAGGATTCCCCATAAAAATTCCATTCCCAGCAAATAACTCAACTGACAAAGTAAGCAAGCACTAATAGGAGCTGTCTCTCATTAAGCCCAGTTTCCTCAGAAGCACGAGCTGCTACGTGCGCCTGGACATGCTTCCAAGCCCATCCTGTCTTGACGCAGGGTAGGAATCACAAACTACTTCTGTTCCTGAAAGCTGGCATGAAAATAAACAGCTGCACCAAGGAGATGGTGATAGACCCCTCAGGATAAGCCTGCTGCACCTCAATGTCAGCCCCCAGAAAGCCCAACACGTAGGGGAATCATAGAATCAACCAGGTTGGAAGAGACCTCCAAGACAGAATCAGAGAATCAGTCAGGGTTGGAAGGGACCACAAGGATCAGCCAGTTCCAACCCCCTGCCATGGGCAGGGACACCCTACCCTAGATCTGCCTGGCCACAGCCTCAGCCAGCCTGGCCTTAAACACCTCCAGGGATGGGGCCTCAACCACCTCCCTGGGCAACCCATTCCTGCCTCTCACCACTCTCAGGCTCAACAACTTTCTCCTCACCTCCACTCTCAATCTCCCCATCTCCAGCTTTGCTCCATTCCCCCTAGTCCTGGCACTCCCTGATATCCCAAAAAGTCCCTCCCCAGATTTTTTGGAGGCCCCTTTCAGATCCTGAAAGGCCACAAGAAGGTCACCTCACAGCCTCCTCTTCTCCAGACTGAACAGCCCCAAACTCTTTCAGTTTATCCTCACAGCAGAGCTGCTCCAGCCCTCTGAGCATCCTCCTGGCCCTTCTCTGGACACACTCCAGCATCTCCACATCCCTCTTGTAACAGGGGCTCCAGAACTGGATGCAGTACTCCAGGTGGGGTCTCAGCAGAGTGCAGTAGAGGGGGAGAATCACCTTCCTCCACCTGCTGGCCACATTTCTCCTAATGTGACTCAGGCTCTGCTTGGCTTTCTGGGCTGCAAGTGCACACTGCTGGCTCCTCTTGAGCATCTGGTCCAGCAGCACTCCCAAGTCCCTCTCCTCAGGGCTGCTCTCCAGCCACTCACTGCCCAGCCTGCATTTGTGCTTGGCATTGCCTCCACCCAGCTGCAGGACCTTGCCCTTGGTCTTGTTGAAGCTCCTGAGGTTGGCTTGTGCCCACCTCTCTCCAGCTTGTGCAGGTCCCTCTGGATGGATCCCTTCCCTCCAGCCTGTCTGCTGCACCACACAGCTTGGTGTGGTCAGCAAACTTGCTGAGGCTGCACTCAATGCTTCCGTCCATGGCACCCACAAAGATGTTGAACAAGACTGGTCCCAGGACTGATCCCCGAGGGACTCCACTTGTCACTGGTTCATCCAGTCCAACCTATCACCCAGCCCTACCCAATCAACTAGATCATGAAATGGTTTGGGTTGGAGGGGACCTCTGAAGGTCACCTAGTCCAAATTTCCTGCTGTCCCCAGGGACATCTGCAATTAAAGTAGGTTGCTCAAAGCCTCAAACAACTTCACCTGGAGTGGTTTCAGAGATGAGGCAACTACTACTTCTCTGGGCAATCTGGGCCAGTGTCTCACCACTCTCAGTGTAAAACATTTCTTCCTTCTCTTTAGCCTGAATCTCCCTCTTTTGGTTTCAAACCATCACTCCTTGTCCTGTCACAACAGGCCCTGTTAAAATGCCTGTCCCCAGCTTTCTTATAGATACCCTTTAAGTCATGAAAGATCTCCCTGAGCCTCCTGTTCTCCAGACTGAACAACTCCATCTCTCTCAACTTGGCCTCACAGCAGAGGGCTCCCAGCCCTCAACATCATTGCTGTGACTTCCTTTGGCCCTGCTCCAACACATCCACGTCCTGTTGAAAGGAAAAGCAACAGAAGATGGAAGCTCTGCACCTTCCCCTGCCAGCAGCAGCACTCAGCTCTTAAAAAACTTCCTAATGACTGTCAATAATCAGCTGGACTAAGAGGTGGGGGAACAGAAAAGAGGCTTTTCTGTTGAGCTGCTTCTCCTCCTGCGAACGGCCAATTCCCACAGCCAGTCCCCACTGCTGGCAGGGTCGAGGGCTTTGCCACCACCAATCCCAAGCAGATGGCATGGACACGCCTGAGCTGGAGAAATCTTCTGTAATAAAAGGCCTCTCCCACAAATTAACTGTAATTAAGGCATGAGCACTTAATATCTATATTTGAGATATTAAACCTTCAGCAGCAAGGCTGTTCCCAGCCTCGCGACTCACACCTTCGCCGGCATCTCCTTCATCTCCTGTGACCCAGCTTCATCCTCTCCTTTGAGGAGGTGGCTCTGGCTTCTAATTTGCAGGGGAAACGTGCAAGAACTTCACATCTTGGAGCTTTCTACCCGTCCTGGTAAATTTGACAAGGGGTTCAAAACTTGTTCAGCAGAGGCTGGTGGGAGGAAAAGCACTGACAGACAGTACAATCACATAAGCTGCTTTTCCTCAGGAAACCAGGCTAAAAATAATACCTTGCAATTTGACAGCCTCAGCCCAGGAGAGCCACCAAAGGATGCAGGAGCACAGTTTGGTTGGGTGCTGGCTCCTGCGGCAGCCTGCAAACTCAAGTAGAGCACAGGGACAGCACCCATGAGTCAACACTGCACCTTCCACCAGTGATGGCCACTGACTGTGGTCAGCCCAAACACCAAAACCCACCCAAACATGAATTTGGCAAGCCAAAGAGTTCCTGCAAGATCCCCTGGCTAGACATGATTAGGGGACCGTCATCCTGTGACTTCAGCATCTCCTCTGTGAAGAGAGACTGAAAGCCCTGGGGCTGTTTAGACTGGAGAAGAGGAGACTGAGAGGGGATCTGATCTATGTCTATAAACACTTGAGGGGTGGGGACCAAGTGGCTGGAGCCAATCTCTTATTTGTGCTCAGAAGCAGTAAGACAAGGAGTAATGGCTACAAACTGGAACAGAGGTGGTTTAGACTGGAGAAGACTGAGAGGGAACCTGATCACTGTCTATAAAAACCTGAGGGGTGGGTGTCAAGTGGCTGGAGCCAACCTCTTATTGGTGCTTAGCAGCAATAAGTCAAGGAGCAATGGCTATAAACTGGAACAGAGAAGGTTTCACCTCAACATGAGGAGAAACTCCTTTACAGTGAGGGTGACAGAGCACTGGAACAGGCTGCCCAGAGAGGCTGTGGAGTCTCCTCTGCAGAGTTTCAAACCCCACCTGGAGGCATTCCTGTGCAGACTACCCTAGGGGATCCTGCTCTGGCAGGAGGGTTGGACTCGATGACCTCTGGGGATCCTTTCCAACCTCCAATATTTTGTGATCCTGTCACATCCTCACCTTGTACTTTCACCGTGCTTCTGATGCCTGAACAAAGCCAATTTCCTGCCCCAAAACCATGTTGCTGATGCAAGAAGCAAATCTTGCTGTCACAGATAAAATTCCATCTCCACCATCCTGCCCTGGTGATGGAGGAGAAAAGTCTTTGGTAGTAATTGCTATGTAGGTGGGGGTGGAAGACATTCTGATAGCTTTTATTATCAGGGTATCCAGATGGAAAGGGAATGCCTGCAATATTTATACATGTCATCACTCCTAATAAGTAGCCTGATTTGTCAAATGGAGACAAGATTCCAAGATGTCAATTAGGAGGAGAGGGAGGGCGAGGCAGGAGAAAGTCAGCGCCTGCCATTTATCAGCGCTGCAGATGCTGCTTCCCAGATGTCACAGAGGCTTGGACCAGCCAGAAAACCCAAAACAAGGCATAAAGGGTAAGGTCAAGGCAAAGGCTGTAGGTAGGTCCTGCTTTGGAGTGAGCCCTCTGCTCATCTGTGGATGGTAGCCCACAGATCCTGTGGAGCAGGAAAGGGAAGGTTTCCTTTGAGTGCCCTCTAATGTCAGGTAGAGGAAGAAGTGGTGGGTGTCAGACGTAGAATCACAGAAGAGTCTGGGTTGGAAGGGACCTCCAAAGGGCACTCACTGCAACCTCTCTGAAGTCAGCAGGGACAACCTCCACGAGGATGATAAGAGAGCTGCAGCAGCTCTGCTATGAGGACAGACTTGNGATATGAGACTAGATGTGAGGAGGAAGTTGTTGAGCATGAGAGTGATGAGAGGCTGGAATGGGTTGCCCAGGGAGGTGGTTGAGGCCCCATGGCTGGAGGTGTTTAAGGCCAGGCTGGATGAGGCTGTGGGCAGCCTGCTCTAGGGTAGGGTGTCCCTGTTCATGGCAGTGGGGTTGGAACTGGCTGATCCTTGTGGTCCATTCCAACCCTGACTGATTCTATGATTTTAGATCACATTGCACATAGCCCTCTTGAGCCTCATCTTGAATAGCTCCAAGGAAGGGGCCCCAAGCATCTCCCTGGGCAACCTGTGTTCCACCTCTCCATGGTAAAGAACTTGTTCTAAACATCCTATCTAAATCTCCTCTCATTTAAAAACACTGTCCCTCATTCTATCACTGCAGGCCTTTGCAAACAGCCCCTCTGCAGCCTTCTTGCATCCCCCTTCAGGTACCTGAGGGCTGCTATTAGGTTTTCCCAGAGTTTTCTCTTCTCCAGACTAAACAACCCCAGCTCCCTCAGCCTGTCCTTGTAGGAATCATAGAATCATAGAATCAAGCAGGTTGGAAGAGACATCCAAGCTCAGCCAGTCCAACCTAGCACCCAGCCCTGCCCAATCAACCAGATCATGGCACTAAGTGCCTCATCCAGGCTTTGCTTCAACACCTCCAGGCACGGCGACTCCACCACCTCCCTGGGCAGCCCATTCCAATGCCAATCACTCTCTCTGACAACAACTTCCTCCTAACATCCAGCCTAGACCTCTCCTGGCACAACTTGAGACTGTGTCCCCTTGTTCTGTTGCTGCTTGCCTGGCAGAAGAGACCAACCCCACCTGGCTACAGCCTCCCTTCAGGTCATTGTAGACAGCAATGAGGTCAGCCCTGAGCTCCAGCCCCCTCATCCAGCTCCTTCTCATCTTGAGAGTATCAGATCTGGACACAGTATTCTAGGTGAGGTCTCACCAGAGCAAAGTTGCAGAATCACCTCTCTTGATCTGCTGGCCATGCCTCTTTTGATGCAGCCTGGGGTGTATGGCAGGAGTCTGCTGGCAATAAGGCAGCAGGAAGTGGGTGGGTGCAGTCCTTACAAAGAGGTGAGATATGCTGCCATAAACCTGATGGAACCCAAGAGCAACCCAAGGAATGAATTGTATCTCTGGAGAAACCAGCACAGTACACCCTTACAAGGTGTTTTAGGCCACTTTTAGGTGCTCTTAATGATTTTCAATACCTAAAGGAAGTCAAGAGAATGGAGCCAGACTCTTTTGAGTGCTGCCCAGAGACAAGACAAGCAGCAAACTGGAACACAGAATGTTACACCTAAAGATAAGTAAATACCTGAAGGGTGCCAGAGCCCTGGACCAGGCTGCCCAGAGAGACTGTAAGGTCTCCTTCTCCAGAGACTTTCAAAACCTACCTGGACATGCTTCTGGGTAACCTGATCTAGGTGATCCTGCTTTAGCAGTGAAGTTGGACTAGATGATCTCCAGTGATCCCTTCCAAACCCTTCCAATCTGTGATTCTGTGACTCTTTTCTCTCAGTCATCATTAACCCTGTAGAGAAATGGCAAACAAAAGCCTGGCTGAAGGCTGGAGTGGGCCCTCCCTCTAGTCCACCTGCAGAACACTTCACTCATGCTCATGCTCATCTTGGCCAGGCAAAATCTGGTCTGCATGGCCAAGGCTCACCAGCTACAAGAAGACCAAGACTGAGGTGTGCAAGATCTCATTTAAGTTAGCAAGACCTAGCCTCCATCTTCCCACCAGTGGAAATTCACTGCCAGTCTTAGAAACCTACCTCCTGAACAGCCACCACTGGTGGCTCCAGGCAAGAGAAAGTGCCTGATGCCAGTGGAGAGTGAGAGATTCACTATCAAGATTGCAGCTTTGGGGAGATCTAGACCCAACATTTCTGTGGCCCTCGAGCAAAGCTTCCCAGATGTTTGCACCTCTAGATTTCGGTGGTCAAGCCCCACTTCTTCCCCTTGCCCAGCAAGAGGTGGCAGCAACTTTATTGGTGGCCAGAGGGTAGAACCTCACAGGATGTGTTTAACAAGGGAACTGGGGTATCCTTCTCCCATAGGGTTAAGTGGCTCTGCATGTACCACTGCAGCAGGCATAAGGGATGGTGGGAGAGAAAGAGAGGACATCTCAGTGGACCTGAAGGGTGCCTACAAGAAGGATGGAGAGTGTTTACAAAGGCCTGTGGTGACAGAACAAAGGGCAATGCAGTTCTGGGCTCCTCAATTCTAGAGAGATGTTGAGGAACTGGAATGTGTCCAGAGAAGGGCAACGAAGCTGGTGAGGGGCCTGGAGCACAGCCCTGTCAGGAGAGGCTGAGGGAGCTGGGGGTGTGCAGCCTGCAGAAGAAGAGGCTCAGGGCTGACCTCATTGCTGTCTATAACTCCCTGAAGGGAGGCTGTAGCCAGGTGGGGTTGGGCTCTTCTGCCAGGCAATCAGCAACAGAACAAGGGGACACAGTCTCAAGTTGTGCCAGGGGAGGTCTAGGCTGGATGTCAGGAGGAAGTTATTGGCAGAGAGAGTGATTGGCATTGGAATGGACTGCCCAGGGAGGTGGTGGAATCTCTGTCCCTGGAGGTGTTGAAGCAAAGCCTGGATGAGGCACTTAGTGCCATGGTCTGGTTGACTGGCCAGGGCTGGGTGCTAGGTTGGACTGGCTCAGCTTGGAAGTTTATTTCAAGGTGGTTGATTCTATGATTCTAAGAGCAGATTTATACTGGATGTTAGGAACAAGTTCTTTACTGTGAGGGTGGTGGTGGAGCACTGGAACAGGCTGCCTAGGGAGGTAGTTGGGGCCCCATCCCTGAAGATATTTAAGGTGAGGTTTGGCAGGGCTTTGAGCAACTTGATCTAGTGGAGGTTGTCCCTGCTGACCACAGTGGGGTTGTACTGGATGACCTTTGGAGGTCCCTTCCAGCCCAGACCATTTTATGAATCTATGTGCTTCATCTTCCAGCTTGACAAAGCAGAATCAGCCCAAAGCACCTCAGCTGACAGAGACATTAAAGATAAATGAGGTAGAAATGTCTAGCTGAAGATCCTTTAGAGATGCAATTATATGTGATGGTGTTTTGCTCATCAAGGCAAAGGAAGGACAGTGCAAGAAACACCTGCAAACAGCAAGACCTTGCTCCTCACCCCCCAAGTTAGTGAGGAATAAAATAAGTGAGGCATCTTTTGTCACTGAAAACAGTCACTCAGTCACGGTTTTGTTCATCGCCTTAGAATCATAGAATCACAGAATGGTTTAGGTTGGAAGGGACCTCAAGGATCATCCAGCTCCAACCCCCTGCCATAGGCAGGGACACCTCCCACTCAGAGCCTCAGGACTGGCAACACTCTCCATGCTTTTGGACCCAATGTCAAATACATTCTGTGGCAAAGAGCTACGTAGGAGGAAGTCAGAGTGAGAGACTGCTGCAGAACCGCGGCCTCAGAGTTTGCATCCCTTTGGGAAGTGATGTTGCATCTCAAGCAGAAAACATCCAGCAAGTTCCAAGACTCCCCAGGAATGTCACCCAACGCCAAAGTCACCACGAGGAGTCCTACAGGAGAAGGAGCAAAGCCCAAAGCAAAGCCAAGGGAGATGCTGACACTGGGATTCATCTTGCTTAGCTTAATAACTGCAGACACCTCCATCTGAGCTCCTCATTCTGCACGCCTGTCTCTCTGTAATGAAGAGAAATAGGCACTTTTAGGATACAGATCGATTGTAGGCATCCACACCAGCACATAAAACCCGAGCTGAAAGCGCTTCTGCCGGGGAAGTCGCAATGATGTCCACACAGCAAATCCCTCCCAACCACAAGACAGGCGACAGCAGAAGGAGCTGGGCTGAGAGCAAGATGAAGCTCTTCATGAGCTGAGATCTCATGTTTGCAGACAGCCATGGCTGAGGGGCGAGCGACGATGAGCGGGGTCATCCTCACCTCCATCGCAGATGGAGCACACAGCCTTCCACCTCTGGGGAATGGCCGGGAAGGAGAGAGGGATGACAGACACATTAGCACCTTCTTCTTGTTGACAGCTTGTTTTCATCCAAGTCTTCTCATCCTCAGCTAATTATTTCCTTTTGATTTGGAGACTTCAGAAGATGATGTGCTGGCCTCCAGCTACCCACCCTGGGGCTGAAGAACGAGAAGGAGGGGGGGAAAGAACCCTGAGTGACAGAGGATGTGGAGAAGAAGGAGGCTCACTCTGGTCCTTGCACCAAGAATCACAGAATCAAGCAGATTGGAAAAGACCTCCAAACTCATCCTCTCCAACCATGGCACTAAGTGCTTCATCCAGGCTTTGCCTCAATACCTCCAGGGACAATGGCTCCACCACCTCCCTGGGCAGCCCATTCCAAGGGAGCTGGGAGTGTGCAGCTGGAGAAGAGGAGGCTCAGGGCTGACCTCATTGCTGTCTACAATGACCTGAAGGGAGGCTGTAGCCAGGTGGGGTTGGTCTCTTCTGCCAGGCAAGCAGCAAGAGAAGAAGAGGACACAGTCTCAAGCTGTGCCAGAGGAGGTCTAGGCTGGATGTTAGGAGGAAGTTGTTGCCAGAGAGAGTGACTGGCATTGGAATGGGCTGCCCAGGGAGGTGGTGGAGTCGCTGTCCCTGGAGGTGTTGAAGCAAAGCCTGGATGAGGCNACCTGTCCCCTTCCTCTTGACACCCACCCCTCAGATATATTTATAGACATTGATAAGATGCTCTCTCAGCCTTCTCTTCTCAAGACTAAACAGTCTCGGTTCTCTCAGTCTTTTTTCACAGGAGAGATGCTAATCATCCTCACAGCTCTTCGTTGGACCCTCTCCAGTAGATCCCTGTCTTTCCTGAACTGGAGAGTCCACGTTGGTGACATCTGGTGCACAGAAAAACTGCAGGATGGATCAGAACATTACACTGAAACCAAAAAGAGTCAAGGTCCTATACCATGAAGCACTGATCCACAGACTGCATCGGGTTGGAAGGGACCCTCAATACTCATTTTGTCCAACCCCCTCTGCACTCAGCAGGGACACCTCCAACTAGATCAGGCTGCCCAGGGCCACATCAAGTCTGATCTTGAATATCTCCATGGACAGGGCCTCAATCACATCCCTGGGCAGCCTGTTCCAGTATTTCATCACTGTCATTGCCAAGAGCTTCCTCTTCATGTCCAACCTAACTCTACCCTGCTCCAGTTTCAAACCATTGCCCCTCAGCCAACCACTCCAAGTCCTTCTAAACAGCCCTCCCCCAATCTTCCTGTAGGAAATGTAGGTCTGAGGTCTCCTTGGAGCCTTCTCTTCTCCAAGCTGAACAGCCTCAACTTCTCTCAGCCTATCTTCAGAGGAGAGGTGCTCCAGCCCTCTAAGTACCCAAGCTGGGCCAAGAAGGACAACACCTAGAGGCATTCAAATAACAGCTTGAGGATACGTGGGGTAATCTAAGGGGGATTCTACCCACTCAGGCCCCACATAGGGTATGAAGCATAAATCTCTTGTGAGGCTTCTCCAAATTAATCCATGGGAAGAGAATTGCTAAACAGCAGAAGGTCAGTGAGGGTGATTCAGATCAGTGGCTTGGAGAATTCTCCTCTGGACTGAAAATCAAGGAGCAGAAAGGAAAAGGGCACACACTCAGGGGAGAGGGAGGAGTTTGTCTCCACCAGGCAAGGACACAGCCTGCACCACAGCCTCACTGCGATGTAAAACGCTTTCCTCACATCGTCCCAGCACTGCCACATGCAGCCCTTGTGGTGATGCTGGCTCCTGCAGCCCTCCCCAGCTCATAGCTTTGGGATACAGTGAAGGCCAATTCCCCACCCAACCTCGAACTACCACAGCACACAGAAGGTAGTCAGAAAGCACCCGAGGAAAACAAGAGCAGCCCAAAGCTGCCTTCCAGCATCCTCCTTGTGTGACGCAAAGCAGGGTTGAAAAGCTCCTTTGCTCCGCACCCTTGGGAGCGAGCAGAGGTGAAGTGAGACCCCACCTGGAGTACTGTGTCCAGTTCTGAAGCCTCCATTACAAGAGGGATGTGGATGTGCTGGAGCATGTCCAAAGAAGGGCCACTGGGATGCTCAGAGGGCTGAAGCAGCTCTCCTATGAGTACAGACTGAAAGAGTTGGAGCTGTCATGGAATCATAGAATCATAGAATGGTTTAGGTTGGAAGGGACCTCAAGGATCATCCAGCTCCAACCCCCTGCCAAAGGCAGGGACACCTCCCACTAGAGCAGCTCGCCCAAGGCCTCATCCAGTCTGACCTTAAACACCTCCAGGGAGGAAGCATCCACAACCTCCCTGGGCAACCCGTTCCAGTGCCTTACCACCCTCACTGTAAAGAACTTCCTCCTAACATCCAGTCTAAATCTCCCCTCTTCCAGCTTAAACCCATTCCCCCTCGTCCTAACATTACTAGACCGTGTAAATAGTCCCTCCCCAGCTTTCCTGTAGGCTCCCTTCAAATACTGGAAGGCCACTATAAGGTCTCCTCGAAGCCTTCTCCTCTCCAGGCTGAAGAGCCCCAACTCTCTCAGCCTGTCCTCATAGCAGAGCTGCTGCAGCCCTCTGATCATCTTCGTGGCTCTCCTCTGGACCCGCTCCAGCAGTTCCATGTCCTTCTTGTATTGGGGGCTCCAGAACTGCACACAGTACTCCAGGTGGGGTCTGACGAGAGCAGAGTAAAGGGGGAGAATCACCTCCCTTGCCCTGCTGGCCACACTGCTCTTGATGCAGCCCAGCACTCGGTTGGCTGTCTGGGCTGCATGTGCACACTGTCGGCTCATGTTGAGCTTCTCGTCGACCCAGACCCCCAGGTCCTTTTCCTCAGGGCTGCTCTCAGCCATTCATCACCCAGCCTGTATCTGTGCCTGGGATTGCACCGACCCAGGTGCAGGACCTTGCACTTGGCCTGTCCAGTCTGGAGAAGAGAAGGCTCCCAGGCGACTTTCTTGTGGCCTTCCAGAATCTGAAGAGGGCCTCCAAAAAGAGCTGGGGAGGGACTTTTTAGGCTGTCAGGGAGTGCCAGGACTAGGGGAAATGGAGCAAAGCTGAAGGTGGGTAGGTTCAGGCTGGATGTGAGGAGGAAGTTGTTGAGCATGAGAGTGGTGAGAGGCTGGAATGGGTTGCCCAGGGAGGTGGTTGAGGCCCAGTCCCTGGAGGTGTTTAAGGCCAGGCTGGATGAGGCTGTGGGCAGGCTGGGTAGGGTGTCCCTGGCCATGGCAGGGGGTTGGAACTGGCTGATCCTTGTGGTCCCTTCCAACTCTGACTGATTCTATGATTCTAATTGACCTGAGGCACTAGCACATGGGCCCCAACATGGGACCAGCCTGCTTGCAGCTGCATTTTTCAAGCCCATAGGTTTGGATTGAAATGGCCTGTTAGAGATTTGCTGGGAGTTTGCAAGCTCTGACAGCCCTGGTTTTATTTCCATTGCCTTTAAGCCACTTTAGGGAATTTTCATCTATAAATATGGAAATATGCAAAAGCCCTCAGATTTATAGGATCTGACACTGTGGGTAAAAATGAATCCCTGAGGATCTTGTCTTCTGCTCAGGCTCCCTTCCCAGAGCATCCCTTCCTCCAGGCTCCAGCACGCTCGCTCCGTGCGCAGCGCTAAGCCTTCCCAAGGAGGCTGGGAGATGTATCCACACTCCTCTCTGCTTTCCAGCCTGCTAATCTGCCATCACCTACACTAGCACAGCCACTGCTTGGCTGCTGTGACAGCAAACTGGGAGTATGCTGTATGGAGCTGGTTTGATTTTCAGCTGGGCAGGGCAAAGCAGCCCTGAGGATGCAACCACAGGAAAGGGCAGCGGAGAAACCACAATGTATGGCTGCAGGAAAAGCCTTGGGCAGATACCTCTGTGACTGTTGAGGAGATGATCCCAGGGAGGTGGCTGAGGGCCCACCCCTGAAGGTGTTTAAAGCCAGGCTGGATGAGGCTGTGGCCAACCTGATCTAGGGTAGGGTGTCCCTGGCCATGGCAGGGAGGTTGGAACTAGATGATCCTTGTGGTCCCTTCCACCCCTGACTGATTCTATGATATCATAACGACTGAACTGACTATGACCTCTCTGAGCAGCCCAGATGTGATGCAGTCACCACCCCTAAAGGCATTCAAAACCCACTTTGGGACTTGGTGGTGTTGGGTTGACAGTTGGACTTGATGATCTTCAAGGTCTCTTCCAACCTTAATGATTCCATGATTTAGAAAGGAAGAAGTAAAACCCATTTGCTAGCAGAGGGTTAAATAAAGTCCAAGCAGTGACCTGCAGGAAATCACTACTTGAGTATGTGCAGGAAGAGCTGGTTAAAGCAATCTTTTGTAGGTGTCCCATACCCTCCCTGAACACTGACTCCATCAGCTCAATGCAGACCAAGAGCTGATTCCTCAGTGGCTGAGAAAGCAGCTGGAAAATGGCTGTGGCATCCTGTCAAACCTCCACCTTTTCCACATGTTTTGAAGTGGAAAAAAAATCCTCCCTCTCTACTCTTCCCTGGTGGGAATACATCTGGAATACTGTGTCCAGTTTTGGACTCCTCAAGAGTCTCTCCTCAAATCAAGAGAGACAGGGATGTGCTGGAGAGCTACAAGGATGACTTGGGGGACTTGAGTATCTCTGCTGTTAGTAAAGACTGAGAGATTTGGAGTTGTTTCGTCTGGAGAAGAGAAGGCTGAGATGGGACCTTATCAATGTCCATGAATATCTGAGGGTGGGTGTCAGAAGGATGGTGCCAAGCTCTTTTCACTGGTGTTCTGTCACAGGACAAAGAACAATGGATTCAAGTTGGAATTCAGGAGGTTCCACTTCTACATGAAGAGAAACCTGCCAATAGCATCCTGGCCCGGCTCAGGAAGAGTGTGGCCAGTAGGACAAGGGAGGTTATTGTGCCCCTGTACTCAACACTGGTCAGGCCACAGTTTGAGCCCTGTGTCCAGTTCTGGGCTCTTCAATTCAAGAGAAATGTTGAGGTACTGGAAGGTGTCCAGAGAAGGGCAACAAAGCTGGTGAGGGGCCTGGAGCACAGCCCTGTGAGGAGAGGCTGAGGGAGCTGGGGGTGTGCAGCCTGGAGAAGAGGAGGCTCAGGGCTGACCTCATTGCTGTCTGCAGCTACCTGAAGGGAGGCTGTAGCCAGGTGGGGTTGGTCTCTTCTGCCAGGCAAGCAGCAACAGAAGAAGGGGACACAGTCTCAAGTTGTGGCAGGGGAGGTCTAGGCNCCTTGTCCAGCCTGGCCTTGTGATTCTGTGGTCCTGCATGGCTTCAGAGGAGATGGTCCTGAGATCTCTTGGACGTGCAACTCCCAAAGGAAAAAAACTCCTCACCTACAGCTCCCATCCCAGGCAAGCCCTGCCTTTGCTTTGGGGTTAAATCAAACCCAAACCCCTCTGTCTCACACCACTGCCAGAGGATCACAAGGGAAAAGCCAACTCAGAGGGGAACAGGACAGGACAAAAAGCAGGTTATGATTCTTTATAGTGAGGGTGCTGGAGCCATGGAGCAGGCTGCCCAGAGAGGTTATGGAGTCTCCTCTGGAGATTTTCAAACCCCAGCTGGGATGCATGATGATCCTGCTTTGGCAGTGAGGGCTGGACTCAATGATCACTGGAGGACACTTCCAACCCTTAATATTCAGTGATTGAAAGTTTGGCTTTACAACAGAGCTTAGTTGTAAGCCCTGGGGACACAAGAGGAAGCAAACCCATGAGATGGGACTAACTTCCTAAGCACAAGCCATAACCCTTTTGTGTAACTGGGGAGGTGGGAACACAAAACACCTTCAACTAGAGGGCAGCATCACCTCCTCAGGGAGTTTAGCAGTTTTCCTGCACTACATATCTGTTGATTTTTTTTCCTTTTGGCCTATTTTCTGCATCAAGAGAATTTCAATTTCCCTCCAAAAGCAACTTGATACAGATCATGAGAAGAAGAGAGAAAAACTAGAAGTGGGAGAGGGAAAAAAAAACCCAAGCCCAAACATTGGCCAAGCTTTTGCTGAAGGAGATGCCTATAAACAGCTGTACTGGAGCATATAATTCTTCCAGATAAAGGGGGACTTGTTATTTTTTTAGGAGCCTTTACATTTAAACCCCTAAGTTTGCTGTTAGACCTGCACTTGGTTATCAGATTGACATGTCCTGATTAACCAAAGGGAATTAAACTCTCCTGGTGCAGAAGCTGATGATTTAAAAGGAATCAAAGATTCTTTTTCCAGTTCAGATCACAGGGACTGGAGGTTATTTTAAGTCAAAGCACACAGAGGTATTTTTGGCTGCACGTGCCCTGGCATCCATGAGGTTGCTAAGCTGCTCTGCCAGCAAACCCTGGACTGTCCTGCACCTGTGGTGGAGTCTCCATCCCAGGAGGTGTTTAAGAAAAGCCTGGATGAGGCACTTAGTACCATGGTCTAGTTGACTGCATAGGGCTGGGTGCTAGGTTGGACTGGATGAGCTTGGAGGTCTCTTCCAACCTGCTTGATTCTGTGATTCCATGAAGCAGTCACCTTTAGGCACAGCCTCTCCTCTTCCAAAGATTTAGAATCAGAGAATCCTTTTGGTTGGAAAAGACCTTTAAGATCATGGAATCACAGAATTGTTTTGATTGGAAAAGATCTCTGTGCTAGTTTCAAGCTAGCTTGAATGTTTTGGTGAGAAGGATTAGATCACAGGCTGTGAAAGAGAAAACAATGGTGATGTCTACTGCACTCACAGGCTTGCTGAGAGGTATAAGAGCAAGAATCCAAACACAGATAAGGGAGTCACTCTCTGTCTGGGCTCTGGGCTCCATTTCTCTGTAATCTCACCCTTTGTCTCTCTGATGAATCCACTTTGCTTCCTAACCCCCCTGGCCGACCCTCCATTCTTCCTTGAGGCACATGGCAATGTCTGGGGTAAGGTAGGGGAGTGAGAGAAGGTGGAAGGGTAGTTGGGAGCCCCTCCTGGGGACTCAGGTTTCTGGGAGGGCTGTTGTGTTTCTGTGTTACCTTTACCTTGTATATTTCTGTATATAACTGTATATACTGTAAATATCTGCTTGGATATTCTGCTAAGATGTAAATATAAGCTTCAAATTTCCAGAGCCAGATGAGTCTAGTCTGGGTGATTTCCAAAGTGGGGAAGGGGGGCAGGTAACACCCAAACCATCACAACCTCTAAGGTCCTCGAGTCCAACCATCAACCCAACACCACCATGATCATTAAACCATGTTCCAGAGTGCCACAACCACACTTGAACACATTCAGGGATGGTGATGCCACCACCTCCTCGGGCAGCCTGTTCCAATGCCTGACCAAGGCAATCTGAAGGGGGCCTACAAAAAAGCTGGGGAGGGACTTTTCAAGATATCAGAGTGACAGGATTAGGGGGAATGAAGTGAAGCTGGAGATGGGTAGGTTCAGGCTGGACATGAGGAGGAAGTTGTTGAGCATGAGAGTGGTGAGAGGCTGGAATGGGTTGCCCAGGGAGGTGGTTGAGGCCCCATGGCTGGAGGTGTTTAAAGCCAGGCTGGATGGCAGCCTGCTCTAGGGTAGGGTGTCCTTGGCCATGGCAAGGGGGTTGGAAGTAGATGATGCTTGTGGTCCCTTCCAACTCTGACTGATTCTATGATGTTAGGATCATTCAGTCACAGAATTACAGCATGGAAAGGGTTGGAAGGAGAGGGAATGGCCTGAAATTGTGCCAGGGAAGGTTTAAGTTGGCAAGTAGGAAAAAATTTCTTTGCTGCGAGAGTGGTCAGGGGTTGGAACAGGCTGCCCAGGGAAGGTGGTGGAGTCCCCATCCTTGGAGGTGTTTAAGAAATGTGTGGCCATGACACTTTGGGACATGGGTTGGAAGTGACCTGTGCAGATCAGCAAATCCACCCCTGCCAGAGCAGGATCATCTAAAGCAAATCACACAAAAACATGTCCAGGTGGCCTTGAAATTCTACAGAGGTAGAGACTCCACCACATCTTTGGGCAGCCTGGTCTAGTGCTCTGCCACCCTCAGAGTCAAGAAGCTCCTCATCATGTTTAGAGGGCACTTCATATGTTCAACTTTATGCCCATTACCTCTTGTCCTCTCACTGAGGCAACCAACCATTTAGTGGGGGTACACTAAGGAAAAGCAAAGCCCCCTCCTCCTGATGTGCCAGCTCCCAGTGCTGCCACGCCGCTGCCATGTCTCCTTCCCTCCTTTCTCACCCCCTTACACCCTCTCTCACTTCATCCCACGGCATGAATCACACTATTAACTGGTGACACCATTAGCTTTTGCAGTCACCAGAGCTGACAATTCAAAAGGCCCTCCAGAGCTGTCTGCAGAGGCACAATAAAGGAGATCTCTTAATTAACACCTCCCTTAGCTAAATAAATTAATCTTATGCAGCTGATATGTAACGTCTTCACAGTTTGAGGGTGACTGAGTAGCTGAAAACATCCTTCTTCTCTCAGCCAGCAGAAAGACTTCTCCTTGACAGTGTTTCTATAAACAGACCTGGTTCTGAGGTGGCTGCAGGTGTGTGACAGGCAGAGGAAGAGAGGGAGGCCACTGGAAAGGGGCCAGCTGGCATCCCTCTGCCTCAGTATCCCTCTGCCACAGCACCTAGGCTTCCAGGAGAAGCACTTCACCCAGCCCACATCAGGGAAGAAAGCCCTCTGCAAAGAAAGAGATGTGGGATGAATACATCCTCAGGTGGCTGCAGAGGCAGGGCAACCCACGTCCTTCTCTGCCCCAGAGCAAAACCAGCTGCAGCTATGCCTAAGCACGGAGGAAAGGTCAGGAAGCTTCACCTCTTGAGTCAAGAGCCAAGAATTCAAGTTCAATGAGTGCTATAAAACCTGAATCATAAAGACTGAGGGAAAAAAAGGACTTCAGTAAACAAGACTTAGGACCTTCACATACCCTATAACAACCTGAAAGGAGGTGGGAGTGAGGAGGGAGTCAGCCTCTCCTCCAGGGAACAAGTGATGGAATGAGAGCAAACAGCCTAAAGTTGCAGTAAGTGAGGTTTAAGTTGGATATTAGGAAAAATGTCTTCCTCAAAAGCATTGTTGATGATCTTCAAAGGTCCTTTGCAATCCCTTCCTGGGAGATTCCGACTGGATGTTAGGAGGAAGTTCTTTACAGTGAGGGTGGTGAGACACTGGAACAGGTTGCCCAGGGAGGTTGTGGATGCTTCCTCCCTGGAGGTGTTTAAGGCCAGGCTGGATGAGGCCCTGAGCAGCCTGCTCTAGTGGGAGGTGTCCCTGCCTTTGGCAGGGGGTTGGAGCTGGATGATCCTTGAGGTCCCTTCCAACCTAAACCATTCTATGATTCTATGATTCCATTATGTGATTCTCAGTCCTGGACCAGGCTGCCCAGGGCAGTGGTGGGGTCACTGTCCCCGGAGAGATTTAAAAGTCATGTGGATGTGGTGCTGAGGGACATGGCTTAGTGGTGACCTGGCAGCATTGTGTTCATGGTTGAGCTTCCAACCAGAATGATTGTATGATTCTGTGACTCCAGCCCTTGGCCTACAGGCATCTGGTGGGCAAAGCAGATCCCATACAACCAGCTAAATGCAAACAGGTCTCCAAGCTGGTGACACATGGGTTTGATGGGTGGGCCACGAGCTGGAGAAAGAATTGGCTTGATGGCTGCACCCAAAGAGTGGCTGTCAATGGCTCCATGGTCAAGTGGAGGCCAGGGACAAGCAAAGTCCCTCAGGGATCAGTCCTGGCACCACTCTTGTTCAATATCTTTGTGGGTGCCATGGACAGAGGCATTGAGTGCAGCCTCAGCAAGTTTGCTGACCACACCAAGCTGTGTGGTGCAGCAGACAGGCTGGAGGGAAGGGATCCATCCAGAGGGACCTGCACAAGCTGGACAGGTGAGCACAAGCCAACCTCATCAGCTTCAACAAGACCAAGGGCAAGGTCCTGCAGCTGGGTGGAGGCAATGCCAAGCACAAATGCAGGCTGGGCAGTGAGTGGCTGGAGAGCAGCCCTGAGGACAGGGACTTGGGGGTGCTGCTGGACCAGAAGCTCAACAGGAGCCAGCAGTGTGCACTTGCAGCCCAGAAAGCCAACCAGAGCCTGGGCTGCAGCAGCAGAAGTGTGGCCAGCAGGGCCAGGGAGGTGATTCTCCCCCTCTGCTGTGCTCTGCTGAGACCCCACCTGGAGTACTGCATCCAGCTCTGGAGGCCCCATTACAAGAGGGATGTGGAGATGCTGGAGTGTGTCCAGAGCAGGGCCAGGAGGATGCTCAGAGGGCTGCAGCAGCTCTGCTGTGAGCACAGACTGAAAGAGTTGGGGCTGTGCAGTCTGCAGAAGAGGAGGCTCCCAGGTGACCTTCTTGTGGCCTTCCTGGATCTGAAGGGGGCCTCCAAAAAAGCTGGGGAGGGACTTTTTAGGCTGTCAGGGAGTGCCAGGACTAGGGGGAATGGAGCAAAGCTGGAGGTGGGGAGATTGAGACTGGCCATGAGGAGGAAGTTTTTGAGCATGAGAGTGGTGAGAGGCTGGAATGGGTTGCCCAGGGAGGTGGTTGAGGCCCCATGGCTGGAGGTGTTTAAGGCCAGGCTGGATGAGGCTGTGGCCAGGCTGCTCTAGGGTAGGGTGTCCCTGCCCATGGCAGGGGGGGTTGGAACTGGCTGATCCTTGTGGTCCCTTCCAACCCTAACTGATTCTATGATTTAGGTCCCTACCTAATGTGCTAGTTTGAGCCTAGCTAGCATGTTTTGGTGAGAAGAACTAGATGATAGGCTGTAAAATGAGCATGGGAAATACACAAGGCTTCATACACAGCATGGCAGCATGGTGATGGTTGTTCAGTCAAAACACAGATGCCTTCCTCTCCAAATTCATCCAACTTCCTTCTCAGGGCAGAAGGCACACACATGTGGATGCTTTATCCCAAAGTACAGCTTTTTCTTTTCACCTTGCCACTCCATATCTCTCTCTCTCATGTAACCCAAGAAGCAGGGTTCTCATGGGGAAGGAAAGAGGCCTGGGCTCCAGTCAGGGTGCCCACAACTTGCTTTCTATCCTGGTAACATGATAAAAGCCTCTTTTAGGGCCTTTGATGGCTGGAGAAAGGAAAAAAGAAAAAAAGCCTGAAAGCTTACCACTGAAAAAGACATTTTCCTCCGGGTCTGAATCACCAGCACAGCTTTTTGGTCCTTGAAGAAATTCACTAATCCAAGGGAACAGACTCAAGGCCAAAATCAGATCGTATTATCCAGGTTATCAGCAGGGCACCCTGCAGAGATGCAGCCAAGAATGATTTCCTCCTCCTTCTCCTTTGCCTGCTGAAGCATGACAGAGAGAAAGACTCTGCCTTTTTTTTTTTTTCTTTAGGGAAATTAATTAGATTTTTTTTTTAAAGAGGCCTGGATTTAAAATCAATTTCCCAATTAAAAAGCATAGGGTTGAGAGTTGGCACAGGGTTTAAGCTGGGTCTGTTTGTTTGCATTAAAGGATCGATGCACAAACCCCAAGTGCTGTGGTTGTCACTCTTCTGACAAGAAGAACTTTGCAAGTAACCTTTGGGGGGAACTGCTTTTCCCTGCTCAAAACCAGTTTAAAAGAGGGACAGGGAGTAAAAGACAGCACTGCTGCCAAGTCAGATTGCACCAGGCAGCTGATATTGGAAGGTGTTGTACAGCACTGACCACCTCCTGCCCAGCCCCAAGCAAAACCTCTAATGAACCACAGACTAGCACAGGAGGATGCTCTGATGTGTACTAAGGGACTGCTTGGCTCCAAATTTCACAGAATCACAGAATCAACCAGGCTAGAAGACAAGTCCAAGCTCATCCAGTCCAACCTAGCACCCAGCCCTGGCCAATCAACCAGACCATGGCACTAAGTGCCTCAGCCAGGCTTTGCTTCAACACCTCCAGGCACGGTGACTCCACCACCTCCCTGGGCAGCCCAGTCCAATGCCAATCACTCTCTCTGACAACAACTTCCTCCTAACATCCAGCCTAGACCTCCCCTGGCACAACTTGAGACTCTGTCCCCTTCTTCTGTTGCTGCTTGCCTGGCAGAAGAGACCAACCCCACCTGGCTACAGCCTCCCTCCAGGTAGTTGCAGACAGCAATGAGGTCAGCTCTGAGCCCCCTCTTCTCCAGGCTGCACACCCCCAGCTCCCTCAGGCTCTCCTGATTCTCTTAGAATCATAGAATGGTTGGGTTGGAATGGACCTGTGCAGATCATTCAGTTTAACTCCCCTGATAGAGCAGGGGCACCCACAGCAGCTTGCCCCGGATGACAATGTTCATGTGAGTTTGGAATCTCTCCAGACAAAGAGACTCCACCACCTCTCTGGGCAGCCTGCTCCAGGGCTCTGGCATCTTCACACCAAAGAAGCTGTTCCTCCTGTTCAGATGGAACCTCCTGGATCCAGTTGCCCCTTGTCCTGTCACTGGGCCCCGCCAAAATAAGCCCAGCCCCATCCTCTTGTTCCACACTCTTCAGCTATTGATCAGACTCCCTCTCAGGCTGCTCTTCTCCAGCCTAATCAGCCCCAGGTCCCTCACCTTTTCCTTCTCATGGAGATTCTTCAGGCCCCTTAGCATCTTCCACTCTCTCCAGTATTTCCCTATCCCTCTTGAACTGTGGAGCCCAGAACTGAGCCCAGTGCTCTAGGTATGGCCTCACAAGGGCAGAGCAGAGGAGGAGGAGAAGGTGATGGACACCTACAGCACCTACTCTTTACCCAGCTCCCTCTGCTCACCTCTGCAAGAATTATTTCAGGTCTAGACTTTCTTATCTCCTCCAAACAGAGCTTGACCTCTACTGTATTTGCAGCAAGTCCTATTACTCTGGGGTGATTCAGAGCTAGAAGCTGATTATTTTAAGGCAGGAAGGAGCATTTAGGCTTCTTCAGTGTTTACAGCTTTTATCACAGGAAAATCCACCTGTACTAGCTTCAAAACCAGATACAATCTCCTAGCAAAGCCTGCTCTGCTCGACATCCCATGCTACTAACAAGTCCCTGTGTGCTCTGGGAATGCCCACCCTGGAGAGCAGGCCCTCTGGGAGCAGCTGTTAAGTTTTTCCACCAATTCAATCTGGCCTGTGATTCTGGCTCAAGAGAGGAGCTCTAGAGACAAGCCTGAGTCTGACAGCACAGCACACGGCTGTGTTGAGCAGGGTCATGCAACCACTTGGATCAATGCTTCCATCATCTCGACTCTGCAGCACATGACAGCAGCCACCAACGTGTGCTCACAGCAAAGCAAAGATCATGCAAAGGGAAGGAGGAAGGAAAGGAGGCTAAAAAAAACCCTATTTATATCTTTTTTTCATGTACCAGTAGAGTTACTTTCATGCCCACAGCACAGAAAGGTCATTCATGGTGGTGTTTCCATCGGCTTCCAGGCTTCAGGGAATCACAGAATCATAGAATCAACCAGGTTGGAAGTGACCTCCAAGCTCATCCAGTCTAACCATTATACAGGGATGAGTGCTAGGTTGGACTGGATGAGCTTGGAGGTCTCATCCAACCTGCTCGATTCTATTATTCTAACCTAGCACCCAGCCCTGGCCAATCAACCAGACCATGGCACTAAGTGCCTCATGCAGGCTTTGCTTCAACACCTCCAGGGACAGCAACTCCACCACCTCCCTGGGCAGCCCATTCCAATGCCAATCACTCTCTCTGACAACAACTTCCTCCTAACATCCAGCATAGACCTCCCCTGCCACAACTTGAGACTGTGTCCCCTTCTTCTGTTGCTGCTTGCCTGGCAGAAGAGACCAACCCCACCTGGCTACAGCCTCCCTTCAGGTAGCTGCAGATAGCAATGAGGTCAGCTCTGAGCCTCTTCTTCTCCAGGCTGCACACCCCCAGCTCCCTCAGCCTCTCTTCACAGGCTGTGCTCCAGGCCTCTCACCAGCTTTGCTGCCCTTCTCTGGGCACCTTCCAGCACCTCAACATCTCTCTTGAAGTGAGGAGCCCAGAAATGGACACAGCACTCAAGGCATGGCCTGACCAGTGCTGAGTATAGGGGCAGAAGAACCTCCCTTGTCCTACTGGCCACACAGGGAGATTTTGTCTCCTGCCACTGCGACATAATGTGGATAGTAGATGGTGGTCAACAAGGCAAGTGATATTCAGCATAATTCATTCTTAGTATCCAAGAATTGGGGTTGGAAAAGATCTCCAAGATGAAGTCCAACCATCAACCCAACACCACCATGGCCATTCAACCATGCCCTAAAGTCCACATCCCCAGAGATGGCAACTCCATCACCTCCCTGGGCAGCCTGTTCCAATGCCTGACCACTCTTGTAGGAAAGAAATTGTTCCTAATATCCAACCTAAACCTCCCCTGGTACAACTTGAGGCCAATTCCTCTCCTTCAAGCTCCTGCAGGGCAGAAGATACAGTATTAGAAGAACATGCTGACTGCTTCTTCTGGCAAGGGGCTGGGTTGGGCTTCTTCTGGCAAGTGGGGAACTGCCTGCATGGCCCAAACACTTGCATGGAGCTACCCAAGATATAATGAGAGGGACAAGGAATGGGAATGAGATACAGTGTTAGAAGAACATGATGACTGCTTCTTCTGGCAAGTGGGGAACTGCCTCTGTGGCCCAAACCCTTGCATGATGCTACCCAAGATATAATGAGAGGGACAAGGAATGGGAAGAAGCGGCAAGCTGGAGACACAAATTGAAGAACAGTTGGGCAGGAAAGGCAGGAGATGGAGCAAAGACAACTTGGAGGGAGGAAAAGCACTGGAGTAAGTAGCAGCAAGCAGTGCTGAGGGAGCTGCAAGAGCCTGAGGGCGAGGAGATGTTGGAAAGCCATCACAATGAAGTAAGGTTGTTGGAGGAGGGAGTGCTAGGGGTTGGCATCCGAATGAAATGAGTCTGCACACAGCCAGCCTCCAAGTCTTTTGGGGTTTCTCAGAGCCTTGGCACCACCAGAGAGGATTTGACGAGCTGAAAAAAACCCTCACCTTGGATTTTAAAAAGTGTCTATCTCCTGCAGCCCAAGAGGGAGGAGAAGAGGAGGGAGGAGAAGTGTGAACACCCCATACAAAATGCAAGGGGAGGAAGGAAATCAGGAGACATGCCAGAACCCCAAGCTTGACTCACTCTGATTGATGGGAATAAAATGGGTTTGCCTGTAATTGCCTGCTTCCCACACTTACCTCCAGCCCACCCTTTAGCCTTTCTCATTCAAAGGACTCCTACTTCTAGGTGAACCATGCCACCAAAGCTTGAGAAGACAACAGGGCTCCCTACAACACACAGAAGAGAAGCACAGAACGGGTTGGGTTGGAAGAGACTTGGTAAGGGGATCTAGCCCCAAACCCCTGCACTCTCCAGCAACAGCTGCAACTAAAGCAGGTTGCTCAGAGCCCCAAACAACTTCACCTAGAGTGGTTGCAGGGATGAGGCATTTACCACTTCTCTGGGCAACCTGGGCCAGTGTCTAACCACCCACAGTGTAAATCATTCCTTTCTTCTCTCTTTCAGTCTGTCCTCAGTTTTCTGACTGGCCTCTTTAAGTACTGAGACAAGTCCAGAGAAGGGCCAGAAGGATGATCAATCAAAGGGCTGGAGTACCTTTTCTATGAGGACAGACTGAAGGAGTTGGGGCTGTTCAGTCTGCAGAAGAGGAGGCTCCCAGGTGACATTCTTGTGGCTTTCCAGTATCCGAATGGGGCCTCCAAAAAAGCTGGGGACTTTTTAGGCTGTCAGGGAGTGCCAGGACTAGGGGGAATGGAGCAAAGCTGGAGTTGGGCAGACTGAGACTGGACGTGAGAAGGAAGCTGTTCAGCAGAAGAGTGGTGAGAGGCTGGAATGGGTTTCCCAGGGAGGTGGTTGAGGCCCCATGGCTGGAGGTGTCTAAGGCCAGGCTGGCTGAAGCTGTGGCCAGCCTGATCTAGGGTAGGGGTTCTCTGCCCATGGCAGGGGGGTTGGCACTGGCTGATCCTTGTGGTCCCTTCCAACCCTGACTGATTCTATGATTCTGTAAGTCTGGACATCAGCAAAGGTATCTAGAGGTGCTGGACATGGTCAGACAAACCAGAGGACTGTATCAAAAGAAAAATCAGTGGAGTTACAGATGTTAAAAGTTGTCAACAACTCCCTGAAGAGAGGCTGTAGCCAGGCGGGGTTGGTCTCTTCTGCCAGGCAAGCAGCAACAGAACAAGGGGACAGAGTCTCAAGTTGTGCCAGGGGATTCCTAGGCTGAATGTCAGGAGGAAGTTGTTGTCAGAGAGAGTGATTGGCATTGGAATGGGCTGCCCAGGGAGGTGGTGGAGTCTCCGTGCCTGAAGATGTTGAAGCAAAGCCTGGCTGAGGCACTTAGTGCCATGGTCTGATTGATTGGAAAGGGCTGGGTGCTAGGTTGGACTGGCTGAGCTTGGAGGTCTCTTCCAACCTGCTTGATTCTATGATGCCATGGTTTTCCCCCCATACTACACCTGCTACTCCAGCACTTTCTTCCTGCAGTCTCTCTTAAGGAAAGCCATCCCTCATGTTTTCATCTTCTTGAGGCTGCATCAAGAGGAGTGTGGCAAGCAGAGGAAGAGAGGGGATTCTGACCATTTACTCTGCTCTTGTCAGACTCCACCTCTAATACTGCATCCAGTTCTGCTGTCCCCATGAAAAGAAGCACACAAAGCTGTTGGAGTAAGTCCAGGGGAGGGCCACAAGGGTGATCCAAGTGCTGGAGCACCTCTGCTGTGAGGATAGGCTGAGGGAGCTGGGGTGGTTCAGCCTGGAGAAGAGAAGGCTTCAGGAGGACCTTAGAGATGCCTTCCAATACCTGAAGCGATCCTACAGGAAGCTGCAGAGGGAATTTTCATAAGGGTGTCCAGTGACAAGGCAAGGGACAATGGTTTGAAGCTGAGGGAGAGTAGGTTTAGACTGGATCTTAGCAAGAAGTTCTTCAGTATGAGGGTGGTGAGACTCTGGAATAGGTTGCCCAGAGAAACTGTGGATATCTCCTTGCTGGAGGTGTCCAAGGCCAGACTGGATGAGGCCTTGAGTAGCCAAGTCCAGCTGAGAGGTGTCTTTGCCCATGGTGGGGAAGTTAGAGCAGATGATCTCTAAGATCCCTTCCAATCTAAGCCATTCTATGATTCTGTGATTGAGTGTAGGGATTGGTGTGGTCCCACCTAACTCCCAGGTCTAGAAACTAAGATAAGCCAAATCACTACCACTCAGCTCAGCTTTTTGATCCAGATGTCCCTCCAAACACATGGGGAGGATCCTTCAGCTTCAGGAGGAGGAAGAGTCTCTGCGCTGAAACTTCTACAAAGTTACTGCTTCCAGAGGAGATGGAGATACAAATGAAAGCTCATTTTTCAGTGACAAAATCCCCAGAATAACCCAGAGTCCTGAGGGGGAAACAAGCTGAAGGACAAAGTGGCATGAGAGTGCTGGAGGGGATGAGAGAGCTCATGCAGCAGCTTTGCCATCACCACCGCTTCAGATGCCCCGAGATGACATTATCACTTTTATCCTCATCTCTCCTCTCCAATTCCCAGAGAGTTCAGTCACAGAAGTAATTTTTAGAGGGACAAGCACAAGTGCACTTTAACAGCATGATGGCCACTGCCTGCAGGCATTGGTGTAGCTAAAAGCAGCAGTGACAGCCTCAGGAGAAGCACAGAGCAGCCTTAGCTCAGGTGAGACTGCTGGACATGCCATTGGAATGGGCTGCCCAGGGCGGTGGTGGAGTTGCCATCCCTGGAGGTGTTCCCTGGAGACTGGATGAGGCACTTAGTGCCTTGGTCTAGTTGATTGGAATGGGTTGGTTGATAAGTTGTACTGGATGAGCTTGGAGGTCTCTTCCAGTCTGGTTGATTCTATGATTCTATGTTGATTGGATAGGGCTGGGTGCTAGGTTGGACTGGATGAGCTTGGAGGTCTCTTCCAACCTGCTTGATTCTATGATTCTCTGGGCAGTCTGCTCCAGGGCTCCAGCACCCTCGCTGTAAAGATGTTTCTCCTCACATTGATATGGAACTTCCCATGTTCTACCTTACACCCATTATTCCTTGTCCTGTTCCCCAGTGCCACTGAAAAGAACCTGTCCCCTTCCTCTTGACACCCACCCCTCAGAGATATTTATAGACATTGATAAGATGCTCTCTCAGCCTTCTCTTCTCAAGACTAAACAGTCTCGGTTCTCTCAGTCTTTTTTCACAGGAGAGATGCTAATCATCCTCACAGCTCTTCATTGGACCCTCTCCAGTAGATCCCTGTCTTTCCTGAACTGGAGAGTCCACGTTGGTGACATCTCTTCCAACCTGGTTGATTCTATGATTCTATGTTGATTGGATGGGGCTGGCTGCTAGGTTGGACCGGATGAGCTTGGAGGTCTCTTCCAACCTGGTTGATTCTATGATTTTATGATTCTAAGGTCTGGCTCTCAACCACACTGACATGGTGCAACTTGTCCCCTCCACTCTAGATGAAATTTATCCACTTGATTATTTGGACAAGAGGAAATGGCCTCAAGTTGTGTCAGGAGAGAGTTGGGTTGGAGATGAGGAGAAATTTCTTCACTGAAGGAGTGGCCAAGCATTGGAACAGGCTGCCCAGGGAAGTGGTAGAGTCACCATCTCTGGTGGTGTGTGGAAAAAAATGTGTGGACATGGCACTCTGGAGCATGCTTTAATGGCCATGGTGGAGTGTTGGGGTGATGGTAGGACTGGATGATCTTAGAAGTCTTTTCCAACCCTAATGATAGAATCAGCCAAGTTGGAAGAGACCTCCAAGATCATCCAGTCCAACCTAGCACCCAGCCCTGTCCAAGCAACATAGAATCAACCAGGTTGGAAGAGACCTCCAAGCTCATCAAGTCCAATGTAGCACCCAGCCCTGTCCAATCAACATAGAATGCTTTAATGGCCATGGTGGAAAGAGGCCTCCAAGGTCATACAGTCCAACCTAGCACCCAGCCCTGTCCAAGCAACATAGAATCAACCACGTTGGAAGAGACCTCCAAGATCATCCAGTCCAACCTAGCACCCAGCCCTGTCCAATCAACATACAATCAGAGAATCAACCAGGTTGGAAGAGACCTCCAAGATCAAATGATTCCATGATCTGAGGATTTAAAGGAGCACAGCACAGGTGCCCCACTACCACCTTCTTTCCCTCTCCCTAAGTCATTCTGAGGTCTCAGCCTTCCTGGTTGCCAGAGGACTATGTTTAGAAGCTCACTATTTCCTCTTTCTTTTTCTTCTTTTTCATGTCAATATTTTCTGAAGCCTATTTTTTGGCTCCCTGCTGTCTTCATGGACACACCTCAGCTGCAAAACGCTGTTTCAATGACATATCATTCATCCAGGGCCTGAGAGGGAGCAAGAAAATTGTTCTCTCGCTCCACAAATAAGAGCAGGAAAGCCAATATTCCCTCCTGGTCCTGCTGTTTCATTAAACTAATTTTATGCATGAGGTGAGATTGCATCTTTCCTAAAAAATAATAATAATAACAACAATAATGAATACATTTTTCTCTGGTGACAGCGTCAGCCATGGCGTTTTGCTTTGCCACCAAGCAGATATTGCAGGAGAGAACATCTGAGAAGTATCTAAATGCACCCAGAACAGCTTGAATTAGCAGCTCAAGGGATCTGTGGGGGCTTTCTGGGTCATTTTGGAGCAAAGAGGTTAAGGAATCACACCACAGAATCAGAGGTTTTTAAAGGTTGGAAAAGACCTCCAAGATCGTCGAGTCCAACCATCAGCCTACCACCACCATGGTCATTAAACCATGTCCTCGAGTGCCATGTCCACAGGTTGCTTCAACATCCCCAGGGATACTGACCCCTACCACCTCCCTGGGCAGCCTGGTCCAATTCCTGACCACTCTCCCAGCAAACAAACTGTTCCTAAGCTCCAACATAGGAGTTGAGCCCCTGGCACAACTTGAGGCCATTTCCTCTCATTCTATCACCTGATACTAGCGAGAAGAGACCAAATCTCACCTCATTCCAACCTCTTTTCAGCTAATAAAGAGCAATGAGTTCTCCTCTAAGGCCCCTCTTGTCCATACTGAACAACCCCAGTTCTCTCAGCCTGTTCTCCTAAGACACAAAACAACTTCCAGAGGCATTTTTCCCCTTCAATTCTGAAGGTGAGTTGAGCCCTACCACATCCATCTGCATGGCTGGATTGAGTGAGCAGACTCTGACCCACTCAAGCAGGCATTCAAAGGTGCTAACTTGGTTCAGAGAAACATGGAATTGTTTTGCTTGGAAAACACCTCCAAGATCATTGAGTCCAGATGGCAACCAAAGACCACCTAAGACCAACCTAAGACCATGGCCATTAAACCATGTCCCCAAAGTGCCATGTCCACAGGTTGCCTGAGCACCTGCTAAAGGCATAATCCTTCACAAGTCCCAGACGTGACTGAAAAGGGATGCTAGACACCACCTCAGTGAAAAAAAGAAGTCATAGCCAAAGTGAGGATGGGATCTCCAATTCCCACATCACCTGCAGAGAGCTCCAGGGTTGGAGCCCTTCCCAAAACTCCAGTTACAATGAAGAAAGCAAGGTGGGAAGAGAAATAAATACCTCAAGTCCTTGCAGAAATACCAAGAAATCAGCTTTTGGGGGCACACTGAAAGGAGATCCCTCAGGAGACAGTCTGGCTTTGCAATGCAAGAAGGACAGAAGGGAGGGATAAAAAGCTTTTAGCACCTGTTTGCTTGCACTTATAAATAAGAAAAGAGGCAGCTGTGGTTAGAAAGAACAGTAGACACTCATCTCCCCTTCAGTCCTCTTTGCTGTCCCCTCTGTGAACCCCACGCTTCATGAGGGCTGCAGCCAGGAAAGCTGGAGGTGAGAGAGGTGGGAAAAGGCAAAAAGAATCCCATCCTGCTTCCTAAGGAAGCCTCTGATGACACATGCAGAGCAGATTCCCAGCAAGGAAAGCCGAGGGACATATCACCTCTAATTACAGGGCAGGAGCCATGGATACGACAGCTGAATTAAAAGCAGTGAGAAGTCCAAAGCCGAAAAGCAGAGCTTGAGCACAGTCCAATCGATGTCCCCGTGGCACTCAACCTTTGACCAGCCCTTGAACCTGGTTTGCATTGCCATTGCTCAGCAATGGACTGCTTCATTTCCCTTAGAAAAGGCCTTTAAGATCAACCAGTCAAACCACTCTCTAACTCTACCAAGCCTGGTGCTAATCTATGTCCCTCAGCACCACATTTCTGCCTAGAATAGAATAGAATAGAATCAATCAGGTTGGAAGAGACCTCCAAGATCATCCAGTCCAACCTAGCACCCAGCCCTATCCAGTCAACTAAACCATGGCACTAAGTGCCTCATCCAGTCTTTTCCTGAACACCTCCAGGGATGGTGACTCCACCACCTCCCTGGGCAGCCCATTCCAATGCCAATCACTCTCTCTGTGAAGAACTTCCTCCTAACATCCAGCCTATACTTCCCTCGGCACAACTTGAGGCTGTGTCCCCTTGTCCTGTTGCTGGTTGCCTGGCAGAAGAGACCAACTCCCACCTGGCTACAACCACCCTTCAGGTAGTTGTAGACAGCAATGAGGTCTGCCCTCAGCCTCCTCCTCTCCAGGCTGAACAAGCCCAGCTCCCTCAGGCTCTCCTCATAGGGTTTGTGTTCTAGGCCCCTTACCAGCTTTGTTGCCCTTCTCTGGACACGTTCCAGCACCTCAACATCTCTCTTTCAAACATCTGCAGGGATGGGGATTCCACCACCTCCCTGAGGAGCCTGTTTCAGTCTTTGAGAACCCTTTCAGTGAAGAATTTTCTTCTAATATCCAACCTAAACCTCTTCTGCTGTAACTTGAGGTCATTTCCCCTTGTCCTATCACTTGTTACTAGGGAGACCAACACTCGCCTTGCTCCAACCTCCTTTCAGGGAGTTGTAGAGAATCAGAAGGTCTCCCCTCAGCCTCCTTTCATCCAGGCTGAACAAACCCAGCCACACCTCACCAGCCCTGTTCTCCAGACCCTCCACCATCTTTCCTGTCTTCCTCCAGACCTGTTCCAGCATCTCAATGTGCTTCTTGTAGTGAGGGCCCCAAAACTCAACCCAGTATTTGAGGTGTGTCCTTACCAGTGTTGAGTACAGGGGAGAATGTCCACAAACACACAGGACTTCATGCATCCAAGGAGATGATTAGGGCTTAGACTAACACTGAGCACACAGCTCTCCATGCCAGCAAGTCATAGGAAGAGTCCTTTCTCCACAAACAGGGATGGAAGATGCTTCCCCCCAGCATTAGTTTCCAATATGAGCATGCAGCTCTCCATGCCAACAAGTCATAGGAAGAGTCCTTTCTCCACAAACAGGGATGGAAGATGCCTCCCCCCAGCATTAGTTTCCAGGACTGACTGTGTTTTGCATGGTCAGCCACAGTGTAGTGGTTCCCAAGAGCTGTTAGTAGCAAGGATGCAGGCACTGCTGCTGCTGATTAACGAACTGAACACGCTCTGCTCAGGTAGGACATCCTGCCCTTTGACACCCAGCACAAAAGTCATGGAGCACAGGGCCCTTTGGACAGAAGTCAGAATAAACCAGCTATTTCAGAGCATAGAGCCACAGAATCATAGAAGAGTTTTGGTTGGAAGAGACCTTTAAGATCATCCAGTCCAACCATTAACCCAGCATTGCCAGGTTGCCACTGAAACACAAGCCCTGTGAAGAGAGGCTGAGGGAGTGTGAAGCCTGGAGAAGGGGAGGCTTAGGGATGATCTCATTGCTGTCTACAGCTACCTGAAGGGAGGCTGTAGCCAGGTAGGGGTTGGTCTCTTCTGCCAGGCAAGCAGCAACAGAACAAGGGGACAGAGTCTAAAGTTGTGCCAGGGGAGATCTAGGCTGGATGTTAGGAGGAAGTTGTTGCCAGAGAGAGTGATTGGCATTGGAATGGGCTGCCCAGGGAGGTAGTGGAGTTGTTGTGCCTGGAGGTGTTCAAGCAAAGCCTGGCTGAGGCACTTAGTGCCATGGTCTGGTTGATTGGAAAGGGCTGGGTGCTAGGTTGGACTGGCTGAGCTTGGAGGTCTCTTCCAACCTGCTTGATTCTATGATGCCATGGTTTTCCCCCCATACTACACCTGCTACTCCAGCACTTTCTTCCTGCAGTCTCTCTTAAGGAAAGCCATCCCTCATGTTCTCATCTTCTTGAGGCTGCATAAAGAGGAGTGTGGCAAGCAGAGGAAGAGAGGGGATTCTGACCATTTACTCTGCTTTCATCAGACTCTACCTCTAATACTGCATCCAGTTCTGCTGGCTCCATGAAAAGAAGCACACAAAGCTGTTGGAGTGAGTCCAGGGCAGGGCCACAAGGGTGATCCAAGTGCTGGAGCACCTCTGCTGTGAGGATAGGCTGAGGGAGCTGAGGTTGTTCGGCCTGGACAAAAGAAGGCTTCAGGAGGATCTTAGAGCTGGTTGATTCTATGATTCTAAACCATGCTCCTCAGCACTACATCTACATAGCTCTTTAAACCCTCCAGGTATTTAACACAGAAAGGTGTCCAGAGCACCTCCTCCACCTGCCACCATGAGAAGTCAAGGCCTTTTATGAGGTGGTTATGACCCACAACCTCATCAGAGCAAGCTTGCAGCTGTAGCCTTCAGACCTTAACACCAAAGAAACGCAGCTGAATCAATGTGGTCCACGTCAGATCTCCCAGCATTTTTGATGCCCTGCGTCACTTGGCTTTGCACCATCTTTTGCTATTGAGATACTGGAAGGTGTCCAGAGAAGAGCAATGAAGCTGGTGAGGAGCCTGGAGCACAGCCCTGTGAGGAGAGGCTAATGGAGCTGGGGGTCTGCAGCCTGCAGAAGAGGAGGCTCAAGGCTGACCTCATTGCTGTCTACAACTCCCTGAAGGGAGGCTGTAGCCAGGTGGGGTTGGTCTCTTCTGCCAGGCAAGCAGCAACAGAACAAGGGGACACAGTCTCAAGTTGTGCCAGGGGAAGGTCTAGGCTGGATGTTAGGAGGAAGTTGTTGTCAGAGAGAGTGATTGGCATTGGAATGGGCTGCCCAGGGAGGTGGTGCAATCTCCGTGCCTGGAGGTGTTGAAGCAAAGCCTGGCTGAGGCACTTAGTGCCATGGTCTGGTTGATTGGACAGGGCTGGGTGCTAGGTTGGACTGGCTGAGCTTGGAGGTCTCTTCCAACCTGATTGATTCTATGATTCTGTGATCTAGCAGGAAAGACTTGTGAAGAGAACAATGTCCTGGATGATAACAAGCAACAGATAAAGACACTGAAGAGGAGGAACAGGTGCAGAATAATTTCCTACTGCTTACTACAGGGGGGGTTGGATTAGATGACCTCTGGATGTCCCTTCCAACTCTGTACATTCTATGATTCTATTGTATGATTTGCAAGCCTGGTTCTCTGGTCACACAAAGGACAGCAGGCCATTGCAGCACACACAAGTTCTTGGTTCTCTCCCTCCTGTGAGGCACCCCAGAAATTCTTGGCCTGCAGGAGAGACCCAAGGATGTTTGCACCCATCAATTCTTCACAGGTGAGGAGCGCTTCAGACTACACCTACCCTGAGCTCCTGCTCCTCATTCCCACTGGAAGGCAAGGGTGAGGAACAAAGCTGGGAGATTTAAGTCCTTCTGACATGAAGGGCTAAGGGAGGCTTAGGTTGGACATGAGAAATGATTTCTTCCCCAAAAGGGTTGTCAAGCCCTGGACCAGGTTGCCCAGGGCTAGTGGTGGAGGTCCCACCCCTGGAGGGATTCCAAAGCCATGTAGATGTGGTGCTGAGGGACATGGCTTAGTGGTGACCTCATGATGTTGGGTTAATAGTTCAATTTGATGATCTTAAATATCTCTTCCAACCAAAACCATTTGATGATTCTATGGTTCTACTCTCATGCAGAGACTCAAGCAAGCCTATGCCAAAGATCTGACACCACACCTGCAAAAGGCAACAAATGCAACCAGTGCTAGAGGAGCAAACTCACCTGTCAATGCCTGGCTTCACTCCTCGAGAGGAAAACTGCCTCTGACAGCCTAGCAAGCGTGGCAGTGAAGCTGTGGAGCAACGCCAAGGAGCTGTGACCTCCAAGTCCTGTTGAGGAGACCAGTCCTTGCCCAGCAGGATGGAAAAGCGGGTGTCTGCAGGCAGCGGCGGTCCCGGATGGAGTCAGCCTCCTGGCTAATTCCACTAACACAGGGAGAGAAGACACACCATCAGCTATTCCCTGGTTATTTTTAGTACCTGATGACTTTCCTGGAAGCAAGCCATGGTGGCAGGTCACAGAGATGACTGCAGAAGGGACAAGCATGGCCCCTCTGCCAGGACTGCACCGGCAGCAATGGATGCCAGCCTGACAAATCTGAGCACGGTCTCCAGCAGCTCTTCCTCCATCCTCCTCCCTTCCCCCCTTCATAGGCAGAGCAGCAGCCGGCACCAGCAACACAGCTCCTCACCACCCTTTTTTGTCCCTGCAGAGCCCCAAAGGGCACACAGGGCTGGCATGACCAAGGACAAGAGCCAGTAATCATTATCAAAGAGGGAGATAAGTCCAGTCCCAGGCTGAGCTGGCAGCTGCACTGCTGCATCTGCAAGTAACTCACACCCACCGGCCATGGTGACCACTTCCCATAGCCCTGATCAACACGAAAGTCGTCTTGGCATCTCCTAGACTGCTGCTGGCCATCAGCAGGGGGAGTCAACACTTCACTGGGGATTAGGCTGCAAATTAATGACGGTTTCCTTTACCCTACCAGAGAGATGCAGTGGAGAGGCATGAAGGAGGGCAGCTCAGCTGAGAGGAGTTCAGCCTGGTTTTCCACCTCATCTAACACATTTCCCCCCAATACACTCTTTAGGACAGCGTTTCAGAAGCAATGTACTGGGGTAAAGGTAGTGTGAGGAGAAGGAGGTGGTGAGGACTGGGCCAGCTGCAGCAGATGGAAGAGCAGCTGGAGTTGAGCAGTGTTGCCTTTGGGTTTGGGTTACCAAGGAGCTAGGGATTTCCTCTCTGCTTGCTCTCAAGAGGCTGCAGGCAGGAATGCTCCTGTGAATTGCACAACAGGGCTTGGATGGGAAAACCTTCATGTCATGGAATCACAGAACCATTTCCATTGAAAAAGACTTTGAAGATCATCCACTCCAACCATTCTCTGTCAAGGCTGGTGCTAAACCACACCCCTCACCACCACATCTTTAAAACACCTCCAGGTGTGGAGATTCAGGCACCTCCCTCTGCAGCCCGACCCAATGCTTGAGAACCCTTTCAGTGAAGAAGTTTCTTCCAACACCCAACCAAAACCTCCCCTGATGCAACTTGATTCCATCTCTTCTCATCCTATCACAAGGAGAGCAAACCAACCCCCACCTCGCCCCAACTTCACTCCTTTCAGGAAGCCGTAGAGAGCCAGAAGGTCTCCCCTCAGCTTCTCTTTCTCCAGGCAGTGACACATCCAAGAGTTTTGGGCAGTCAGCTGACTCCAAGTGCCAGAATACATCCTAAAATAGTGCCAGGGGAGGTTGAGTTGGGATATTGGGAACAATTTCATCCCTGTAAGAGTGGGTAGGCATTGGAACAGGCTGCCCAGGGAGGTAATGGAGTCACCATCCCTGGAGGTGTTCAAGAAACCTGTGGCCATGGCACCTGGGTACATGGTTTAATGGCCATGGTGGACTCAGGTTGAGAGTTGGACTCAATCATAGAATCATAGAATTAACCAGGTTGGAAGAGATCTCCAAGCTCATCCAGTCCAACCTAGCATCCAGCCCTTTCCAGTCAACCAGACCATGGCACTAAATGCCTCAGCCAGGCTTTGCTTCAACACCTCCAGGAACAGCGACTCCACCACCTCCCTGGGCAGCCCATTCCAATGCCAATCGCTCTCTCTGCCAACAACTTCCTCCTAACATCCAGCCTAGACCTCCCCTGGCACAACTTGAGACTGTGTCCCCTTGTTCTGTTGCTGCTTGCCTGGCAGAAGAGCCCAACCCCACCTGGCTACAGCCTCCCTTCAGGTAGTTGTAGACAGCAATGAGCTCTGCCCTGAGCCTCCTCTTCTGCAGGCTGCACACCCCCAGCTCCCTCAGCCTCTCCTCACAGGGCTGTGCTCCAGGCCCCTCACCACCTTCCTTGCCCTTCTCTGGACACCTTCCAGTACCTCAACATCTCTCTTGAATGGAGGAGCCCAAAACTGGACACAGCACTCAAGGTGGGGCCTGACCAGTGCTGAGTACAGGGGCAGAAGAACCTCCCTTGTCCTACTGGCCACACTCTTCCTCAGCCAGGCCAGGATGCCATTGGCTCTCCTGCCCACCTGGGCACACTGCTGCCTCATCTTCAGCTACTCTCTACCAGCACCCTCAGGTCCTTTTCTTCCTGGCTGCTCTCCAGCCACTCTGTCCCCAGCCTGTAGGGCTGCTTGGGGTTGTTGTGGCCAAAGTGCAGAACCCTGCACTTGGCCTTGTTCAGTCTCATCCCATTGGCCTCTGCCCACCCATCCAGCCTGGCCAGGTCCCTCTGCAGGGCTCTCCTATCCTCCAACAGCTCCACACCTGCTCCTAGCTTGGTGTCATCTGCAAACTCACTGATGCTGGACTCAATCCCCTAACTAGAAAATGCACTTTGGATTTTCCCAAAATTCAGCTGCTCCCCATAAGACTCATGCTCTAGACTCATATTTTATTATCCTAATAACCAGAAAATGCACTCTGGAGCTTCCCAAAAGTCTGGAAGTATAAGACCAAACTCCTTCTGCAACCAAATCAGAATCACAGGCATCCATTAGAGGACAAAATAAACCCCAAAGAAGCCAAAGCCAGCAAAGCTTTGTTGGGAATTCTGTAGGCTTTCTGGATTATCTAAAGAAATCTTTTCAGCAAGGTAGTTGAAATAGTGGCTGTGCAGGGGAACTCAAATCATGCCTGTGTTTGGGGCACCTAATTCCTGTCAGGGTGCTCCAGAAGCCTGTCTTCATTTGTATTCACCTGGTGTCTGCGCTTAACTAACCTCAGCCACACACAGGCTCCATCAGAGAGTCAAAACCAGCACCTCCTGAGGAGGGAGCAAGGCTTTGTGCTGGTGCTTCCACAGCTCCTCTAAGTGCATCTGTTTGAACCTTGCTCTGCTTTCATTTCCTCTCAATTATGCGTTTAAGTTATCATTATCCACCTTACCCTACAGGGGAAGCTGGGGGGAGGTGGAAGTTCTCCAGCAGCCAGAATAAAAGGCTGCAGTGCTGCACCTCGTTTCCTACCTTTGTGCCTCACATCCCATAGAATGATAGAAGAGTAAAGGTTGGAAGTGACCTCTGAAGACTGAGTCCAAGCTCCCTACCAAAGCAGGTTCACCTAGGACAGGTCATATAGGAATGCATCCAAATGGGTCTTGAAACTCTCTGGAATAGGAGACTCCACAACCATTCTGGGCAGCCTCTTCCAGGGCTCCATCGCCCTCACAGTAAAGAAGTTGTTCCTTATGTCCAGGTGGAACCTCCTGTGTTCCAGTTTGTGACATTTGCTCTGAGCCATGTATTTCTAACCCCTCTAATGCCCACCTTTTCTATTCCTTTTCCCTGGTATTTAGAATCATAGAATCAAGCAGGTTGGAAGAGACCTCCAAGCTCAGCNCCTCACAGGGCTGTGCTCCAGGCCCCTCACCAGCTTCATTGCCCTTCTCTGGACACCTTCCAGTACCTCAACATCTCTCTTGAATCGAGGAGCCCAAAACTGAACACAGCACTCAAGGTGGGGCCTGACCAGTGTTGAGCACAGGGGCAGAGTAACCTCCCTTGTCCTACTGGCCACACTCTTCCTGATCCAGCCCAGGATGCCACTGGCTCTCCTGCCCACCTGGGCACACTGCTGCCTCATCTTCAGCTACTATCTACCAGCACCCCCAGGTCTAGAAGAAGGGGACACAGTCTCAAGTTGTGCCAGGGGAGGTCTAGGCTGGATGTTAGGAGGAAGCTTTTGGCAGAGAGGGTGATTGGCATTGGAATGGGCTGCCCAGGGAGGTGGTGGAGTTGCTTACCCTGAAGGTGTTCAAGCAAAGCCTGGATGGGGCACTTAGTGCCATGGTCTGGTTGATTGGACAGGGCTGGGTGCTAGGTTGGAGTGGCTGAGCTTGGAGGTCTCTTCCAACTTGGTTACTTCTATGATTCTGTGTTTGACACTGAGTATGGTGAGACACTTGCCCAGGTTGCCCAGCGCAGTGGTAGATGTCCCATCCCTGGAACCAGTCCAGGTTAGGTTGTTCGGGGCTGTGAGCAGCTCTAGTTGCAATGTCCCTGTGGAGGGGTTGGACAAGATGGCTTTTAAAGGTCCCTTCAACCTGAATCATTCCATCTCTGACATCATCCTGGAAACACCCCTGTGGACAAGGTGAGCTCAGTGACCTCAATGCCCGCATCCCCTTGGCGACAGTTTGAGGGAAACAGGAGTCAAGTCTCGCACACAAAGCTGATCAGGGTATTAATGAGCATCTCTCATTTCTCAGCCCTAGAAAGAGCTGAGCAAAGGGAGTATCTCAGATTGCAAACTACTGCCAGCAGCCTCCTGAGGCCGCTCAACATCTGTGGCCTCCAAACATGGTCATGGGAGCGCTTCAGATTTCCCAGTTCCCCTTCTCCATCAGCAGGACAAGCTCTTCTCAGAGCCATCTCATGCAAGGACTGAAAATGAGCTCTGTCACCAGTTTGTGCTTCTTTAAGCCAGGTAATGCCAGAGGAGGAGTTTGTTAAGGGTATGGGATTTGGCAGAGCCACCTTTGCAGGAGGACACCTTGGCTGGAGGACACCATGTGTCCCCTGCTTGGCCTCCTCCATGCAAGAAGGACAAATGGACAAAGAGGGATCTGGCACAGAGATTAAACATTGAAAAGGTATCAAGGGTCATAGATTTAAAGGCTGGAAAAGAGCTCTGTGATCATCAAGTCCAACTTTCTACCCAACACCTGCCTTGTTCCAAAGTGCTACATCTCTCCTCCAGGGCTGGGAACTCCACCACCTGTCTGGGCAGCCTATTCCAATGCCTGATCACTATTCAATAAAGAAATCTTTCTAATAGCCAACCTAAACCTCCCCTGGCACAGTTTGAGGCCATTTCATCTTGTCCTGTTGCTAGTTACTTAGGAGAAGAGGCCAGCACTGGCCACACTCCAACTTACTTTCGGGTAGCTGCAGAGAGCAATGAGATCTCCTCCACTGCAAGCTCCTGACTGTGCTGGAAACTTATTACAGTTAGAAGCAAGCTGCCTGCATCAGAAGGGATTGAAGCCAGCAACCCAGACAGATATCAGAGGACAGGAAGCAGGGTGGGATGTGATTAGAATTGGCAGAAATAGGAGGCTGAGGCAGAACCCACAGCAAAATGAGAGTTGGACTACACAGCACCCCCGGTTCATCAGATCTGGCCCTCCTGCTAAAAGCAGGAAGGGTTTTATCCCCTCTGTTCCCACAGGGAGGCTGATCCAGAGTCTGATTGCTCTCTAATTGTCAGAAACGATCTTCCACTTTCCAGGCTGAATTTATTCTGTGCCAGTTTCCGTACATTTGCTCTTGTGCCAACGCTGTCCTCGGGCAGAAATAGTTCTCCCTTCTCTGCTGCTCTCCCCAGCTTCCACCCATGTGTTTATAGGCAGCTACCTTCCTCAGCTTTCATGTTGCTGATTTAATTAAGTCAGGCTTGCCCTCCCCTTCCCTCCCAACACTCGAGGTTCATTCTTTTTACGGTGTTAGCAGCCCTTCTCAGTCCAGCTCTGGTGTCCCTTCGAGGAATACACAAGCCCTAGGAACACTGGCAGAGATGTCTCCTGGAGAACAGCTGCTTGGGAGCCCGGTGTCTAACTGCAAACTAACAGAGACAGCCTCCTCTTCTAGCCTGTCAGCTCTTCAGAGTCAGTTAAAGATCACAAACAGTGCTCTGGAGCACCTGCAGGTCCCAGACTGCTTTGTAATGCCTTCAGTTTGGCTGAGTTGCCTCCATGTTATCCTGAATCCTTCTGCTGAGAAGGGCCACAAGGATGATCAGATGGCTGGAGCACCTCTCCTGTGAGGAGAGGCAGAGAGAGTTGAGGTTGTTCAGTTTGGAGAAGAGAAAGCTCTGAGGAGATCTTATTGTGGCCTTCCAGTATCTGAAGTGGGCTACAAGAAAGCTGGGGAGGAACTTTATAGGATGTTGGGTAATGATAGGACTGGGGGGAATGAATCATAGAATCAGTCAGGGTTGGAAGGGACCACAAGGATCAGACAGTTCCAACCCCCATGCCATGCCCAGGGACACCCTACCCTAGAGCAGCCTGGCCACAGCCTCATCCAGCCTGGCCTTAAACACCTCCAGCCACGGGGCCTCAACCACCTCCCTGGGCAACCCATTCCAGCCTCTCACCACTCTCATGCTCAACAACTTCCTCACATCCAGTCTCAATCTCCTCACCTCCAGCTTTGCTCCATTCCCCCTAGTCCTGGCACTCCCTCATAGCTAAAAAGTCCCTCCCCAGCTTCTTTGTAGGACCCTCCAGATATTGAAAGGCCACAAGAAGGTCACCTGGGAGCCTCCTCTTCTGCAGAATGAACAGCCCCGACTCTTCAAGTCTGTCCTCATAGGAGAGCTGCTCCAGCACCTAGATGCTAATACCATAAAATGGATCCAAGCTAGCAGAGGGGAGATTTATATTAGATGTTAGGAAGAAGCTCTTCGCCATGAGGGTGGTGAGACACTGGAACAGGTTGCCCAGGGAGGTGGTAGAAGTCCCATCCCTGGAGGCTCTTAAGGGCAGGCTGGGTGTGACTCTGAGCCACCTGATCTAGTGTGAGGTGTCTCTGCCCATGGCAGGAGGCTTGGAACTGGATGATCTCTGAGGTCCCTTCCAACCCTGACAATTCTGTGCTTCTGTGTTTTCTGGTGAGGCTGAATCATTTTGTGCAACCATACAATGTTCATCAGGCTCAGTATGATCCTGGGTGATGTTAGACAGCATCTCCTATTGCACATGGAGAGAACTTTGGCAGGGGGAGTGCAGCACAATATGAGGTCTCCTCGTGGAAAGGGAGAACTTGACAGCAGACTGTGGGGGATGTAAATACTGCTGCTTCACTCAGCAATGGAGGAGTCCAATCACAAAATCATCTGATCATCCACTCCAGCCATTAACTCACCACTGCCAGGTCACCACCAAGCCACGGCACTCAGCACCACATCTTCACGGCTTTTAAATCCCTCCAGGGATGGGGATTCCACCTCTGCCCTTAGCAGCCTGGTCCAGAGCTTGACAGCCCTTTTGGGGAAGAAATTTTTTCATGTGTCCAACCTAAATCGCCCCTGATGCAACTTGACTCCATTTCCTCTTGTCCTGTCACCTGTTATGAGGGACAAAAAAACACTCCATGCCCCCACACTAACTTTAACCTCCTTCCAGGGAGCTGTTTCCCTTCAGTCTCCTTTTCTCCAGGCTAAACAACTCCAGTTCCCTCAGCTGCTCCTTACCTGACCTGTTCTTCAGGCCATTCACCAGCTTCATTGCCCTTCCCTGGGCATGCATCAACATCTCATGGAATCACAGAATAATGGAATCAGTCAGGGTTGGAAGGGACCACAAGGATCAGACAGTTCCAACCGCCCTGCCAAGCCCAGGGACACCCTACCCTAGAGCAGCATGGCCACAGCCTCACCCAGCCTGGCCTTAAACACCTCCAGCCATGGGGCCTCAACCACCTCCCTGGGCAACCCATTCCAGCCTCTCACCACTCTCATGCTCAACAACTTCCTCCTCACCACCAGCCTGACTCTCCCCACCTCCAGCTTCACTCCATTCCCCCTAGTCCTGGCACTCCCTGACAGCCTAAAAAGTCCCTCNCGTCCAGCAGCACCCCCAAGTCCCTCAGGGCTGCTCTCCAGCCACTCACTGCCCAGCCTGCATTTGTGCTTGGCATTGCCTTGACCCAGGACCTCAATGTCCTTCCTGTAATAAGAGTCCCAAAACTGAAGCAAGGATTTGTGATGTGACCTCACCTATGATCAGCAGCTGTTAAAAACATCCTTGGACTACAGATAATGCAAAGATTGCAACTACAAGAGCAAGATGATGATCAAAGGCAAGCAATTTTGATTGGAGATCTTCAAGAGAGCTGGACAAGGAGCCATCTGAATCATCTGATGCTCATTTTAGTTAAGAGTTAGAGGAGCAGAGTAGTTTTCCAGAGATGGAGCAAGCTAACATCACATTCATGTATACATAAGGTTCTGGTGAGCAAATCCACAGAGCTTTAATGAAAGCAGACTTTACACTACTTTGTTTAAATATTTGATTAACATTGTTAATCATGTTAGTATCTTTTATGCCATTGCTACTTCTCAGTTGCTAACTGGATGCTGGCATTTAGCATGGGTAGCAGGAGAAAGGTCTGCCCTGAAAGGGTTGTCAAACACTAGAACAGGCTCCCCAGGGAGATGGCTGCATCTCCAGCCCTGGAGGTGTTTCAAAGAGGCAGAGATGTGGTACTGAGGGACATGGTTTAGCACCAGCTTTGGTAGAGTTAAGAGAATGGTTGGACTGGATGATCTTAAAGGTGTTTTCTAATGGAAATGATCCTATGACTCCACAGCTTCCCTTCACTGTGAGTGAAAAAGGTACAGACTAATGAATGCAGGCAACTGCCCGAGGCCTCACCCAGGGTACTGTTCAGAGCTGGCTGTGAGGTATCTTCACTGTTTCTGTATCCTAGCTATTTCTGGGAGGTGGTTACATCATGGATATGACACCTTCAGAACAGCAGAGGCACAGAAACTTTCACTTTTGTCTTTCCAACTGGCTGACATGAAAAATACTCCAATGGCTCTGTCAGAGAGCAATTCTGATCTTCAACCTACCCAAAAGTATTTGCTATAGCCCAGCCAAACCTTCTTTTCTCCCCTTCCCATCAATAACCTAGACCTGCTCTCTAGCTCAACAGCAGCTTTGTTGCACTCGATGAAGAACAAAGCCCTCATGCTCCTCCTGACAGCAACCAGCATAAGCTGTCTTTCATGTCACCAGAAGCAGAGATGAAGGGGTTGCATTTCTGGTTTCACAAAATCACAGAAGGGGGTAGGAGTTGGAAGAGACCTCTGAACTCCTCATCTAGTTCAACCTCTTTGCTAAAGCAAGGTCACCCACAGCAGCTTGCCCAGGATCACAATGGCCAGCTGGGTTTGGAATCTCTCCAGAGGAAGAGACTCCACAGCCTCTCTGGGCAGCCTGCTCCAGAGCTCCAGCACCCTCACACCAAGGAAGTTTCTCCTCCTGTTCAGATGGAACCTCCTGGGTTTTACTTTGTGCCCATTGCTTTTTGTCCTGTTACTGGGCACCATGGAAAAGAGTCTGGCCCCATCCTCTTGCCCCCCCACCCTTTAGCTATTGGGCAGCATTGATCAGATCCCCTCTCAAGCTGCTCTTCTACATAGAATCATCCAGTCCAACCCAGCACCCAGCCCTGTCCAATCAACACAGAATCAGAGAATCAAGCAGGTTGGAAGAGACCTCCAAGCTCAGCCAGTCCAACCTAGCACCCAGCCCTATCCAATCAACACAGAATCAGAGAATCAACAAGGTTGGAAGAGGCTTCCAAGATCAGCCAGTCCAATCTATCACCCAGCCCTGTCCAATCAACACAGAATCAGAGAATCAACAAGGTTGGAAGAGGCTTCCAAGATCAGCCAGTCCAACCTAGCACCCAGCCTTGTCCAATCAACTCAGAATCAGAGAATCAACAAGGCTGGAAGAGACCTCCAAGCTCATCCAGTCCAACCTATCACCCAGTCCTATCCAATCAACATAGAATCATAGAATCAACCAGGATGGAAGAGACCTCCAAGATCATCCAGTCCTGGAGCTGAACATCTCCAGGTCTCTCAGCCTTTTGTCCTCATGGAGATGCTCCATGACCACCATGCTGGTGGCCATTTATCCCAGGGGAGTTCACAGCACTGTATGAGGCTGTGCTGAGGAACACAGTGTTGCCCTCCACATGCCATCCCATCCCTGTTGAGTTAGACACTACTTTAATTCCACATCCCCCAGGGCCTTGTTGCAAGGCTGGTTACCATTTTATGGGGTGATTTTTGACCCCCCCCATCAAGCCAGGAAGGTTTCCTCTAGCAAAAACAGAGAGAAGGTGCAGCTGGAGACCAATTTGCTGTCACGCAACCACCAGAAACAGCAAAGAAAAATGGCAATCTCCTCAAAAGAATCCCAAGCTTCTCAAGAAATAAAGAAAGCTGTTGTCAAGATGTAAACCAGGCCAGGTGTTATTCATAGGACAGCAAACTGTGGTGAAGTGGGATAGAGCCAAAGGAACCATTAGCTCCAGCCACTCACTCCCATTCCTCTGCAGAAATCGCATTTGGGGCTGGTTCAGAGACACGAAAGCCACAACCATTTCCATCAGCATTAGAAACACCACAACCACTGATCAGAATGACAAAACTAGCAGGGCAAGAGAAGGGGAAATATGCTCTCCTCAAGCACCACCCTAGGGGGGACTGGCAGAAATTGGGTGTTGAAATGAAAGCAAAACAGGCTATCAGCCTCCAACACAGCTCGCTGCTGTTGTGATTTTATACTCCCAGCTGGCTGGGGCTTTTCTGAGCCAACCATTTCTGCTAAAACAGAGAAGCTGCCCTAACAGAGGGCTCAAGATGGTCTTGGAATAGGATTTTTACAGCTAGAAAACAGTAGATCTATTATAAACACCTCCTATCCAAAGGAAGATTGTAAATCATAGAATGGTAGGGGGTGGAAAGGACCTCTGAGGCTCAACTAGTTCAGGGGCTCCCACAGCAGCTTACCTAGGATCACAATGGCCAGGTGGGTTTGAAATCTCTCCAGAGAAGGAATCATAGAATCAACCAGGTTGGAAGAGACCTCCAAGCTCAGCCACTCCAACCTAGCACCCAGCCCTGTCCAATCAACCAGACCACGGCACTAAGTGCCTCATCCAGGACTTGGATGTCCTCTCATCCAGGACATCTTGGAGGTCTCTTCCAAACTGGTTGGTTCTATGATTCTACAATGGAGATAGATGGGCAGTCCCAGGGCAGTATGATTGATCTCCCTCGTTAGCCCAAGGGGTTAAGTGGGACTTGAAGAGTGGCTGCACAGCCAACAGCAGCCCAGGAGCAGGGTGTGGGAACTGCTGTTCCTCTCACTCAGCTTAGAGCAGTAGGTTCCCCAGTGTGACAGCGAGCAGGAGGAGGTGCTAAAAGCAACAAGGGCTTTCTGCTCCCCTACATGGAGCTTAACACCTTTATGACAAAGGCTAAGCATTGCACCACAGCTGGAGAGGATGAGCTCTGCCTTGGACAATAAATTGGGGGTTGCTGCTCTGTCTACAGTGAGCTTTCAACAAAGCACAGGTAGAATTAAAGCTGATAAAATCTCAGCATGGTATGGGTTGGAAAGGACCTCTAGGGATCATCTAGTCCAAACCCTTTGCCAAAGCAGTGTGATCCCCAGTAGATTACCCAGGATTGCAATGTCCAGGGGGGTTTGGAATCTCTCCAGAGAAGGATATTCCACAACCTCTGTGCAGCCTCACAGCAAAGAAGTTTCTCCTTCTGTTCAGATGAAACCTCCTCTATATTTTGGGGACATTTCTACATTCAGTTTTCAGAGAGTGAGTGAGAGTGTCCAGCAGTTCTAGGGAGGTTCTTCTCCTCCAGTACACTGCCCTAGTAGGACCACACCTGGAATACTGTGTCTAATTTTAGGCTCCCCAGTTCAGGAGAGAGCCACAAGAATGACTGGGGGACTTGAACATCTCCCCTGTCTGTGAAGAGAGACTGAGAGCCCTGGGGCTGTTTAGTTGGAGAAGAGAATGCTGAGAGGAGATCTGATCAATGTGTACAAATATCTGAGGGATGGGTGTCAAGTAGATGGGGCCAATCTCTTTTTGGTGGTCAGCAGCAATAAGACAAGGAGCAACAGCTACAAACTGGAACACAGAAGATTTCACCTCAACATGAGGAGAAACTTTTCTACAATAAGGGTGCCAGAGCCCTGGAACAGGCTGCCCAGAGAGGTTGTGGAGTCTCCTTCTCTGGAGACTTTCAAGCCTACCTCGATGCATTCCTGTGTGGACTACCCTAGTGGATCCTGCCTTGGCAGGGAGGTTGAACTTGATGATCTCTGGAGGTCCCTTCCAGCCTCTAAAGTTCTGTGATTCTGTGATTCTGTGAGTTCCAGTTTGTGGCTGTTACCCCTTGTCCTGTCACTGGGCACCACCGAATTAGAGTCTGTTCCCATCTTTTTGCCCCCCCCCCCCCTTTAGCTATTGATCAGATCCCCTCCCCAGGCTGCTCTTCTCCAGGCTAAACAGCCCGAGGGCTCGCAGCCTTTCCTCCTTACAGAGATGCTCCAGGCTCCTTTTCAACATTGTAGCCTCCCCTGGTCTATCACTATCCCCAGGTCTGGCTGCTAGGTTGGACTGGATGAGCAACCTGGTTGCTTATGATTCTATTTTGTGCCCTGGCACACATTCACACCCCTGGCTGCAAGGTGGGCATCTGGCTGTGCACAGAAGGGTGCATCTATATAGGTCAGTGGTGGCTCAGGGATCTGGCAGGGACTCGTTTGCATTTTTCTTGCATCCTGAGGCAAGCTGGAAAATGTCACTTCCTCGCTCAGCAATCACTAAAGATTTTGCTGCCCTCAGTGCCCACCTGCTCTGCAGCTGGGGAAGCAGGCTGTGAGCACGTGTCCCTGGGACTGGGAACAGGTGTTGCCTTTCTTGGACGTTTTGCTGCTTTTCTGGTTCTGTTTTAAAGGAACACAGAGCAATTTAGAGCCCAAAGCTTAGGCAAACATCCCTATCTACCTACCCAGCCCTCTTCACAGCTGTGTCTTTGCAGTGTCCTTCACCTCTCTTTTTTTGATTTCAGAATCACTGAGTAGTTTTGGTTGGAAGAGACCTTTAAGATTCATCAAGTTCAACCATTAACCCAGAACTGCCAGGACGCCACTGAACCGTGTCCCTCAGCACCACACCCACATGGGTTTTTAATTCCTCCAGGGATGGGGACTCCACCACTGCCATGGGCAGCCTGGGCCAAGGCTTGACAACCCTTTTGGGGAAGAAATTGTTCCTCATGTCCAACCTAAACCTCCCATGGTTCAACTTGAGGCCATCTGATCTAGGGTAGGGTGTCTCTGCCCACAGCAGGGGGGTTGAACCTAGATGATCCTTGTGGTCTCTTTCAACCCTGACTGATTCTATGATTCCATTTTCTCTTGTCCTATCTCTTGTTTCTTGGGAGAAAAGACTAAACCCCCCACAAGCAAGCTTTAACCTCTTTCCAGGGAGCTGTAGAGAGACAGGTCACAGGATCACAGGATGTTAGGGGTTGGAAGGGACCCAAGGAGATCATCGTGTCCAAGGAGGTCATCTCCCCTCAGCCTCCTTTTCTCCAGGCTGAACAACCCCAGTTCCCCCAGCTGCTCCTCACCACACCTGCTCTCCAGATCCTTCCCACGTTTTGTGGGTCTTCTCTGGACTCATTCCAGCACCTCGATGTTCTTGTAGCAAAGGACCCACAACTGAACCCAGTATTTCAGGTGCAGCCTCAGCAGTGCTTTTATCTTAACTCAGTGATGGAAACCCTGCCTGCTGCCTGGCTTCCTCACCACGAAGCTTCTGTTTGAAGCAGAGCTGACACTGAAGCAAAGCTCACTGAGCAGAGAAATGCCTGCAGAAGTCTGAGAAGCTGTTGCACAACCTGAAGGCACCTGAAGAGCAAGGAGGTGGTGAGGTTCCCCTGTTCAGCCCATATCTGCATGCAGAAGGAGTTGCACACATGCCAGAGGGGGCTGGTTTTATTTAGTCCTGGCTCCTCCATCCTTGGAGAAGGACATGAGCATCTGGCAGAGGAGTTAAGTTCACAGGCAGGTGTCTGATGCTGAAGCCCATGTAAATTAAAATCAGGGGGGTTGGGGAGCAGGCTTGAAGCAAGCACAGCTCCACACTGCAGCAGGAGGATGCAATGAGTCTATCTATAGCAAGTTCTTGATAGAGAGTGTGTTTGGCATTGGAATGGGCCTTGAACACCTGCAGGGAGGAGACATCCACAACCTCCCTGGGCAACCTGCTCCAGTGTCTCACCACTTTCACTGTAAAGAATTTCTTCCCTATCTCCAGTCTAAATCTGCCCCCCTCCAGCTTCAATCCATTCCCTCTTCTCCTACCACTACAAAGCCTTGGTAAAATGTCCCTTCCCAACTTTCTTGCAGGCCTCCTCCCTGAAGAGAGGCTGCAGCCAGGTTGGGGATGGTCTTTTCTGCCAGGCAAGCAGCAAGAGAACAAGGGGACACAGTCTCAGATTGTGCCAGGGGAGGTCTAGGCTGGATGTTAGGAGGAAGTTGTTGCCAGAGAGAGTGATTGGCATTGGAATGGGCTGCCCAGGGAGGTGGTGGAGTTGCCATCCCTGGAGGTATCACAGCCTCACAGTATCACCAAGGTTGGAAGAGACCTCATAGATCATCAAGTCCAAGCAGTCANCTCCCCTGAGCCTCCTCTTCTCCAGGCTAAACAATCCCAGCTCCCTCAGCTTCTCCTCGTAGGGCTGTGCTCGAGGCCTCTCACCAGCCTCGTTGCCCTTCTCTGGACACATTCAAGCATCTCAATGTCCCTCTTAAACTGGGGGGCCCAAAACTGGACACAGTACTCAAGGTGCGGTGTTGAAGCAAAGCCTGGATGAGGCACTTAGTGCCATGGTCTGGTTGATTGGACAGGGCTGGGTGCTAGGTTGGACTGGATGAGCTTGGAGGTCTCTTCCAACCTGCTTGATTCTATGATTCTATCCAGACCTGCACATGGAGGCAAGGGGAGAAACATGAAAGGGATGAGTCTGAGCAGAGCAAAGGAGCAGGGAGAGTGCACCAAGCTGAAGCTCTTCAGGAAAGCAGACGACACTGAAGATGCTTCAGAAAGGATTATGATTTCTACCTCTTATCAACAGATGCCAGCAAAAAGCCAAGGGAGATGGTCAGAAAGCATATTTGACTGAGGAAACTGAGGCTTTGCCAAGTCTCATCCTGATGGACTCCCCATTCCGTCCCTCCATGGGGTCCTTATGGACTCCAGCACCACTGCTCTCACCCCAACCAGGCTGCTCTTTCCCCACAATGGCCTGGGAAAGAGGTTTGTGTGTTTTCTGCCCCACTCAGAGCACCTCTTTTGCTCTCTCCCCTGTAGAGCCATAGAATTATTTTGGTTAGAAAAGTCCCTTAAGACTGCCAAGTCCAACCAGGTACCCAGCACTGCCAGATCATCACAGAATCACAGAATGTCTCAGATTGGCAAAGCCCTTCAAGCTCATCCAGTCCAATCATTAGTTTCACACTGACAAGTCCCTGACTAAACCAAATCCCACAGCACAGCATCGCAGCACTGTCAATCCCCATCCTTGGAAAGGACCAACAGCACCAGCCCCTCCAACCTTCATCCCAGCAGCCTTCACCACAAGCCCACAGCCCCAAGCACCACCTCCACCCTCCTTTGAAACACCTCCAGGGATGGTGACTCCACCACCTCCCTGGGCAGCCTGTTCCAGTGCCTGACCACCCGCTCAGGAAACAACTTCCTCCTAACAGCCAACCTAAACCTCCCCTGATGCAACTTAGGGTCATTTCCTCTTGTCCTATCATTAGGAACTGG
>WAAF01004503.1:0-151777 GCA_013400475.1 Tricholaema leucomelas
AGATCATCAACAAAGACATTGAACAGGACTGCAGACATGCTCACACGTGTGCACATATGCTCACACACACAGGCTCACACACACACACACTCACACCTGCTGACACACATAGATGCACATGAGTGCTGGCAACCCCCTGGCACCCTCCACCCACCTGCACGAGGCCCTTCTGCCGTTGCTGCTGCCACTGTCGCCACAGAGTTTGGACCCTGGCACAAGGTGCCAGGCGAGTGGCACACACCCCCAGTCCTGCACCCTGTGCACCCACACGCCCATCCCATTCTCCCCCGCACAATCTCCCGGGAGCACCCAGGGTGCCCCCAGCGCTGGCAGCACTGATAACGGCTGGGACTCCCCCGCAGGCCCTTATCACCTCACTCCAGCTCTTGCCCTGGTGCAGCCCTTGGGGATGCTGAAAGCCTGCCAGGCACGTGGTGTGCGCATTGTGGACACTCGCACCCCCTGCGGACACTGAGACCCCCACTGGAGACCTGGCATAGACCTTGAGAAGCTGGCACGCTCCCTGGGAACACCTCTGGGGACACCAGCACATACCTCTGGAGACAAGAGCACCCTCCTGGGGACATTGGCACACCCCTGTGGACACTGGCACCCCCCGGGTACTGGCACAGGCACTAGGAACCCATCCAACCACACCAGGAGCCCTGGCACCCTCTTTGGGAAGTTGGCAGCCTCCCCGGGGACTGTGGTGCAGCCCTGGAGATACTGGCAGGTTGCCTGGCACGCTGACACACCCCCTGGGGCCTCAGCACCTCCCTGGGGACACTGTCACGTTCCTTGGGGACCCTGACACAGCTTTTGGAGACACTGGCAGGGCGCTGGGACTCTGAACCCCCACCTCAAGACCTCATCATGCCTGCACGGACCCTGGCACGGTGCCGGGCACCGTGACACATCTCATGTGGACACTGTCCTCACCGGGGACCCCGCCACCCTACTGGGGACGCTGTCGTCCCTCAGGGGGTCTGTGACCCCTCTAATGATCTGCCATCCCCGAGGGACACCCAGACACCCCCGTCCCTGTCCCGGCCGCCTGCAGCTTACTGTCCCTCGCTGCCACCGGCCCCTCCTGTCCCCCCCACCACTCACCGGCTCCGAGCCCCCTGCCAGCTGTCCCCTGTCGCGCTGTAATGGCCGGTAATGAGCCTCATTACAGCGGCCGGGTAAAGATTAACCGGCGCGGGGGCTGACCCCGCGGGGGGGCCGCGCTATCTATAGCACCGCGGGGGGCGGCGGTACAGCGGGGACGAGGGAGACACCGCTGAGGCACCCCGAGTACCCCACCGTGGCTGTCACCACTGGGGCATTCCGAGACACTCCTTCACGGGGGGGGCCTGCAAGGTACCCTCAAGACAGCCTAGCATGAGTGTCACCGTATGGGGCACTCTAGGGCACTCTGAGTCACACTCTCACCTGGGCCACGGCATGAGGTACCCCAAGACACCCAGGAGCACCTCATCATGGGTGTCACTGCCAGAGGCACCCAGAGACACCTGGAGACACCCTGTCATGGAGGCCACTGCTGCAGCTCCCTGAGACACCCCACCATGGGTGTCACCACTGGGACACCCTGAGACACCCGCAAGGGGCATTTGCCACCAAGCCCCAGCCATGCTGGTCTTGCCAACCCATCGTGGTTATTCCAAGCCATACTGGTTACTTCAAGCTGTACTGATGTGCTCCAGCCACACTGCTCTCTCCTAGCCAGCCGTACTGCTCAGCCCTTTAAACTGGGAGCCCCCGAGGGGGAGCAAGAAGATCGGGGACCTCCAGCTCCAGTAGCTCTGATCTGCCGTGTCCCCATCAGCTCCCCCCGAGCTCTGACGGGGACACTCGGTTCTGGCAGCGAGGGCACAGGCAGGCACAGGCTGTCTCCGGTCTCGGCCGCTTCGATAATTAATAATTAACGGTAACGAGGTTCGTTCCCGTGCAGGCCCCCAGAGCCCGCGGGGCTCCTTCAGAGGTTGCCGGGGAGGCCCGGGATATGGGGTGTCAGGGGTGAGAAGTGCCATTGGCTCACGGCGGTGTGGACCAGGGGAAGTGATGTCACTCCCGCCCGTGGGGGCTTTCCCATGCCTGTGTGGCAAGGGGTACGCATGTGACAGGGTGTCCCAGTGACCCGGGCGTGGGCAGCCGTGGGGCACAACAGTGCCTGCGCCCAGCGCCTGAGGAGCTCCAGGCTCCTCAGGATGCGGTGAAGGGCATAGAGGGACGGAGGGATGAGCCGAGGCAAGGGACACACGGGACCCCCAGCCGCAGCCCGGCCCCACATCCGAGGTCCAGCCCGCCACGACCCGCCAGTCCCCCACCTATCGCGGCCACACGGACCCCAACCTCCCCCCCCCGGCCCCACCATTCCGCTCCGTCCAGCCGCTGCGTCCCTCGGGAGGGATCTGGACCATCCGGGTCCCTCCACCCCGCTCAGCCGCATCCCGGCGGTGCTCACCCGGCGGGAGGGATCGGCGGCTCCCGGCGGGTTCCGGCGGGTTCCGGGTGCTCCGGTGCTGCTCTCTGTGTCCCGGGCCTCTGCTAGGTCCCCCTGATCCTGGAGCTCCGATGCTGCCCGCCCGTCCCCGGAGCTGGGCGGAGCAGCCCGGCTCGGCCCCGCCCTCGGCGCGGAGCGGGGGGCTCCGGGAGTGGCCCCGATGAAGGAGCAGCCCCGGGGTCACCCGGTGGGTCCGCCCCTGGGCGACTGTCGCGGCTGACGGTCGTCCCGCTATGCGCCGTGGCACCGCCCACCCCCGGTGTCCTCCCTGGTGACATCTCGGTGTGACCCGCGGGTGCGTCGCCCCTCTGCCAGCCCAGCCCCAAGCCCCGTGGCCATTCTCTCACTAGCATGCCGCCTCCTTACCCCTCTGGCTTTGAGACCTTCTCCTTTGGGCCACCCTTGAGCCAACCTTGAGTCATCCTTGAGCCCCCCTTGGACCACTTCTGTGTCACTTATAGTAGTGTCGTCCCAGACACATTTGCTGACCAAGTCCAACGTTACCACCTGCAGTGCCATTCTGCTCATCTTCTGCCAGGCTCTACCCATGTCTCTGTCCACTCATGCCTGCTGCTGTCCCTGCCCTGGGCATGCTGTCAGTCCCTGGCATCTGCCCCACCATAGGCCTGGACCTGTTCCCTGCCTGAGGCTTCTCCAGCCCTCCCCTTGTGCACCAGTCTGTCCGTCTGTCCTCCTGCCACACCATCTATCTGCCTGCCCACCCCTCAGTGATAGCAACCACCCATCCTATCCCCATACATTGCCACCCCTCCAGCCAGTTGTCCATCTGTTCTGCCAACTCTGTCCATCACCCATCTGTCCATCACCTGTTTCTGTCTGTCACCCATCCATCTGTCCATCATCCATCTGTCTGTCACCCATCCGTCTGTCCCACTTCAGTCACAGCGACACTCAGCCTTGTGCCCATCCATCTGTCCTACCACCCTCTAAGCTGCCCTTTCTCATCCTGCCTGTGTCCCACTGGCCCTCCTGCCCTCACCTGCCCTCGCCTCCATCCAGCTGCCCATCTGTCTGTCTATCCGTCTGTCCCTCCAGATGTTCTTCACTCTGATGGTCCATCTGCCCACCTTTCCAGAGGTTGTCTACCCAACTACCCATCCATCTGTCCCCCATACAGACAACCATCTCTCCATCTGTCCTCCACCCAATCCCTCATGGACCCTTCACCCACTGCTGCACACCCCAGGCCTGGATGGTGGCATCAGGCCCGTCCCTGTCCCACTCCCTCATCCCCAAGTCTCTCTAAGTAGGTGGGTGCAAGCACCCACGGGTGGGTCTATCCCCCAGGGACCCTCTTGCAGACCCCCAAAGGGTGGGCAGAACGCCTTGCCAGGGACGCGGGGGGCACGGTTTGGGGGGGGAGCGGATGGCGGCCCCTGAGTCAGCCCCGTGCCGCCCACACCCCCTCCCACGGTGCCCGCCGCGCCAGCTTGTGGCATTTCGCTCGCCGGAGACGGTGCCGCAAACACGCTGCGGTGCCAGCGTGTGCCCGAGTCTGGCGCGGCCACGTGTGCCCCCCCGCGTGGGGCCCATAAATCCCCCACACCGACCACCCAGCTCCCATAGACCCACGAGATCCTTCGCAGACCCTGCAGAGCCACACAGTGACCCCACAGACCCCGAGAGACTCCACAAAGATCTCTCAGGTCCCCACAGACCCCTCTCAGATCCCCTCACACCCGCCGCACTCCACCCCAAGGCACCCCGAGGAGTGTCGCGGTCCCGGGTGGGAGCGGCCGGCGGCACCACGGACAGCGCCGGGTCGGGACCGCGGACAGCGCCGGGCACGCGTGGGAGCTGGAGTGGGAGCGCTCCCCATCGGGCTGCTGAAAGACCCAGCGCCGGGCACCCCATCCCGAGGTACCCATGCGTGTGGGTGCCATGGGTCCCCGCGGGCACCACCGCCCCGCCACCGTGTGAGGAGGGGATGGACGGACGGGCCTCCCGCGCCGTGCGCCTCCCCGTGACATTCCCACGCCAGATTCCGTCCCCAGTAGGGGGACACCCACCACCAAGTCCCCCGTTCCCGCGGTGGGTCCCGCCGGGGCCCCCTATGTCCCTCCCCGCCGTGGGGCGGGCCGGCCCGGGAGGGGTTAAGCGGCGGGGCCGGCGGCGGGGGGCGGAGCGCGGCCGCCCCGGGATAAGGCGCGGCGCGGGGCCGGGCTCAGCCCCACCGGAGCCGCGGGCAGAGCCGCGCTGAGCTGAGCCCCCCCACCCCGCCCCCCCCTCCCTCTACCCCGGGACCGACCCGCCCGTGCCCGTGCCATGCCCCGGGGCGACGGCTGCTCGGGGCGGCGCGGCGGGGGCGAAGGGTGCGAGCAGCGCCCCCGGCACCGGCCATGAGCCCCGGGGCAGCGGGACGCGCCTGAGCGGCGGCCCCGCCATGGGCCCCCCCCCGGCCCGGGACCTGCCCCCAGGTAGGCGGGCAGGAGGGGAGGGCGGGAGGGCGAGGGGGACATGGGGGTCGGTTGACCCCGAGGGGGAGGGTCTGTGCCATCCGTGAGAGCACGGACCCGGCGTGGGGTGCCCCGGTATGCCTGGGGACACGGGGGCACCCCCATGGCGCTCAGCCGGTGGGGGGGGCTCAGCCTTAGGGCACCTCAGGGTACGACCTTCGCAGTATCCGGCGTTCGGGGACCCCGCGACCCTCGAGCTGTTGAGTGCCACCCTAGGCTCCCCAGCCCGGTGTGTGTGTGCCCATGGGGTATCCGATGCCACCCCAGGCGGCACGGCTTCTGCGCGCGGGGTGCCCCACCATCCCTGGTGCCATCCCAGGACCCACATCCCGGCGTATCCCCATGAAGGTGCCCGGTTCAGCTTCAGGACCCACGGCCTCAGCGTAGGAGGTGCCCAGGGACCCCTGGTACCACCTCAGGAGGCCATCCCATGCCGTGGGTGCCCACGGGTTACCCGATGCCAGACCCTCATCCTGGGATGTGGATGTTCATGGAGGGCACTTGATACCACCCTAGGACCCCCATCTCGGGCTGTGAGTGCCCTGAGATCCTTACAATGACACCTCAGGACCCTCATCCCACGGCGTGGATGTTCTTAGGGGTACCCTATGCCACCTTACGACCCCCATCCCGTGATGTGGGTGCCCCACACCCACATTTCCCTCTGCTGAGGTGGGTGCCCAGGGTGTCCTCTTCCTCCACGAGTGGTGCCCCCCCTTTTCATACCTCTACTTTTAGGGGTGATATTGGCACGGGGAAGGAAGGAGGGGGGGGTGCGAATACCCCTCCCCTCCCCAGTCGTCGGTGCCCGGGAACCGGGTGACTTCAGCTTCTAACTGAGTCAGCCCGCGGCGAGGGGGAGTGTGACAGATGGGACGCGGGTGGGGGGCGCACGGCGACACGGGGCGACGAGAGAGGGGGTGGCACCGAGCATCTGCGACGGACGCCTCCGAGGGTGGCTTGGGAAGGGGGGTGGGTGGCGTTCCCCCCTCCCCATATTTCACCGGAGGAGGAGCGGGGAGAAGTGGGCCCACCCGGTGCACCTCCGGTGCAACGGAGGGTGGCCCACCACCCCCCTTCCATCCCCGCCCCTCCCCCGATACCGGCGATTGGGCGCATCCTGGGCACGGGGCCAGAACTTCGGGGTGAATTATGGATGAAGCTCTCGGGTTGCAGCCTCGGGGGGGATGATGGAGAGGGGGGTTGGGGAGAGGATGGACACAAGTGGAGGTTGGGGGGGTGGGGGAGAAAGAAGCATGTCACCAGCAACAGCTCGCGCCCACGCGTGCCCCGCCCCACACGTGTCCGTGGCACACACGCACGTGGCACCACCCCGTTGGGTGGGGAGGGGGTGATGGACCCCCTCCCATCCTCAAGGCATCAGCAGGGTGGTGCTGTGGGGCATCATGACAGGGGAGGTATATTTGGGGAGAAGGGTGTTGTGGGGATGATGTGGGATTGGAGAGTGTGGGCATGCGAGTGGGTATAGAGCTGGGGGGTCCTGGGGGATGTGATCCTAGGAGGTGGGCACTGTCTTGGGGTTCTTCTAAAGAGCCCTGGCTCTGTGGCATGATTGTGATGCTGGGGGATGTGGTACCAAGAGGTGGGCATAGTCTTGGTGTTTCTCCAAGGGGACCAGGGTCCTTTGGGTGGGCATGGTCCTATGGGGTTCCTGAGGCACCATGGCCTTTAAGGGACTCCTGGAGGTCATAGACCTGTGGGGTGGTTGTGGTCCTTGTGAGGGGTTTAATGTTATGATTTGATCATGTCTTTGAGGTTCTCCTAGAAGATCATGGCTCTGTGGGGTGGGCATGACCCTGGTAGTTTCCTAGGAGACTGTGGCCATATGGATGTTCATCGTCTTGGGGATCTCCGAGGCGCCATGGCCTTGTGGGTGGGCACAGCCCTGGGAGTCTCCATAGGGCATAGTTTCCTGGGAGTCTGCCTGGGAGAAACTCCCCCAGGGTAGTGGGTTCACAGTGCTGTGGTGGGTTGATGCCCAGGTGATGCCCTGTGTTGATGTCTCACTGTGCCCGCAGGCCTGGCGGCCCTGCTGCTGGCAGCACTGGCGTGGGTGCCTGGTGGGGCACCCACCTGCCCTGCGCTCTGCACCTGCTACGTCTCGCCGCCCACCGTCAGCTGCCAGGCCAACAACTTCTCCTCGGTGCCCGTGGGGCTCCCACCTGGTGCCCGCCGCCTCTTCCTGCAGAACAACATCATCAGGGCACTGCGGGCGGGCACCTTCGGGCCCAGCACCGTCACCCTCTGGCTCTACTCCAACAACATCTCCTCCATCCAGCCGGGCACCTTTCGCCACCTGCCCGCCCTGGAGGAGCTTGACCTGGGTGACAACCCCCACCTTCGCGTCCTGGCCCCTGACACCTTCCATGGGCTCCAACGCCTCCAGGCCCTGCACCTCTACCGGTGCCAGCTGGCCAGCCTGCCCAGTGGCATCTTCCGTGGCCTCCATAGCCTCCAGTACCTCTACCTGCAGGAGAACGGACTGCTCTACCTCCAGGTCTGCCACAGCCCCGTGGGGCAGGGCTCTGGGGAGGATGGGGGTGGTATGTAAAGCCCATAAGGCTGGAGCTTGAAGCAAGGTGGTGGGTGGATGCCTTCAGGGTATGGACAAGCAGCTGGGCTGTGGAGAAGACTCACTGGCAAGGTGACATCCATGGAGCAGGGACATGGGGCAAGGGGATGAGTGATGCTCATGGGGCTGAGGTGTAGGATGAGGTGATGGGTGATGCCCATTGAACAGAGGAAGGGCAGTGGTAGATGCCTGCAGGATAAGGATGCACAGCAAGGTGATGAGTGACAGCCACGGAGCAAGGGTGTGTGGCAGGGTGATGTCTGTGAAGTCAGGATGATACAGGACAAGGTGACGGCCATGAGGCAGTGCCGTGGGTGACACGAGCAGGGTACAGACATGAGAGGAGGCTCTTGGTGATACATGTTATACAAACTTGAGTTTGGTAATGCCCGTGGAGCAGGGACATGAGGCAAGATGATGGCTGATGCCTGGAGGACAAATACACAAGGCAGGGCAATAGGGTGATGCTCATGGAGCTGGGATGTGGGGCATGGTGTTGAGTGACACACACGGAGTACAGACGTGGTGCAGAGCTTTACAGATGCCCATGGGTAAGTCCCTAGATAATGCTCACCACAGAGGGGCATGGGACAGGGCTGGGGGCTCCTGGGTGGTCTCTTTGCCCCATACCCAGCCACCTGTCCACCCTCTCCACTACAGGATGATCTCTTTGCTGACCTGGCCAATCTGAGCCACCTCTTCCTCCACGGAAATCGGCTGCGGGTGCTGTCTGCGGGCGTCTTCCGGGGGCTGCCCAGCCTGGACCGGCTGCTGCTGCATGCCAACCGCCTGGCCACTATTCACCGCCACGCGTTCCGTGGGCTGGCACGGCTCACCATCCTCTACCTGTTCAACAACAGCCTGGTGGCTCTGCCTGGGGACCCTCTGGCAGCCCTGCCTGCGCTCCAGTTCCTGCGCCTCAACGCCAATCCCTGGGCCTGCGACTGTCGGGCACAGCCACTCTGGGCATGGTTCCGCCGCACCCGTGTCTCCAGCTCGCCGGTGCCCTGTGCCACCCCACCGCACCGTCGTGGCACTGACCTGCGGCAACTTCGGCCCCCGGACTTCGACGGCTGCCCCGACGAGGATGAGGATGAAGCTGGCGGCGGTGGGGGGGCAGTGATGGGCACCCCTGGGCGGGCACTGGGTCGTCCAGGCACCCTCCCGGCCGCTCCACCCTCCGCCTTCTACCGCGACGGCCTCCCCCCCCACGACCTGCGGGGCTCCCAGCCCCGGCCGCCTCCCCCGTCCCGCGACTCCCGCGGCCCACCAGGGGACACCCAGTGCCCCCAGGCCCCCTGCACCCCTCCGGCTGCCGCAGCCCCCTGCCAGCCCCCTATTCTCCTGCCCCTCCTCGCCCTGCTCCTGCTCTGGCTCTGAGCCACCTCCGGGCGCCCACGGGGTGCCCATGTCCCCCTTCTCTAGACAGGGCCCAGAACTGCGGGGAGCGGCTTGGGGACGATGCAGGGGTGTGTGTGTCACCACCCCCCCCACCACCCCCATCCTGAGCGGGTAAAGGCCCCAACAGGAACCAAAAGGTGGGAAATTATTTATTAAAAATGGTCTTATTTTGGGAGAGCAGAGCCTGGCTGCCGCGGGGGGGGGGGGAGCGCTTTTCCCAGGCACCATTTGCCATGCTTAAAATATTGATGGCAGCGAGCAGGCGGCATGGTGGGCAGGGCACAGGGGGGAGGGGACGGATGGACATGGGGACAGACACAAGCACAGTTCGCCTGCCACCATGGCAGGCGCCGCGGGCCCACTGACCCGAGTGCGCTGCCACCCCGCACCCCCCGCAGGGTGCTGGCACAGCACTGCGTGTAACAGAGCCACCGCCTGCGCCTCGCCCGCTCCCCACGAGGCCTGACCCACTTCTGAGCAGGCAGCAGCAGCAGAGCACGGCCGGGCTGCAGAGACAGACAAATGGAAATTGCTCACCCCTGGCCTGGGTCCCTCTGGGCAGGTGTCACCCCGGGGGTGTCCCTCTCCAAGGGTTCCTCACCCGGGGTCGGGGTGTCCCGGTGGGTTTGTGGCTGTCCCTGCTCGGCTGTCCCCACAGTCCCTCTCCAGGAGTGGTCTTGGGATGTCCTCCCATGGCCCTTCTCCAGGTGTGGGTGTCTCTGGGTTTCCTTGAGTACCTCTAGCTCTCTGAATGTCCATGTGGGTACCCATTACTCTCCATCTGTCTGTATATAGTCCCTGCCTGTGTCCCCCTGACCAGGACTAGGGGTCTCACTGGTGTCCCTGGGTGGGCATCCCTTATTCTCCACAACACTCAGGGCATCTATGAGTGTTCCTGTGTGAGTGTAGCTCTGATTGTCACTGTCCCTCTCCAGTGGCGCCAGGGATGTGTTCCTCTGTGAGGTCCTCCCCCAGCGGCCCCCGGGTGTCCCTGCAGACAAGGCAGAGCAGAGCCCACTCCCCACCCCACAGGGGATTACAAGGGGCTCAGCCTGGCTCTGCCTAATCCTGGGATTACATGGGCTGGGCCTGGCTGGGAGACAGGGGGGGGCACCCAGGAGTCCCCCCCTCAAGGACACAGCACATGGCAGCTGGGGACATCAAGGGGAAAGGATTTCCAGCAGCACCCACCAGGATCAACAGAGACCTCTATGCGTTCCCGAGTGGGGCTTTGAGGGGGTGAGGGAAGTGAACTATCTGGCCCAGAGTCTCCAGTTTATTGGGGGGATGGGGACAGGGGACTCAGGCTGTGCCTGTGCTCTGCTGCATGCGCTTGAGCAGCTCCTCGTCCTGCAGTGACAGTTCAGTCAGCTTCTTGCCCATGCGCTCGTGCACCTCCAGGTACTTGGCCACGCACCGGTCCAGGCAGATGCTCTCTCCCTTCGACAGCTCCGCGTCCTTGTAGTGGGGGGGGACGCACTTGCGGTGACATGCCTGCGTCATTCTGCAAAGCATCTGCACCCTCAGCAAGGGGCGCCCCAAGCCCAGCACCTCCCAGCCCCCAACCATCACTTGGTCCCCAGGGTCGTAGCTAGCCCGGGAATCTCCTGATGATTCCCCCCCCCATAGGAGTTCCCCCATTTCCCAGGCACCCCCAGTACTTCCTGTACTCGCCAGTGCATTGGACATTCCCAGTGCCTTCAGGGCCCCTAATCTCCAGACGTCACCATTTCCCAGGCAGTCCCTAGCACACCTCTGCGCCCACCACCCCAGGGCTCCCCAGCATCTTCGATACCCCCACCCAGTGTTCCCAGCACCCTCAGTATGCCCCCGAGCTTCGGGCACACCCTAGCGTGCCCACTCGCGTTGCCCTCTTGTGCCCCAGCTGCCCCGGGCGCACCGGTTGTACATGTCGGCCATCATGTCAACCTCCAGCTCTGCCGCCAGCTGCTGAGCCCGCAGAGGGTCCATGGCGGCTGCAACCGGACCAGCTCGGGTCCCTTCGGTCTTGCTCGACTCTGCTCAGATCAGCTCTCCTCTGTTCGTTCCAGGACCCCGCTCAGCCCAGTCCGAGACCCCTCGGCGGTCCCTGGCAGGAACCACGTGGGCGCCGCGCTTCCGCCCACGCGCAGAGCCGCCCCGCCCTGCTGACGGCTTCCACCTATAGAAGTCGGGCGAGAGGGAGAGCAGGAGCGTGTGCCCAACGCTGATTGGGCATCGAGGGAGGAGGCGTGGCGGCGCGGGCAGCCAAGGGGGCGCGGGAAGGCGGGAGGGGGCAGAGACGCGCTCCGCCTGTGCGCTGCGGAGGCGGGTCCAGAGTGACAAGGGCGTGGCTATGTATTAAGGGGCGTGACCAGGTTGTAATGGGCGTGGACATAGCATAAGGGGCGGGGGCGGCACCGCGTTCGGCTCCCGGGACAGTCCCAGGGGAGGGGGAGCTTGGGGGGCACCGTGGGCTCCTGACCCCGGCATGACTCTGCCGTGACCCCACCACCCCGTCCGCGTGACCCGTGTGTCCGTGACCCCCTACCATGTCCCCTCCGACGGTGTCTCCCCATGTTCCCCCGTATCCCCCCCTGGTGCCTGGCAGACACTGCCGGCCGTCCCCACGTTGTGTCCTTTCGTCTGTCCCCGCCGGTCCCCCGCGGTGGGCGGTGAGTGAAGGCGGCACCTGCCCCCGCGGGTAAAAATAGCCCCGGGTCGAGGAGCGGGAGCGGCCGGGAGGGTACGGGGCGAAGGAACCGGTGTGGACGGTGTGAGGGCTTTGGGGGGCTTGGGTGCCGGGAGGAGGAACTGGGGGTCCGGGGAAGCGGGAGGAAGAACGAGAGGTGTGAGAAAGGGGTCTGGGGGATCCGGATGGGGTTGGTTCGAGAAGGGAAATGAGGGGGCGGCAGGAGGGAAAGAGGGTCGGGGGGGTCAGGGTGCAATTTGGAGGGGCGGGAGGGGAACCGGGTGTCGAGAGGGGAGTGTGGAGGGGTCAAGAGGGGAAACAAGGGAGCGGGTAGGAGGCGGGAGGTCGCGGTTTGGGGGTGTCGGGATGGCACACAGGGATTGGGAGGGCGCTTGGGTGGGTTGCAGAGGGTACGAAGGCGGTGGGATGGGACATGGGAGTTGAGAGGCAGAATGGGGCGGGGTGAGACATAGCATGACGGGTACCGGGAGGGGGAATGGGGAGGTTAGAAGTGGGTACGGGGGTCCGAGGTGGGACATGGGTGCCGGAGAGAGGGAATAGGGTAGCAGGAGAGAAGCGGGAAGGGTTGCTGCAGGGCACGGCGGGCTGGCGGAGGCGGGGGCTGGGGTACTGGGGAGACGAGGTGGGGCATGAGGTGCCCAGGGTGGGAGAATAGGGGTGTCAGGGCTGGGGGGAGCATGAGGAGAGGGGTAGGGTCGGGGATATCCGTGTCAGGGGTCTGTGGGAGGGAAAAGTGAGCTGAGGAGCACCTCATTGACAGCACTGTGCTTCCACAGCAGTGACCACGGCAGCATGGAGCCCCAGGAAGCGGACACCCCCACCTCGGACACCCCCACCTCGGATACCCCCACCCCGAACACTTCCACCTCAGAAATTCCCACCTCTGGCACCCCCTCCCCCGGCACACTCACCTCGGAGACCGTCACCCCTGGCACCCCCCCTGACTCCCCCGCGGGGCCGGAGCATAGCGGGGCGGGGGACGACAGCCGGGAAGGGGCAGCCCGGGACGGCAGAGGGGGTCCTGGGGAGGGCGGGGAGAACGTCCAGGAGGCGAAGGCGGCTGAGGGGGACGACAGCCGGGAAGGGGCAGCCCAGGATGGCAGGGGAGATCCTGGGGAGGGCGGAGAGAGCGGCCGGGAGGTGAAGGCGGCTGAGGGGGACGACAGCCGGGAAAGGGCAGCCCAGGATGGCAGGGGGGATCCTGGGGAGGGACGGGAGAGCGTCCGGGAGGTGAAGGCGGCTGAGGGGGACGACAGCCGGGAAGGGGCAGCCCAGGATGGCAGGGGGGATTCTGGGGAGGGCGGGGAGAACGTCCAGGAGGTGGACGCTGAGGGAGGGGATGAGGGGAGGTCAGGGGGGAGTACCAAGGGAGAGGCTGCAGGGGATGATGAGAGCGATGCCAAGGCAGAGGCACCCAAGGGTGCTGAGTGTGAGAACGCGGGCACCGATAGTGCCAGGGACAATGCCAGGGTGAGGGCAGCCGGGGGTGCTCGGGACGCGGCTGGGGGAGGGGCAGCAGCAGCGAGCAACACCCGGGGCAAGAAGGTGAGACCGAGTACAGGGGGTGCTTGGCCAGGAACGTTTTGGTAGCCGTGTCAAGGCTGGGACAGGGTGCCTGTGCAGGCAGTGCCACCCTGGCTGTGCCCACAGGACCCCACATGGCTGCAGGATGAAGATGATGAGCTGTGGCCTGAGTTCCCTCCCAGCTCATCCTCAGAGGGGACCATCAGCCCCACATCACCCACGTTCCCCACATCCCCTGTGTCCCCTATGTCCCCAGCGTCCCCCACGTCCCCCTCCCCAGGTAGGTGCTGCACCGGGCAGGGCTGACAGTGCCCTGTGAAGGCACCAGAGTCCCTTTGGGTCACCAACCTATCCAGAGCGTCCATTCCCCTATCCCCCATGGGGTACCCTACAGCCCTGCACCGTTTCCTCCCTCTAGTAGGGTACCTTAAGTACTCTGCCCCTGATGGTGCACCACAAGTGCCTGAGGGAACCCAGAGGTGCCCCTGTCCCAGAATGCCCTCTTCCACCCCACTCAACCCTTCTTGCTCGCTTGCAGCTGACACCGCCGAGGGCTCGAGGGGCAGCGAGAGGTGAGTGTGGGCAGGGGAGGCAGGGCCTATAGGTGCCCTATGACTGACATTGAGGCTGTCCCATTGCTCTGCCCACTGCGAGCACCCATAGATGTGAGTGGCACCCGCAACAGTTACCCTTCACCTGTGTGCCCATAGAGATCCACCGGTGGGGAGGGCACAAGGCCGGGCACCCCCCAGAACAGCAGGGTCACGGCCGAGGTTGGAGGTGGCTGGGGGCCGACCACGTGCAAGTGCCCGGGCACAGGGACGCAGTGCCATCCTGGAGAAGTTTGGAGGGTGAGAGGGGCATGTCCCCATGGTGGGCACGAGCGACTGGGAGCCATGGGGCAGTGGGGAGGGACAGCACTAGGGGCCATGGGGCAGTGAGGGGCATGGGGCAGAGAGGGTATTGGGAGAGCACAGGGCAGTGGGAGGCATGGTGGGGACTGGGTGGCCATGGGGCAGAGGGGGCATTGGGATGCATGGGGCAATGGGGGGCCCTGGGACAGATTCCTTGGGGGAAAAGGGACAGTGGAGAAATACTGTTTGGGACTAAGGGGGAACCATGTGTGGGGAAAGTGTGAGGTGTGGGGTATGAGGTGCCCCATGGTGCCCAGCATTGCCCACAGGGCAGCCAAGGGTCCAGCTCCCCATCTGAAGCGGACAGGGAGCACAGCCACGGTGAAGGCCATGCTGCTGGAGTGGTGCCGTGCCAGGACCCGCAGCTACCAGGTCAGAATCAGGGTGGGGGCATGCTGTGGGGCAGCTGTGGGGCAGCCGTGCAACAGGCTGACCCCTGTGCTGCTGGCAGCATGTGGAGGTGCAGAACTTCGCGGGGAGCTGGGGCAGTGGCCTGGCCTTCTGTGCCCTGATCCACAGCTTCTTCCCTGATGCCTTTGACTACGATGCCCTTGACCCCAGCGCCCGCCAGCACAACTTTGCCCTGGCCTTTGCCACTGCCGAGTGAGAGCCTCCCCAGATCCCTGCGGACCTCTGTCCCCGGCAGGTGGCCCCTAGTGACAGCAGTGTTCCCACAGGGAGCGGGCAGGCTGTGCCCCGCTGCTGGAGGTGGAGGACATGGTGCGGCTGCCAGTGCCTGATGCCAAGTGTGTCTACACGTACCTGCAGGAGCTATACCGGTGCCTGGTGGCCAAGGGGCTGGTGAAGACCAAGAAGCGCTGAGAGTGGTCCCTGCACCCTCTGTCACCCCCTTGCTTCATCCTCTGCCTTGTTCCTAGCAGTAAAAGTTTGTGGTGCCAAGATATGGGGGCTCCATCTCTCATAGGGGGAGTATGAGTACAGGGATACTGGCATTGAGGGTCTGGGGCATTGATATGACCAGGAACTGGTGTGGGCAGAGCCTTGGCACTGCCTTACAGCCATCATAGAGGGTATGGGCAGGCAGACTTGCATCACCACCTTAATGCCCCCCCCCCTTAATGAGACATTATGGGGTCAAAGCAGTAATGGGAGTAATTTATTAAGTTGGGGGTGGAGTAGCCCATATAGAATACCAGGACCACCTTACAGGCAGTGCCTGGCTGGGCACCCAGGCTCCAGGTCGTGGGGCAATGTCAAGGCCAGCCCCAGCTAGCACAGAGGGAGGGGTGAACCTGGGGTGCCCCTGGGTGCGGGACTCATGACGATGCAGGGGTGTCAGGGCGTGGCTCAGCGTGGCAGCGAGTGTGTTCCTCTGCCCGACGCCAGAACACCTCGGGTTGCTGCTGGAGCTCACGGGACAGGTCCTGCCGCAGCACCCGCTCCGTGTCTGGGTTGTCCAGCAGCAGCAGCAGGTCCTGCAGCACTGATGGCACAGGGAGAGTTATGGTGGGCACCCTCCTTACCATGCTCCCTCACCCACCCCGAGGTGCCCACCTTGGATGGCACTAGTGGTGGCCACCCAGTGCTGTGCAGAGGTGAGGGGCTGGCAGACACGGCCAGTGGTGTCCACTCCAGGGTGGTAGATGCTGGTGCGGAGGGTGGCACGGGGTGGGGACAGTGGGTAGTGGGGGGAGAAGGTCAGCTCGAAGCGGAAGGCGCCTGCATTGTAGGGTGGTTTATTCTGCCAAGGTAATGGGGGCACCTCAGTCCCCCTGTCCCAGACTTGAGACCCAGCACCCACCATGGTGACCCCCTCCTAGGAGTGGAACACCCTCTCAGTGCTCCCAGCCTAGCATCCCTGGTCCTACAGTGCCCCCAGCGGGATGCCCCCCTACCATGTGGCACCCATAGTGACACCCACCCAGTGCCCCCAGGAGTACCTCCCCAGCCTCTCGTGTCCCCAGGCCCCCCTCGTGCCACCATTGCACCATCTACCCTGCAGGCCCCCTGTACCTCGATAGTGGCCTCACCCCTCTCATATCTCCAAGGGACACCACTTGCACCCATGCCCTCTGTGCCCTGCAGACCCACCCACACCCACAGACCTTTGCTCCTCAGGCCCCTTAGACCCCCGTGTGCCCCAGCACCCGCCCAGGCTTCAGGACATTCCAGTCTCCCCCGTGCTCCCCACCCCGCTCACGGGCAGCAGCCGCCCCGCCCAGTCCCCCGCGTCTCCCCGTGTCGCCCCGCGTCCCGCCGTGCACTCGCGCTCCTCTCACCGGCAGCAGCAGCCCTTCCCACCGCAGCAGGTCCCCGTCCCGCGGCCGCAGGTCGCGGACCCCGCTCCAGCCCCGCGCCTCTTGCAGTTCCTGCGGTGGGAGCTCAGCGGATCACACCCCGGGCGGTGCCCCCCCGGCCCTCCCAAGGCACGCCCCGTAGGGAGCGGATCCGGCCGCGGAAACGAAACCGGCGCGCGTGGGGAGGGGCAGGCCCGCACCGACATCCCCCGACCGACCACCGCCCCCGCCCGAGCACCAGTTCCTCCCAGGACAAGGCACCCCTGAAGCATCGGCACTAACCGAGACCCTGCACTCCTCGAGGACCGGTACCGGAGACCCCCGAGCACTGGCACTCCCGGAACACCGGCGCCGCCCGAATACCGGTACTGGCATTCCCCGAGCACCGACATCCCCCAAGCACCGTGTCCCCTGCACCCCGGTACTGGGACCCCCGCACTGCTAAGCCACGCGCCACCCTGGTGCTGGCATTGCTTGGTGCTGGCACCGGTCGGTGCTGGCACTGCCCCGTGCTGGCACTTTTCGGTTTCGACACCAGCAGTCCCCGCGCCACGGCCTCGCACCTCCGGTCTGGTCCCCGGTGCTCCCCACACACCTTGGCGATCCTCGCGGCCATGGCCATCAATGTCCAATGCCCATCAATGTCCAATGCCCAGTGCCCCCGGGCGGGGCCACACCGGACCCCACCCCTGGAGGCGGTACGAGGGGCTCCAGCCCCGCCCCAAGCTGGGTTGGCTGCCTTCCCACCGCCCCGGGGCACCCCAGGGTATCGGGGGGCAGCTGAGTGTCCGCCGCCCTTTGCCACCTCAGGGTCATCAAAGGGACGCGGGGCTGGCCGGGGGACGCATCCTGCCCGGGCTTTTGCACCCTGCCCATGTCCCCGGTCCCCCCCCTCCTCGTGATTTACGGGAAGCGAGGGCAGTGCCCGCCGTCCTCCTTAATCTTTAACCAGGCACCACCGGACCCGGCCAAATACCCCGCGTCCGGCTGGACACGCAGCTCCCGACACGCCGGACACCCAGGTGGGCCCTGCTTGCTGCTCCTCCAGCCCCCCGCACCCATCACCCTTGCGGGTGTCGGACGCGGGGGGCACTCCCGAGTCGGGGTGTATAGGGTGAGGGGTACGGGCAGTGCTGGTTTCTGGGGTGGAAGGGTGCTGGATGCCAAGGTGGGGTGCTGGGAGCTGGAACGAGGGTGCTGGGTGACCACCAAGCTCTTGACACATGCTCATTCACCAGGATGCCCACTAGGATGCCCACAAGGATGCTCACCATGACACTCTGTCTGTCTGTAGCATGGCTGGTGGCCATGGCTACAGTCACTCCAGTAAGTGTGGCCCAGACACACAGGTGCTTTAAGCCCAGATGCCCCTGTGCCCCCCTTCCCTGAGCCCTTCATCTGGGTGGCACTGTGCATCCCTCACCCCAGTGCCTGTGCCCAGGTGCCCACACCGGAGGCCTCTCCCAGGGGGCTGAAACTGCTCAGACAGCACCCAACACCACCGATGCCTCCACTTCCTGCTTCGGGTCCACTGGGGAATGTGGAGGCAAATGTTCTGCCTGTGCCTAGCCCCCGTGCCCACCCCGGGGAGCTCTCCATCCTGGATGCCCCCTCCAAGGCCAGGAACCACCCCATCTCCAAGGCTCCAGAGAGAGTACCTGAGGAACTGGGTGCCATGGCCAACGAGAGCACAGTGGCACTCAGCAGCCTGGGCACAGATTCCTCAGACACCAGCACCCTGGGCACTGATGCCTCAGACCCCAGCAGCCTAGGCACCAGCTCTCCACTGTGCCCAGGAGATGAAGAGCCATCAGAGACATGTGGGGTACCCACGGGGGAGCAGCGGGCAGCCATGGCTGAAGCACTGGGCACCTTTGCCCTCCACTTCTACCAGCGCATAACAGAGGCTGCCCAGCCCGATGCCAACCTGGTCTTTTCCCCCATCACGGTTGCCATGGGGCTCTCACACCTGCTGCTGGGTGAGGCACTGCCTGCGAGTACTGCCACTGCCACTGTCCTGGGCACTGCTGTAGGCACTACCATGGGCATTGTGGGCATTGCTGTGGGCACTGCCATGGGTTCTGCTGTGGGTGGTGCCGTGACCTCTACTGTTGGCATTTTTGTGGGAACAGTCATGGGCTCTGCTCTAGCATCACTGTGAGCACTGCCTTGGGTTCTGCTGTGGGCATTGCTATGGGCACTGATCTGGGTGCTGCTCTCATCAGTGACATAGGTACCACTGTGGGTGCCACCTCTGGCCCTACAGCCATCCTGGCCAAGGGCACCCATCAATGCCTTGCTGAGCTTCCCCTGTACCGGCAGGTGCACGTGGTGAGACCCGTGAGCGCCTGAGTGCCATCTTGGCATACCCACCAGAGCTGGGCTGTGTGCACAGTACCCTGCGGCAGCTTGCCAATGTGCCTGGCCTCTTCTCTGCTGCTCAGATCTTCCACCACCCAGGTGAGGCAGGTGCCCAGGCACCAGCAGGGCCATTGATGCCAGGGTGGCTTGGGGCTGATGCCAGCCATGCCACCCGTCAGAGGTGCACCTCCAGCCGCGCTTCATCAATGAGTCCTGGCACTTCTATGGAGCCTGCCCACGAGCCCTGAGTGGCAATGAGAGCTTGGACCTGCTGTGGGTCAATGAATGGGTGCGTGAGGCCAGCCACGGGCTGCTGCCAGGACTGCTGCCCAGCATGCCCACCCAGCCCCAGCTGATGCTGCTCAGCGCTGTCCACCTCCGCGGTATGGACCATGGATCTGCCTCAGGGGTTGGCACCAAGGGTTAATGTGGGGATCTGCCCTGGGACCTAATCCAGAGTTTGGTTCTGGGACCTTCCCTGGGGGTTGGCTCCACAGGTTGGTGATGGGATCTGCCCTGATGTTTGTCTCAGGGGTCTACTCTGGGGGTTGGCACTGGAATCTGCTCCAGGATTTGATCTGGGAATTGGAACTGAGATCTATCCCAGGTGTTGGCACCAGCATCTGACCTGGAATACAGCATGGAGCTGAGGCCAGGATTGTCCCATGTGGCCCTCCTTGCCCCCAGCCCTGATGCTATGTGCTCACAGCCACCTGGCGCATGCCGTTGAATGCCAAGCAGACAGTTCCAATGCCCTTCCTGCGCCCTGGACACCTACCGCGCCTGGTGCCCACCATGACCAGCCTCAAGTACCCAGTGGGCTCTTTCACTGACCCCCACCTGCAGGTCCAGGTACCCCCTCCAAGACCTTCTGCTGGGCACAAGAGGGGTGGGTCTGATATCACTGCCATGGCATGGGATGGGGGGAAAATGGGGTGTGACCTCACTGCGGTGGCATGGGAGGCATTGCCAGGCTATGATTATCACTCTCCTAGCACAGTGGGGGTAGGCTGTGGCATCACTCCCATGGCACTCAGGGAGGATGCCAGGCTATGATGTCACTCCCCTGGTACTAAGGGGAGCACAGCCTGTGACACTGCTACCCTGGGAGTGGGGGGAATGCCATGCTGTGACATCACTCTGGTGGTGTGTGCCAGGCTGTGACATCACTGCGGTGCCACTGGAATGGTGCCAGGCTGTGACGTGTTTTCAGTGGTACTGGGGAGATGCCAGGCATTGGCGTCACTGCAGTGGCACTGGGGGGTGCCAGGCTGTGATGTCACTGCACTGTCATTGAGCGTGGGCCCCTCTGGCAGGTGGGGCGGCTAGAGCTGAGTGGTGGGCTGAGCCTGGTGGTGCTGGTGCCGCGGGGGCCCCTGGGAGCTCTGAGCACCCTGGAACGGGCACTGGACCCCCCCACCTTCCTGGAGCTGCTGCGGCGGGCAGTCCGCACCCCCTCCCGGGCCACTGCCCTGGCACTGCCCCGCCTGCGCCTCGACCACGCCGTCGATGTGGTGGCATTGGTCCATGACATGGGTAAGACCACGCACCCCCTGCCTGTGGCATCACTGCTGAGGCTCAGTGGGCTGTAGCTGATGTCATCTCCTTCACGGGAGGTGACATGCCATGATGTCACACCCTGCAGTGCCTTTCCGGCCCCTCCCCTGTCCCCTTGGGGGTCTATTTCCCCACCTTCCCCAAGGGCCCCAGTGTTTCCTAGTGCCCCTGGGTCATTGGTGTCCCTAGGGTCCCCCAGCACCCCTCTCTCTTCCGTGTTCCCAGCGACCCTGTTTGCCCCATTGCCCCTATGGCCCCAGTGCCTGTGATGTCCCCAATGTCACCATATTACCCCAGCTCTATTAGGTGTCCCAAATATCGTCCTGATATCCTCCACATCCCTTCGCGTCTCCTTGTGGCTCCCATCGGCCCGAACGGCCCTGGTGTGTGCCTGGCGCCCCCCACACCCCTATGTGCCCCGATGGTCCCTTGGTGTCCCCTGTGTCCCTGGAGTCCCGGCGTGGCAGCGCTAATGCGGTGCCGCAGACTTCGGGCTGTTCCTGGACGCGGAGCTGTGTGGGCTGGCACGGGGCCCGGCGGTGACAGTGGACGCGGCGCGGCACCGGGCGCTACTGGAGCTGGACGAAGCCGGCGTGGAGGCAGCGGGTGCCATGGCCACCTCGGTGGCACGCACAACCCTGGTGTTCGAGGCCCTGAGACCCTTCCTCTTCGTCCTCTGGCATGATGACGGCAACGTCCCCCTCTTCATGGGCCGCCTCAGCGACCCCCGGCCCTGATCCCTGCCCTTGTCCTCCCTCCCTGCCTCCTCTCCTCCCTCCATCCCACTCCCTCCTTCTCTACAGCCTTTCCTCTCTCTTTTTCTTGTCCCCTCTTTCCTTCCTCTCTCCCTAACCCATCCCTCCTTTCCATGTCCCTTCTTCTCTCCGTTCCTCCAGTCCTTGTTCCCCCATTCTTACTCCATTTCCTTCCAACCACTTTCCATCTCTCATCCTCCCATCCATTCTTTCTTGTCTCGCCCTTCTTTCCTTCCTTCTTTCACCCCTCCCTCCAGCCCTTTTTCTCTGTCCCTGGTCTTGCTTTCTTTCCCTCCATCCTGCTATGTCTCCATCCATTGTCCCTCCCTCCTCCATTTTCCCCTCCCTCTTCTCTTCCAACCACCCTCCAGCTCTCATCTGTCTCCTCTCCCTCTCTCCATCCTCCCTCCACCCCTCTCCCCACTTCCCATCTCCCTCCTTCCCATGTCCCTCCCTAGACCCATTCCTCTCTCCTGTTCTCCCTCCTTCCCCACCTTCCCTGTCCCTCTCCTGCCCCAATTTCCCACCAGCTCATCCCCAGTAAAGGCACCAGACCACTCTGCTCCTGCTGTGGCAATGATGAAGGGCAGCCCAGATCTAGGGGGGCACAATCAGTGCCACCCTGCTCATGCCAGGGTGCTCACAGGAGCTCCAGCTGTGTGCTAAGTGCCACCCCAGGCTGAGACAGAGGGGTGGCAGCATCGGGGGCAAGTAGCATCCAGCACCTTGCTACCAAAAAAGCCTTTATTGCCCTAGAAAAGCCCTCACTGCTCCCCTTCACATGTGATGATGGGCACTGCCCCTCCCTGGGGGCGCATCAGCTGGCACTGGGAACCCATGGGGCACTTGGGCATGTGTGGAGGTGGAGAGTACCCACTGCCAGCACCCCTGTGAAGGTGTGCACTGGGGCAGGGGTGCTGCTACCTGAAGGTGCCCGCACCGTGCCCCCACTGTGCCCACCATGTACATCAGTCCCAGCCGTTCTCCTTCACCATGTGCGACATCTCGATGATGAACTTCCCCTCCTTGTACTTCTGGCTGCTCTCGAAGGCCTGCTCCTGGGGGGGGGGGGTAGTGGGGCAGCATGAGCTCCCCGGTGTGACCATGCCACTGCCCAAACCATAGGTATGGGATGCCCATGGTGCTGCTTCCACCATGGCTTTGAGGTTGCCCAGCCCAGTCCTCACAGCAAAGGTTTGGGGTGCCCAAACCACGGGTTTGGGTTGCCCAGGACACTGCCTACAGAAGGGGCTTGGAATGCCCAGGGTGCTGCCCATGGCAAGGGTTTGGTGCCAGAACCAGTGACTGCAGGGTTCCCCGGGTGGTGTACATGGCAGAGGTCAGGGTGGGTGACTGGGACAGTGTGCACAGGGAGGGCACAAGGTGGCCCAGTGTTGCCTGCAGTATGGCAGGGGTGCCAAGGGTGGGCATGCCATGCGTGGGAGCACTCACGTATTTCCAGCCCAGTGTGGTTTTGCAGCTCTGGCAGAAGATGTCAGCTACCGAGTGCAGCCCTGTCAGCAGCAGCCGTTGCTCCGCCGGGCCACAACCCACGTTTACCCTGTGTGAGACAGCAGGGCACATGCCCCCGACAGGGCATGGCACAGCCTAGCACGGGGCAGCCTGGCACACCTTGACATGGCACGGCCCAGCATGGCAGCCCAGCACAGCTTGCCATGGCACAGCCTGCCACTGTCAGAACAGCAGCCCCAGCTACCCGCTCTGTGCCCATGCCCCTCTGTGCCCACAGCTGTGGACCCTCCCCCCACTGGCACTGCCCGGGTGCCTGGTGGTACTCACACAGAGTTGAACAGGTAGGCACGGCCGTGGCTGCCCTGGAAGGACTATGGGAATGTGGGATGTCACTGGCTGGGTCCGTGTCTTCCAGGCCCCCAGCTTCCCTGTGACACTTATATCCCACATACCCCCCGCGTCCCCCTGCTGCACTGTATCACCACCGCGCATCATGCCAGCCCAAGTGGGGACACCCACCACCCTGGTGACACCATGGGGGGGGAAAGTGCCAACCCAGGGTCAGGAGAGGGCAGTCATTGACTATTCGGGGACACCATGGCACTGAGGGACATTCCTTGTCCTGAGGCCATATCAGAAGGAAGCCCACCACCCTGGGGACTCCCGGGGACCGTGCCTATGACCCGTGGCCACCATGACAGGGCATGGTGGTGATGCCAACTCCTGGGGGGCAGCGGGGGGCACCTTGGAGATGAGCTCCTCGTGTCGCGCCAGATGTGCCCGGCAGTGGACGCAGCTGTAGGTGCGGTGAGAGCGCGGCAGGTAGCTGCGGAAGGTGCGGGGAGGCAGGTGGCGGCGGGGGGGGGGGGCGGCAGCAGGCAGTGCCCCAGGGGGCACCGCGCCCCCCCCGCAGAGCCGCTGGCACGGGAAGCAGCGCAGCAACGCGCCGAATGACGCCGTCCCGTCCGCGCCGGGGCCGGGGCACAGCCCGGGCCCCCCGCGGCGAGCAGGAGGCGGGAGAGGGGGGCGGCCTACGAGGGGGTAAAGGGGGTGATGAGTGAGGAGGCTCTGACCGTGACCCATCCTCATCACCCTCAGCTCTCAGCATCCCCCGGCCCCGCTGCCAGCTGAGACCGAGCGGCTCATCGCAGGAATGAGAGTCGCTGTGTATTGGGGGAGCGCACCCGACTCTGCCCACCTTCGGGACAGTGAGGGCAAGAGGGGAGCCGACGGTATGGGGAGAAGATGGGGTTGGGGAGGTTCTCTAGCTGGGTATGGGATCTCCTAAAGCGTCTGGGAGTCCCGAGGGGATGGCCCAGAGGGGACAATGGGGGTGCCCGAAGGGAGGATGGGGCTGCCGGGGGCGGGGAGGGGGGAGGCGAGGCAATGTCAAGGGGTCAACATGGAAGTCTGGGAGGGTAACAACGACAGAAATGTTGTTGAGGGTGATGAGCGTCCCAGGGGGACGTGCTGGGATGCTGGGGGGATGTTGGGGTCCCGGGGGTCATGATGGGGGTCCCGAGAGTGCTCGGCTCCTAGCTCTGCTCACCGCCTGCCGCTTTGCCCGCTGTCCCCGCTGCCGCTGCTGTCGCTGTCCCCGGGGCGGGGGCACCGGGCGGGCGCAGGGGGGGCCCTGCGTGCCCGGGGGCTGCATCACGGCACCGTGACTCATCCCCGGCTGCCGCGACGTCACCGTCCGCACCTCAGACGTCAGCCCCATCGCCGAGGACGCGCTGCCGGCACCGATGCCCTTCGGCGACCCGGTCCGCCCGGTTCCTTCATGTCCCCACCGTTACTCTAGCTCCCCCCGGGCCCTTCTGTTCCCGCGTCCCTACCATGTCCTCCTGTGTCGTTTCTCTTTCCCGGTCCCCACGTCTTCATGTTTCCCCGTGTTCTCTCGTGTCCCGCTAGTCCCACCACGTCTTCCCAAGTTCCTCTTACTCCCTTGGCGTCCCCCGCCCTAGCCCATCCCCGGGGCAGACGCAAATGAGAAGTAAATCAGGCGGGGAGCTTGTACACAAATACAAATGACATATACATGAGATGCAAACGAGACGCGGGCCCATGCCGGCGGCGTATACCGAGTGCGGCACAGCCTAACCGGTGCCGCTGAGGCGCAGCCAGCTCGCCGCCCCGTTACGCCAACCCGCTCCGAAAGACCCCTTTGCGTCTTTGCGTCATCACGTCATGCGTCATAGCGTGCCCCGCCGGCTGCCTAGGCAACCCCGACAACCTTCGCCCCGCCCCTAGCACCGGACGCGCCGCTCTGACCTCACGTCCGGCGCAGCCTCCCTGAGACGGAAGTGCGGGGGCCTCAGTGGGGACGTGAGGGCTGAGCGAGGGCGAGGGGCGTCGGTGGTGCCGTCACAGCGGTCTGAGGGCGGGAGGGGCCTGGGACCGGCGGGCAGAGCGGGACCCAGGCCACGCCGCCGTTCTCCGCGCAGCGGACCGCGCAGGCCATGGCTGATGATGGCGGCGAGGAGAAGAAGCAGGTGGCCAAGTTCGAGCTGGAGCGGGAGACGGAGCTGCGATTCGAGGTGGAGGCCTCGCAGACTGTGCAGCTGGAGCTGCTCACCGGCATGGCCGAGGTGTTCGGCACAGAACTCACCCGCAACAAGAAGTTCACTTTTGATGCCGGTGCCAAGGTGGCCGTCTTCACATGGCACGGCTGCACCGTGCAGCTCAGCGGCCGCACCGAGGTGGCTTATGTCTCTAAGGACACCCCCATGCTGCTCTACCTTAACACGCACACGGCGCTGGAACAGATGCGGCGGCAGGCAGAGCGAGAGGACGAGCGGGGGCCCCGCGTGATGGTGGTGGGGCCTACCGACGTGGGTAAGACGACTGTGTGCCGCCTGCTGTTGAACTATGCTGTGCGCCTGGGCCGCCGGCCCACCTTCGTGGAGCTGGACGTGGGCCAGGGCTCTGTCTCTATCCCTGGTACCATGGGTGCACTCTACATTGAGCGGCCAGCTGATGTGGAGGAGGGCTTCTCCCTCCAGGCCCCCCTTGTCTACCACTTCGGCTCCACTACACCTGGCACCAACATCAAGCTCTACAACAAGGTGAGTGCAGGGAGGTCCGGGGTGGACTCAATTTAGAGCTGGCCTCCAGAGCTCCTGGGCAGCAGAGATTATCCTGTTGATTCTGCCACTTTGTGAGATGGTGGTGTGTCCCCAGGCCAAACACTGCACTTGCTTCTGGGCACCGCAGCTCAGCAGAGACATAGGGAAGGCAGTGTGGACAGAGGGGTAATAGAAACAATGGAGGGGCGAGACTCGCCTGAGGAGGGAAGAAGGTCTTCAGTCTGGGAAGGAGGAGCTGAAGGACCTTGCCTGAGATTTTTGCTGGCTATGATCCAGTAATGGTTGGCTCTGGAGGACAAAGCTAGAGCTGTGGGTCGCAGTAAGCAGGACACAGCCATGGGCACAGTCTCATGGCTTGCCTGTTGCCCTCTCTCTTGTGCTCTGCTTATGGAGACCTGAATGGAAAGAAGCCCAAGAAAAAATTTGAAGATGCTTAAAGAGTTGATCTGATCCCTAGAGTCCTCCCACCACTGCTGTCTGGTGACAAAGTCCTCTGTGTGGCTGAAGGCTGCTGCAGCCCTGTGCTGCTCTTGTCCCTGTAGTCATGGGGCAGGAAAATGGCTCTCAGGCCGTGCTGTTTATGCACAGCTTCAACCTCCCACATGGCAAATTGTCACTTTGGGGCTGTCAGCTTAGGGTAGGGAAGGAAGGATTTTATCCTAGAGGCTGGGTATTGCTCCTGTACCTTGGCAGTTTGTATCCGAGCATGCTGGGAACAGCATGTGGATTACTGTGTCCCCAGGGAGTAGGGCAGGGCCTGGCACACCAGCCTCCTGCCGGTCTTGCCATTTAGGGACTGCCTGCTCACTGCCCTGAGCTTCTCACATGGTTGGAGTGGACACGGTGCCACAGCAGGAGCTCAGGTTTGGAGTACTGAGGGAAGTGGGATGGTGCTGGGAAGCCAGAAGAGGTGGGTGCCCCAGAAAGGTCCCTCTGTCCTGATGCCCCTGCCCATCCCTGCAGATCACATCCCGCCTGGCCGACGTCTTCAACCAGCGTTGCGAGGTGAACCGGCGCGCCTCGGTGAGCGGCTGTGTCATCAACACCTGCGGCTGGGTGAAGGGCTCAGGCTACCAGGCACTGGTGCACGCTGCCTCTGCCTTTGAGGTGGACGTGGTGGTGGTGCTGGACCAGGAGCGGCTCTATAACGAGCTGAAGAGGGACCTGCCCCACTTTGTGCGCACTGTCCTGCTGCCCAAGTCCGGCGGGGTGGTGGAGCGCTCCAAGGACTTCCGCCGGGAGTGCCGGGATGACCGCATCCGGGAGTATTTCTACGGCTTCCGGGGCTGCTTCTACCCGCACGCTTTTGACGTCAAGTTCTCTGATGTCAAGATCTACAAGGTGGGGGCCCCCACCATCCCAGACTCATGCCTGCCACTGGGCATGTCACAGGAGGACAACCAGCTGAAGCTGGTGCCGGTGACACCAGGGCGAGATATGGTGCACCACTTGCTCAGCGTCAGCACTGCCGACAGCCCCGATGACAACATCTCGGAGACCAGTGTGGCTGGGTTCATTGTTGTCACTGGCGTTGACCTGGAGCGCCAGGTCTTCACCGTCCTCTCGCCTGCCCCACGCCCACTGCCCAAGAACTTCCTCCTCATCATGGACATTCGCTTCATGGATCTCAAGTAGGACAGGGGTCTCGATTCACCTTGCCAGCGCTGCAGGACCTTCAGGCTGGCAGCTGGTCCGTCGTTTTACCCAATTTGTACCGTTTGTTATTAAATCATGAAGCCTTTTACCCGCGGGGAGTGGCTGCCTGGGAGCAAGGGGGGACCATGGGGGTGCTGGGTCGGGGAGGGGCGGTCGGTGCCAGGCCCAGTAGGGGCTCGGCCTCGGAGCGGGTGTGCGGGGATCCCGCTCCCGTGCCCCTCGGTACTGCGGGGTTCCGGCAGCGCTGCCGTGCTCCGAGCGGGGTGATCAGTCCCGCGCATGCGCGCTCCCGGCCGAGGCACCGCCTGGGCTCCGCCCCCGCCTGGCGCAGCCTCGCCCCCGCCCTCTGCCGCCTCTGCCCAGCCTGGCGCGCATGCGCGCCTCCCCTCCCAGGCCGTTCACCGCGTGGCAGCCAATGAACGGTGGCAGCGGCGGCGCGCACGGCCGGTGGCGGCGCGCAGGCGCGGCTGCGACGTCGAGCCCAGCCGCCGAGCGCGGCCGCGGTCCGTGCCCGGGAGCGGTACTCGCGCCCTAGCGGCCTCCCGTCCGGCGCCGGTGAGTCACGTGGGCTGCGGGCCCTCCTCTCTCCGTCCCGGTACTCGCTCCCTGCTTCTTCCTCCAACTCTCCCCGCCGCTCAGGCCCGGCCGCCCTCTCCGCTACCGGCCGGTCTCCTGAGCCCCTCCCGGTCCTGGCCGCCCCTCCTACGGCTCCCTCCGTTATGCCGCCGCCCTCTTCTCAGCTCGGGCTCTGTCCCGGTGTTCTCTGCCCCGCGTTTTCCCGCACGCCCAGGTGGGGAGTCTGCTGCTTAGCCCCCAGCGGGGCCGCAGCCGCAGAGACTTGCCCCTCCTGCCCCCTGGCCTGCCCCTCCGCTGTCCCCGGTGGCGGTGCCCGCGCCCCCGCAGCGCGGTTCCGCACGGCCGCCCTTGCCCGCGAGCTCCCGAAGCCCGGCCCTGCCCGGAGGTTTGGGTTCTTCCCAGGTACAGGCTCTGCTTCCTCCCTCCCCGGCTACCGTGCTGCCTCCTGCTGGGCCCGCAAGCACTGGGCCCTTCCCCGCGGCCCGGGACCCCCTCCGTTGCAACCCATCCCTCGGAGGAGGGCTGTCCCGGTGGGCTGGCGGGAGCAGGGCTGGAAGGAGCGGTGCCACGGGGACGGTGGCTGCCCATGTGAGCGGCCTGCGAGCCGACGGGGACGGGCCTGTTTCTACAGCGGTCCGTCTCGGACGGAGGCGGCGGCGGTCGCTCTCCTCGCTGAGTTCCCGGCAGCGCCCGGGCGGGTGGAACGGCCGCGGCCTGCCGCCGGGAGCTTCCACGCGGGTACGACTGTATCTGAGGCTGTCCCGGGGCCTCTCGCAAGTCCTGGTAACTTCGGCTTTGGGACGTTTCGGGTACCCGAGTGCGGGTACTTGGCTCTCGCAGGACCGGGAATCAAATCCCAGTGTTCAGCCCCGCGGCTCCGGAGCAAGTTCCCTCCTCCATCCTGCTCCCACGGCTGGCATGTCCTGGGCAGCGCTGCCGGTGACCAGCCTCCTGCTCACCCCTCCCCAGTCCCACGTGCGGGCTGCGTGGAGTCCAAGTGACCACTCCTGCCTGTGGAAGGAGCCGACCTCTGGCATTGCTCCTCCACTCACCCCCCGAGTGTGCCGGCATTCCCTGTACCACTGTCCTGGCGACCCCCTACAGCCCTCCTGCTCGGACCTGAGCCCAGGTGTTGAGGGGAGCAGGATTTTATGTACCAAGTGTTGCTGATCGTTTTGAGGTGTAAAGTGTGGCTGGAGCACAGCAAGGAGAGTTGATCCTGGAGCCTCTTAGTGGCTTTAATCTAATTATCACCTTCACTGCCTCCGGTTCAGGGCAGCTCTTCGTTAGCAGCCAAGAGGAAGGTGATCGTTGGGTGGTGCTGGTGGGGTCCAGTGGGACCCTTAGCTGTGGTTTGGGGACATCTCAACCCATCTTTGTGCCTGTTTTTTTCTGACAGCGGCATCTCCTAATGCATCAGAAGAGGCTGGGTTGGTTCCTCGCTTGCTGTGGTGCAGAGCAGGATGCAGCCTCCACGAAGGAGGTTGCGGTGGGAGTTCCTGCTTTGTCTGTAAAATGGGGCTAATCCCGGGTAAAGCAGCGTGGCAGGCAGGGGGCAGAGGGTGGGCATGGTATGAGCTAGGCCTGGAGGTGAGCGTCATGTGGATGGCAGCCTGCTGTGTTCTGTGTTTTGCTGTTCTGTATGTCCAGCTGTGGAGGAATGTGGTTGTGAGGATAGGGGCTGTTGCCCCTGAAGCCCAAGCTCGGCCATGGAAACCTCTCTCCAGCTGGGTTGCCCCCAGAACAGATGTCTGTTGCACATCACTGGGCATCCATCTTCTGAATGACATCAGGACCGTGTGGCCAAATGCCCTTTCTGGGGCAGGGCTGCTACTGATGTGCTGCTTGTGCAGCAGGGACCATCTGCCAAGGGGCACCCTGCAGTTTTGTGTTGTGGTGGGGGTCTCAGTGTTCACAGTGCCCTGTGACACCCAAGCAGCACTGATGGCTTTGCCTTTTGGGTGCAGTTTGTGGTCTGCATCTTGGCAGCCCGTATCCAGTCCTGTTGTCTAGGCTGAAAACCCCTCCTCTGGCTCATTGCTGTTGGGTTCTGTGGCTGTGGGGACCCCACAGCAAGGTGCTGTTGGCTGGAGCCCCTTCCCCTATCCCTTTGGGACCTCTGTATGCTGTAACACAGGGAGGGTGACAAGGAGGAGTTCTTGTGTTCTCATGCTGGTTCTGCAGCACAAGGCCTTGTGTCTGGTTCAGTTGTGCCACTGGCCAGCAGGCTTGACAACATTTCTTTTCTCTCTGCTCATTTTTAGCATCTTAAATCTCAAGTGGTAGATGGGAGCTGATTGTTTTGGCTCAGAATGAGCAAAGAGTGCCAGTGGAGAGAGAAAGGGCGTCCTTAGCATTGGGTTTGGCATTGAGGGGCCTGGTGCCAAAGCTGAGGGCAGCTCTGGGTTCCTCTGCACGGCTCCCAGGTGTAGCCCATCACGAGAGCGGGAACAGGTAGAGCACATCCTGTCCTGTGCCACCCTGCTCTGCCCTGTTTGGGAGTTGTCTCACATGGAAGGAATTGTTTGTCTGAGTTGTGCCATGGAAACTTGGTTTGGGGTGGGCAGGGAGCTGTGGATCGTGTTTGGGAAGCAGTAGCTGAGAGTGAACTCTCTCTCCCCTGTGTCATTGTGCTCCTGTCCCCAGGCAGTGACAGAAACCTGCAGCGTCGAGTGTGATCGTTCTCCTTTTGGGGCAGGAGCACTGAGCAGTGGTGGTCACAGCCACTGAAATGGGACAGGAGTTTTGGGAGCCGGTCACACGTTTTCCTCCCAACCCGGCCAAGGTGGGCAGAGCCAGAGGGAGCACGTTTTCCTCTCCTGGCTGATGCAGGCTGCGCTGGGGTCAGTAGATGAAGAGGACAATGGGGGTGGAGGTGGTGGCATGCTGAGGAAAGCAAGGTGGGAAGGAGCAGTGTGGGGCTTGAAGAGGTGGCACTGCAAGGAGAAGCATTAGAGTGAGGCCTCACAGGTCCTTGACCAAAGCAAAGGAGGCTCTGGCTGAAAGAAATGGAGAGTGGCAGCAGTTGTGCTTGGAAATGTTCGGGAGGAGGGGATCAAAATAAGTTCCCAGGAATGGAGATGATGGAAAATGGGAGCAGCCCCTTATGTGATGGGGAGAGAAATCCTTTAGACTTGGGGAGAGAAGCTCTGGAGGTGGCCGAGCAGTGCTGGGAAAGGGGGTTATGAGATTGGAAAAACAGGTGGAATTCCCAAGAGAGGGAGAAAGAGGAGTCACTGTGACACATGCGCTCGGTGGAGTTTGACTGGAGGAGGAAGGAGCAGGGCTGAGGTGAGGGCAGATCAGGAAGGCTGGAAAGGAGGAGCTGCTGGGCTGGAAGTGGCAGAGGGAGAGGAACCGGAGGCAGGATCAGAGTCTGCACATGCCTCAGGTAAGCAATGACCTGGGGAGTCTTTCACGGAGGGAGGTCTGAGAGTGGCCTTTGTGGATGGGAACAAGTGGCCAATAGAGAGGGTCTGGGGAGGAACAGAGGAGAAAGAGGGTTGGTAGAGCACAGTGAGGTTGGTTGTGTGGCTGAAGGGAAAGGCTAGAGGAGAAAGTGTGTGTTGAGGAGAACCAGCATGATCTGTGGGAAGCCGAGGTGGATTTCACTTGTGTTTCTCCTGCACGACCAGGGTAGAGGACAAAGGTAATCGAGGTGAGGCCAGCCATGTAGCTTAGCCCAAACAGAAGAGAAGAAGACGCCTTGAAGGTTACACAGCAGAGATGCTGGCACATCAGATGTGCTGCACCCTCAAATGCTTCAGCCGCTTGGATGTTCCTGGTGGTGGGAGATGGGACCTGCTGCCTCATGGTCAGGGCACACAAACATCCTGCACTTGGCATGGGCACAGTACCTGGGCTGCCCTGGAAGGGTGATCCCTGCAGCATGGCTGAGGCTCTGATGGGTTTCGTTTGCCAAGGAGCTCGAGAGAGTCACACCTGCATGTAGGCTCTGGGAGCCAGGTGGGTTGGGCTCAGCAGCCTTCTGTAGGTTTGACAAATTGTGGAGTTACTTGGGACACAGGAGTTATATCTGTGTTGGATCTTGCTTGCCTGTCACTGGTGACAGCACCTGGACTTTCTGCCCCACATGGAGCACCTATTCAGGTGGGCTGTCCCTGAGCAGTGATCTTGACTCGCACAGTCTCTGTTTTCCCTTGTGCTGCCTGGTGCTTCATCTCTGTGCTCAGCCAGGGTAGCATGTGGAGTTTGGCAGAGGCACTGTGGGCAGCAGCACCTAGGTTCGTGACCCCACCTTTAGGTGGGACAGCAGAGGCAGAACTAGGGTCACTTGGACTTCTAAGGAGGTCTAGGTCAAGGAAAACACAGGTTCTAATGTGGAGAACTGGAAGAGGGAGATGAGGACCCCCTCTTCAATTTGGCTGTGTCTGTTTGAGTTCAAGGTGTGGCATTGTTTTCATGGCGGAGCCTTTCAAAGGGCTGGGGTGTTCTGTTGCAGCAGAGCAGCTTGTTCGCAGATTGCTTCTGCTAAAGTAATTAGCAGTGCTCTGATGTCATCTCTAAACTTCTGAGTAACCCATCCCTAGAGCTGCTGCCTGCCTGCATCGCAGCACTGCCCTCCCGGGTGATGGCTTAGCTTATTGGTGGGGTGTCAAGGTTTGTGCTTGCCTCATGCTGAAGCTCAGCATCATGTCTAGGGGCAGAGCGAGGCTGTTGAGCTCGACACCTACCAGGGAGAATGGCTGCGTGATGAGATGTTCACGATCAGCGTGGCCCAGAGCTGCTTCTGGGTGAGGCAGGAGCAGTCCCCAGCCAGCTCGCAAGCACTGGCCCAAGGCTTCCTCGCAGTCGCAAGGGCAAGAAGCTTGATGTGAGAAGCTGAGCTTTGCTTCTACGAGACAGAGCTGCTCTGCAGTGGGAGCGGTTTCTCCATTAGTCAGCCTCAGTGACTGACGCCTGGTTTTGTGACTGAACCGATTTAATTGTAACCCATTCTTGTCATTAAGCGTGCCTTTGATTCTGAGCTGTTGTTCTCTCAACCTTCACAAGTGTTTAGTCAGCACTAGATACTTTCCTGTCCACCCTGGGAAAAAAAAAGCCTTTGCGAGGCAGAAGAGGAGAAGAGTGGAAGGAGAAATCGGGCGAGTTGTTGGAGTTCTGTACTTAGACCTGGTGACTCAGCCAGCAAGGTGGACAGTGGGTGACAGGTCCAGGGGTGGCTGCTGGAGCAGTAGGAATCAGTGTGATGCAATCAGTGTCTGACTTGTCCCCGAGCTGTGATTCCCTCTGAGGTGTTTGGAACTCAGGGCAGGTTGGTGCCTCCTGCTTCCCCTTCTGAAAGCATTTGGTTTCCCGTGTTTTATGCAATGTTCCCTCCTGCATCTTCATGATCGGCCACGGGTGGCATGTCCCCAGCTGCACCCAGAACAGTCGAGGCACCTGGTGAGAACCCAGCTCTGTTTCCTCCAGAGCTGCGAGTCCCTCCTCTGGTCAAGGGCCTGGTGTTTTTCATGGGCCTGTCCTGTCTCCTGCCCTCCGGGGAACAGGGTGATATTCCCAGCTGTCCTGCCTCCCGCGATCTCCACCCTTCCATTAAGTCTGCAGGCTCTGATCAGCCCCTTCACCCCGGGGCAGCCAGCATGCGCTGCTGTGCATTCTCAGCTGTAGCTGCAGAGAAGCCATGGGGTCCTGTGGGGCTCAGCGTGGATTTCCAGGGTGAGTTGGGGTCTTGGTGCCCTCTGTGGGGAAGGAAGGGGGCACCTGGAACCAGGCTTGGGGACTCATCGCAGCCAGCACAGGGTCATCACGCCAGTTCTGCAGTTGTGGTGGGGACAGCCATGTCAGGCGATAGGCTTGGGGCTGGGCTGTGGCATTGCTCTGTGTCAGAGCAGGCTGGAGATGGCATCTCCCCGACTGGGACTTGCCAGCAGCGCTTTACATCCTTCCACCAAAGGCTACTCCCTGTCCCGGGGAGCTTGGCGGTGGTTTTAACGTTCATAGGTGACTCTGTCTCTTCCCTTGCTGTGGTAACCTCTTTGTGTTTTGTTCTAGGTGAAGTGTGCCAGACTGGATGCCAACTTCTAACCATTTTGTGTAGGTTTTCGTTTAAAAAAAAAAAAAAGACAAATGGATTAACGAGGAAGAATTTCAGTGAAGGAAGGGGAGGAAAAAATGGAGCCATTTGGAACAAACTGAGATCTCCCCCTGCACCAGTTGGGCCATGGGTGAGACAGACTCCTTCGGCACTCTATTCGCCACTGGTGGTCTCCTGTGGTTGTAAGAGCGATCCCTGAAAGCTAGCTACAGATCTCTCTGTTGACCTGCCCTGCGCTGCTTGGAAATGATTTAACAAAGCTCCTGTCCGTTCCCGGCCACCGAGTGGATACTGAGCCCGCAGGAAGGCCCAGGGGACTGGGAGAAAAGGAGCAAGTCGGAAGAGGACAAAACGGCACAATCCTGGACCTTCCCCTCCTGCCCCCCTTGCAAAGAAAGGATTTACAGCTCAACCTTGCACCAGCTGTTCCTCGGCTTTAACAGTCAAGAGAGAAATAAATAAAATTAAACGGCCACCACCAGCCAGCCTTGGATCCTGGTGAAATCAGGGAGAGTGTTTCCGTGACCCCTCCAGTGAGGGGGAGGAGAAGGAGGCACAGCAGAGCCGTGAGGAAGCGCCGGGCAGGTCGCCTGCCAGCCACCCTGTCCTGCCGTGCAGCGACCGGCCGGGGCTGTAGCTGCTCAAGGCAGATCTAAAAGGAGAAGTGGCTTCCTCAAGACTCCCGGGGTGGCTTTTTTGCAGTGCCCCCGCATCGTCCTTTTCCCAGGGTGCTGGCTGGGTGGGAGGGAGCACCAGCCTCTCGTCCCCTTCCCCTGGAGCCTGATCGCTGGAGTCAACCCTGCAGGGACCATCTCTCTGCCAGCTGCTGCCCGACTGAGTGAGGCTCTCAGGGGCTCTGGGCGTTTCTACCCCTACCGACGGTTTTGAACCCAAATCGAGTTCTCTGTTCTGAAATATTAATGGTTTTCACCCTCCTTCCCCGTGCTCTCCTGTGGGGCAGAGTGTAGTGTGGACTCCTCTCCCGAGACCTCTGTGAGTTTCCCAGACTGTCAGCTGCAGCCAGAGCTTGTCCAGGGAGCCGGTGCGGCGGCTGAGGAGCGGGTCCTCCCCCGTCCCCCTCCTCGCCCCTTCTCGCCCTGCTCTGACCCCGTCGGGCCTGGGCTATGCTGCGGGGCAGACCCCCCTCCACAGCTCCAACATGCCAGCAGCGTCCGGAAAGAGGTTCAAACCCAGCAAGTACGTCCCGGTCTCAGCTGCTGCCATCTTCCTAGTGGGAGCCACCACCCTCTTCTTTGCCTTCACGTGAGTCCCAGCTGCTGGCCAGGGCGTGGGTTGGGCGAGGGGGGACACCTGGGACCCAGTCTCCCTTGCAGTGCCCAGGGATTGGGGAGCACAGCTCCTGTCCATGGGGATGTCTGGCAGAGAGGGCCTGTGCCTTATTCCTGCACTGAAAGAGGCTCTGGGTGCTGGAGGATGGATGATGCCATCCTCCAGACCTGTGCAGCCTCTGTCCAACCTGCTTCACTTGGTTTCTTGGAGCTGAGCTGAGGGAGCGGGCATAGTGGCTCCTGGTAAGGCACCTGACTCCTGCAGCCCCTGCTTCTCTCTCCTCCAGTGTTTGCACACAACTTCTTTCACAGATGATCTGGGAACTCATGTGTGACTTATAGGTGGGAAATGGCCAAGAGAGCTTTCTCTTGTGGAGTGAAGTGAGGGGATTTGGTGGCCTGGGGCTTTGTGTTAGTTTCATAACTGATTTGTGAGCCACAAAGGAAAGTTCAGAGAGGAGAACTCTGACTCCTGCCTGGATCTAGGAGTCCACAGTGTCACCTTGGCATCAGCTTTTCCCTGAGGAACTGAGGGTTTGATGTCTCTGGAGAGGAGCTGAGGAGGTGGCCAGCTGGCAGGTCACCAGGGTCTGGGATGGACCTGGAGCCAGGGTGTGAAGTGGTACCAGTTGCTGAAGAAGGGCAGGGCTTTGGCTCGCGTTAACTCTCTGACAAATTAACACTTGCTCGGTTCTGGTTGGTACAGTGGGGAGACAGGAGGACCTCAAGGTGCCCAGCAGGCTGCTGGGCTGCTGTGCCAGTGCCATGGCAGGTGTGTACTGGGCAGGAGTGCCAGAGCACTGCAACTGGGACCAGCTACCATATCTTGCAGCAGGTCCTGGAATTGGTGTTTGAGGGGGCACAGCAGAAAGCTGTAAATTAGATAGCTCAGCACCTCAGGGTGCTTGATGGTGGCTCCATGTGAAGGGTCTAGGGTTGCTAGGGCAGTCTGGGGGTGTGTAATAGGTGGCTGGGCAGGGGTCAGGGTGGCTGCTGCCTCTGTGCCCTCATGCAGGGTACCTGCAGGCAGCTCCCTACGGCCAGCTGCCTGTCCATGGCCCTTCTTTGCCTCCTGCACCCACTGCCATCACTGGTGTGCCTCCCTCCATCCCTTTCTTTTGCAGCCCCAGTGCTGCAGGTGGGTGACATGCAGCTCTACAGGGCTTACCAGCCTCTCCAGGGAGGCAGATTGGCCCTGCTCACATTTTCCTCTGTTAGCTGAGCTTTTCTACTGTCAGGTGCCAGTGGCAGGGTCCTGGCTGCACAAGGAGGAGGTGCAGCTCTGCTTCAGGGCTGCCTGACTCTTGTGGGGCACCTTCTCTTGCATCTCAGTGAAAACTCTCCCTGCTAAGGGGGTTTGCTGCTGGTTGGGTTGCAGAGATTTTCCAGAGCTGGGAGGCAGCTCCTCAGTCAGAAGGGCTGATGGCTGCTGCTGCTTCCTTGGGATGGAGCCATTGGGGGCTGGAAGGTCACCATGGCTGTGACGCCTGGCAACAGCCAGGCAATAAAAGAGTAATTTGATGACCAAAGGGCAGAGTGGTTTGATTGACTCCTGCTGGGAGCAGCTGGCAGTGTCGCTCGGCAGCATGCAGCCGTTGCTCGGCAGCAGGTGACAGTCCCTGTGTGGATACACCGACGCTGGTCGTAACTGGTGCTGGCGGCAGAACTGGAGGGTCTGCTGTGCCGGGTGTCGAGCACTTGCAGGAGTTCCTTGTCCCTGTGCTGCCTTTTCAGGGGGCTGACCGGGATGAGGAGGGAGCGGGCCATAGCTACCGAGCAGCCATGTGCACACACCGCCTCGCAGGGAAAGCTGCGACTCTACTTTGTCACACGGCGCTGCTGGGGGACAGCGAGGCAGCTGTGCCCCCCAGCCCCAGCTGTGCCCTGCTGCTGCGGCCCAGCCCGTGGCTCTGGCCAATCCCTGCCGCAGCGTTTATCAGGCGCACCGGGAGCTGGCGCGGTGCCGCCCAGCAGGTTTGTTGAGAGCAGGAGCAGCTGGGCAGGGTCCCTGTAATTGCAGGTCAGTGGATGTTATTTAACCTACTTTAAAGCAGCGCTCCAGCCCCACAGAGCACAGTATGCTTCCAGCAGGGCTCCTCGGTGGCAGGGAATTCATCGAGCTGCTGCTGGCCGTGGGCAAATCCTGCCTGGCGCTGGATTGGGGCCGAAGGGACAATTGTCTTATTCCTATCAAAACTACAGGCTGCTTTTTGGCCCCGTCCACACTGGCCCAGGATTTGCATCTCTGGGCCAAGAACTCTGTTTAATTGATTAATAAGGAGATGATGCAGAGCACGTGGCAGTTGGGATGAGCTGAGGCCAGCAGGCGGTGGGAAGAATGGCCATGCCCAACCTCTCTCTGGAAGGAGTGAGGAGCTCTGACATGCTGGAGTCTCACACTGGTGCTGCCCTAGGACCAAAATTCCCCTTTGGGGTCGGTTTGTCCCTTCCTGCATCTCCCTCTGGCCTGTGCTGGTCCCTGCTCCTCATGCTCAGCCTTTCTGCCGTCAAGATGCTGGGAGCACCCAGACTGGCCTAGCAGGGCTCTGAGGGCAGCCTGCTGTCAGGCGGCCACCTCCTGCTCCCAGCTGTGGCTCAGCCTGGATTCTTGAGCTCTGTAAAAGTCAGCAAAGTGAAAACTTCTCCTTGCCACTGAGCAAACCTGTAAAGCTCTGACCCCTGCTTTTCCTCAGTCCTTGCAGGCTACAAGGGACCTGCACATTTGGGAAAGGAGCTTTGGTCTCTCCTGGTGTTGGGGGAGAGAGAGGCATGGGGATGTGGCAGCCCCTGGCACAGTCCTGTCTGGACCAGACTTGTGTGGCACTGAGCAGGGGTTGCATCTGTAGCACATGAGAGCTGGAGGGACCATGAGCCCAAACTGAAGAGAGGCTGACATAGCAGCTGAGTCTGGGGGTGCAGTGGGGACAGTGTCCTTGGGACAGCTTTGGGGACAGCAAGGGGCTGAGGGACCACAGGCTCCAAGCCCAGTGCAGGGAGGAGAAGCTGGGCCAGGCAGTGACGAGGTTCTCCTGGTGTAACTGCGGCCAAAAGCCTGTCCCAGGCCCTGATGTGACTCAGTCTGCCCCAGGTTCCCCAGATCCTCTCATGTGCTGCCAGGGACAAGTCTCGACAGCTCCTCTGGCAGCCGGCGTGTTTGCACGCCGAGGGGGAACCAGCGAGTTCCCCGGCACCAGCGTGGCCGCGATGGGGAGCAGCCTCCTCCTCCTCCTCCCTGCGGGGCCGGAGCCTGCACTGCCGGCTGCTCTGGGCAGGGCCCACGGCCCCTCTCTGTCGGGGAGGAGGGCAAAAGGCAGGAGCACAGCAGAGTCTCTGATAAGGAGGTGTCCCAGGTTTGCAGCCACCTTTGCTCCCTGCGCTGCAGAGGGCTGTGTCTCTCCTGCAAGGTGGTGCTGCTCTCCTGCCCAGCGCTGGGGGCCCTGGGCAGGATGTCAGTGTCTGGGTTGGTCTGGTATTGGAAAGGTTCCTGCTTCCCTGGCATGGTGGGGCCCATGGGTACAGGGAGAGCTGGGAGGACAGCAGGCAGTGGGGCTTGCCATACTTGAAGATGCCAGGGGAGAGACCCTGGCATCATGCTTGTGACGTGGTGATGTTCAGCTTCAGGATACCCCCTCCTTGTCCTTAGGGAGGGTGTTCTGCTTGTCTTGGCCCATGGAGTTACAACCCAGGTGGCTTTGCTTCCCTGGCTAGTTGTTCAGGGTGTAAAGTCCTCTCTGTGCACTGTGGCCCTTGGCAGCCAGCACAACCTGGTAAGGACAGGGATTGCCAGTCAGCCCTGGGACACTGCACCAGCCCTCCAGCCAGTTCTCCTTTCTAAAGGCTGAAGTTCAATCTTCCATCCTTCTGTGATGTCTGGCTACCAAGTATGGTCTAGGACTAATTGGGTCCCGCCTTGGGATTTGCACTACCTGAAATGGAGACAGGAGGATGGTTTGCAGGACATGCAACAGCCATGGAGCAGAGCTGGGCTGGCAGGGCTCAGTGTCCCCAGGGAGGTCTCCATTTAGTCCATCGACATCACTGGTTGCCCTTTTATAGCTGTGGCTGTGTCCCCCTCAATGCCGAGGTGTTGAGCCTTTTGATGCTCCCTTAGCTAAAGGTCACTGTCACCCTGGGGACCTGCTGGCCACCACTGTCCCCTGGGAACTGTGCTGCTCCTTTCTGGAACAGGTTTGGTGCAGTTGGTGCCAGAGGTGCCCCCTCCCCCCTGGAAGGCAGATTGTTCCCTCTCTGCCCACCCCAGAGCTTTTTGCCAGCTCCAGCCCTAGCCAAGTCAGCTTCATCTTTTGCAGCTGTGCCAGGGTCTGTCTGTTGAGGACCTGGAGTGCATGGCTGGCTCAGCCCTGTGCAAGGATGCTGGCATGTGGTGGCTCTCCATGGCTCTTCTCCGTCCCTCTCGACCAAAGGTTTGGCCTGGGATTTTCCTTCCTAGACAGAGGAGCTCCTTCCTCAGTGTTCCTGGAAGGGCTTTTCCTCCTTTTAGGGTTCATCTGAGCCTTCCCACCTGCTCCTATTCCTGCAGCACTTTCTCCTCTGATACTCAGCAGAGAGCAGAGCCAGGGAAGCTCCTCTTGAGTTGCGGTGCTTAGCTCTGTGTTGGCATTGGGTGCCCAGGGCAGGAACAGAGAGGAAACCTGTTCTCAAGGGGCTGCCTCACCGTGAGGGCAGAGAACATCCTTACTGAGTCCCCCAAAACTCTGGGAGCTGCAGGGAACAGGAGCTTTGCCCCTTGCCTAACTCTCCTCCAGCTGCTGGACGAGCCCCTGAGGGCTGCCAGGTCACTGCCAGTTTTCTGCCTCACCAGCAGAAATAATCAATTTCCCCTCTGTGAGTCTGGGAGACTCTCTCGTTTTCTGCAAGCCACCAAAGCACTGGAATGTTTCTTGATGGTGCTGGCCAGGGGCCGACCTGGCAGCAGCTCACAGCTGGGGCAGGCAAGATGGGCCCTGTCGCCTGGCAGATTGAAGGGGAAGGGCATGCTGGGTGAGCTGTGGGCTGCCAGCATGGCTGCCAGTCCCGAAGCATCTCTCAGTAATGCTGGTTGTACTGAGCTGGCTGGGCTGGGCATGGCCAGTTCAGCTCTTAAATTCTCCATGTGCTGTAGGTCCCACACCTCTCTGGAGCTGTTTTCCAGGGCTTTTGGGGCACAGACTGGAGAAGGATCCCCTCACCAGCCTGTCCCCGCTGTGCTGGCACCACCCACTCTGCAGAGAATCCCCTGGCCAGCCTCCAGCAGGACACGGGGTCAGCATGGCAGAGCCGGTGTGGCTAGTGCCGAGGAGCAGGTTGTGGAGGAGCTGCTCCCCACCCTGAGGCAGAGCTCTGGGTGAACTGGCCTGGAGATGCCATCCCAGATGTGGGGAGGTAGGGAGGCATCGCCCAGGGTGCCAGGAGGGTGAGGCATCCACCCTGGTGTGGTGCTTGGGGTTTTGGAGGGTGTGGAGAGTCTGCAGGTGGAGCCTAGCTTGGTGTGCGAGGCTGGAGTCCAGAGGAGCTGCTATGGGTTGCGGTGCCAGCAGGGCAGGAGTGTGCTGGGTGGCAGAGCTGAGCTTGGCTCTGCACACACTCCTGCCAGCCAGGTGTCTGGTCAAGTGGCAAGGATTTGCCTTCCCACTCTTGTCTTGCCCTTGTCGCTGTGCTCAGTGGGTGCTGCCTTGTCCTTGGCCAGTGGAGGCAGGTCCCACTGCCGCTCCCACCCTCCCTGGGTGCCAGGCAGGACTGGGCATGGAGCCATGCCCGGGCCTGGGTGTGCCTTGCCTGCCTCTCCTTCCTCTACTGTCAGGTGGGTGCCAAGGCAGGTGTGCCCACTTCTCCAGCCCAACCTGTCTTATCTCCTGCTGCCGTGTTCCCTGCCTGGCACCATACCGTCTCCCCACATACTGCCCCACGTAGGAGGATCCCCTCTGCTCTCACTTGGGGCCCTGCCAACCTTCTGCTGGTCTGAACTGGGGGCAGAGCACTGCAGCAAGGGTTCATTCCAGGTTGTAGCCTCACCAAGGCTACTGGTGCTGCTGTGAGCAAGGGCAGGGGCTGCCTTGCTGTGACGGGACCTGTCACACAGCGACAAAGGAGGGGATGGGACCAGCGGCTGCCCGTTCACCTCTACCTGCTCGGAGGCTGCGGGAGATTACAGTGTGGGCACCATATGTCGCCCTGCCCACTGAGCCCTGCCCCTCTCTGCTCCCACTGCCTAAATCCATCTGCACTTATCGCTGCGGGGGGAAGAGAGGGACAGATGCTGCCCTAGATCTGTGGGATTAAACTCCCAGCAGCAAAGCAGATTAGGGAATTACGCTGGCGCCGCCGAGGGGGAAGCCCGCTGTCCTGAGCCCGCCGCGGCAGAGACATGGTGGAGATTCCCCTGCTGTGCCCGTGGAAGAGCCAAGTGGTGGCTGTGACTGGCGGGTGCAGTGGTGGGGTCCTCATGTGCCGCGGGCTCAGCTCGGCCCGGTGTCAACCACAGCCTGTTGCCACTCTGCGTGGCAGCGAGGCCCTGTGCTGACACTGCCTTGTGGGATCGTGGATGCAAGAGGCCAGCAGTGGGTTTGCTCTCCAAGGACTTTCCAGACCACTCCCCAAACCAGCCCTCTGTGAGCGCTCCCCTCAGGCTGGGGGTTTGGCTGGTGACACAACCAAGGTCAGGCTGGCTTGGGCACAGCTCCGGTTCAGGTGTGGAAGGCACTAAGAGAGGGTAGAGCTGACCATGTCCTGCCCGGACAGGAGCCTGGAAACCTGACCTGTGATCAGGGAATGTGGATGTCCTGGTCAGGACACCCTGGGCATGGCTGGCAGGGATGGCTGCAGGGCTTTGGGGGTTGGTCAAGTCCTGCTGTACCCTGGTGCACTCTGAGAGCACCATCAGGCTTAGTGACACTTGCCTGGGGCCATGGGGACAGTGGGGAAGTGAGCAAGAAGTAGCATCAGAGGGGCAACCCACGGGCACTTGCCAGAGTGTCTCACTGCCGTTGTGCCCACAGGTGCCCAGGGCTCAGTCTGTATGTCTCCCCTGTCATTCCTGCCTACAATGCTGTTGTCTTCCTCTTTGTGCTGGCCAACTTCAGCATGGCCACCTTCATGGACCCAGGCATCTTCCCACGAGGTGAGTCAGGCTCCATCTGGGAAGGGGCTTGGGTTTAGCCGCCTCTTTCCTCAGAGGTGAAGAGGATTCTGCCCTGTCTGGGTGGGATCAGGTGGTCACACCCATGCTGGGAACAGCAGCTGTGGGTTCAGCACCCAGCCTGCAAGACTGGGTGGGGGAAGCAGCACAAATCCTGGCATCATGCTGGGTACCTGGGCCTCAGGTGTGTGTTGGGATTTCAGGGCAGGGCTGGGAGAACCTCCCTTGTCTGCTTGTATCTGAGAGTCTCTGGACAGTCGTGGTGCTGGGTGAGATAGGCTGGGTGACACAGGAGGGCAATGCCACCTCCAGCTTGGAAGGGCAGGAGGCCGGTGTGGGGCACTGACATGTGGCTGCGCTGGGGCTTCCCATCAGCTGAGGAGGATGAGGACAAGGAGGACGACTTCCGAGCTCCGCTCTACAAGACGGTGGAGATCAAGGGCATCCAGGTGCGCATGAAGTGGTGCGCGACTTGCCGCTTCTACCGGCCGCCGCGCTGCTCCCACTGCAGCGTCTGCGACAACTGCGTGGAGGTGAGGACTTGCTGGCTCTTGCTGCCTCTTCCTTTGCACCTGGACCTTAACACATGGTGCTGGCAGAAGCCCTGGCAGCCGAGTCCCTCACTATGTCTTTTCCCCCCCTCCACAGGAGTTCGACCATCACTGCCCCTGGGTCAACAACTGCATCGGGCGCCGCAACTACCGTTACTTCTTCCTCTTCCTGCTGTCGCTCACCACGCACATCATGGGGGTGTTTGGCTTCGGCCTGCTCTATGTCCTCTACCAGGTGGAGGAGCTCTCCGGCGTCCGCATGGCCGTCACGTATCCTCTGCCAGGCTGCAGGAACGGGGCTGGGAGCGGTGGGGCTGGGGGTGGTGAGCGGCAGAGCCAGAGCACAGCCGTTCCTTAGCTGGCTGCTGACAGCATGGTGGTGATGTGCGTGGCTGGCTTGTTCTTCATTCCTGTCGCTGGCCTTACGGGGTTCCATGTGGTGCTTGTGGCAAGAGGCCGAACCACCAACGAACAGGTATGACTGTGGGGCTGGTGCAGGGTCGCTGGTCCCAGGGAGGCCCCCCAGGACCAGAGGGATGAGGGCAGGCTAGATGGAGGTGAGAGGCGGCCCAGGGGCTGGCCGAGGATAGAGTGCAGGATGTCAGGGAGCAGAGGCTGAGAGCACCTTGTCTGGATAGCAAGGGACAGTAAGGTCTTTGCTGCTGGTCTTGGGGGCCTGCGGGGAGGATGGAGCTGAGCAGGCTCCTCAGGAGGGTAGGAGCTGACCACGGCACCTTACAGTTATACATTGAGAAAAGACTTCTGACCCTAATGGGAGGTTGAATGCTGAAACAGGCTGGGAAAAGGGGAAGTATCTCCATCCCTGGAGATTGTCCTGAGGTATCTGGACAAACTGTATGCAGCCTGATCTGGGGCTGGCCCTGAGACCCCCAAGGTCCATGCCCACCCAAGTGTGCTGCAATGCTTCTTTTCCATAGGTGACAGGCAAGTTCCGCGGTGGTGTCAACCCCTTCACCAACGGTTGCTGTAAGAACGTCAGCCGGGTCCTCTGCAGCTCCCCGGCCCCCAGGTGAGCCTGGTACAGCCTGGCCGTGCCACACAGCACCTGGGCAAAATGACAGCTTAGGTCCTGATCCTCCTCCCACCCCTCTTCCAGGTACCTTGGGCGTCCCAGGGCTGAGCAGACTGTGCTGGTGAGACCTCCCTTCTTGCGGCCTGAGGTGTCAGATGGTCAGATCACTGTCAAGATCATGGACAATGGTATCCAGACAGAGCTAAAGAGGACGAAGGTGAGGAAGGTGGGGATTAGCGCTGGGGCCCTCCGTGGAGCCCAGGGGTGCAAGCCTGCATCCGTGAGTAAAGAACCAAGTGAGCCTTGTCACGTCTCCTGTCCCGCTCCATGTTGTCTTGTTCTGTGTCCCCGTGGGACAAAGCCCTCTCCCTCCATGCGGCTGCGGCCATATGAGGCTTCGCACCCTCCCTTCCCTTGCCCCTCCCCATCCTGTCCTTTCCCTTGCAGTGTTCTTTGGAGGTCTCTGTCCTCAGCACATCCCAGCACGGAGGCATATTCCACCCTCAAGCATTCAGATGTCGGATGGCCTGGGAAAGCCCCCAAATGCCACTGCCCGCTCCCTGCCTGCTTGAAGGTAGGCTGAGGCCCCGGCACCCCCTGACCCCCACTCTGCGCTTTGTCTCTGCAGTCCAAAGGAAGCCTGGAGGTGACGGAGAGCCAGTCTGCGGATGCTGAGCCACCCCCCCCACCTAAGCCAGACCTCAGCCGCTACACGGGCCTGAGGACACACTTAACCTTGGCCACCACCGAGGGTAAGGAGGACGCACAGGGTCCTGCAGCCGCTGGGAGGGGAGCCCAGGGCTGTGCCATGCAGAGCAGATCCAGGGCCATAGGCAGAACAGGCTGCAGGGCAGGCCAGAAGCACATCAGCATCGCTGCATTATGCGGCAGAATGTGCACGTGTTCTGGGCTGGTGTGTGTGGCCCCTTGCATTTGGAGAAGCCTGCAGGATGCTTCCAGCCAGCTGTGCTCCATCAGGAGAGGAGCAAGAGCCCAAGCTGAGGCAGCATGGTGCATGTCTGGCGCTGCGGTGAGCCACAGTGGCCTGTGGCAGGTGGGCCGCTGTGCCACAGGCTGACCCAGAAGCATCACCAGGAAGAAGGTGGCAAAGGAGCAGCAAGCCTGGCTTGGTGGCAGAGAGCATGTGTGGCAGCGTGACTCACTCTCCCGCTTCCCCGCGTGCTGGCGAAGCAGTGCTGGAGCTTCCTGTGAGGGCTTGGTGAGAGAGGTGGGATGTGAGGGGCAGAGCTTGGAAGCAACCGCTTCCTGCAGCAGGCTGGAGGCCTCTGCAGCTCTCCCCACTCTCTGGCCATGCTGGAGAAGGACTGCAGCATGTGTGTCCATAGGGTGACAGCACCCTGGTACCCACTGGCACCTCGGTTCTCTGCACACCCCGCTGGGGCTGCTGCAGGGGTGTGGAGGTGCCAGCCCCACACATGTTGCTGTGGGGACACGTTTTCCATTCCTCTCTGCCTCCTCCATCCCTGGTGCCCGTTCCTTGAGCCCATCCCTCTCTCTGCTTCCATCTCCTAGTCTGTCTACCCCAGGCTCAGCGCTGGTTCTTGGGAAGGAAGGTCAGGGCTCAGCATGGCCTGTTCCTTCCCTGCACAGCTCTGGGGAGCTGTTGTCTGAGTGTCCTCTCCCCTGCCTGCAGACAGCGGCTTGCTAGGCAAGGACAGCCCCCCGACGCCCACCATGTACAAGTACCGGCCCGGCTACAGCAGCAGCAGCAGCTCGGCAGCCCTGCCTCACTCCAGCAGTGCCAAGGTAAGGCAGGATGCTGGCCTTAAGGGGATGCCACCGTGTTCCTAGTTTAGGGAGAGCATGGTGGTGGTGCTAAGAGAGCCGCAGGAGCTCTGTGGGTGACATCTGTGTCTCTGCCCTGCAGCTGAGCCGCGTGAACAGCCTGAAGGAACCCAACTCCATCTGCGAGGGTGGCCACAAGCCCAGCTACCGCTCCGAGCCAAGCCTGGAGCCCGACAACTTCCGCTCGCCCACCTTCGGCAAGAGCTTTCACTTTGACCCACTCTCCAGTGGCTCCCGCTCCTCCAGCCTCAAGTCAGCCCAGGGCACGGGCTTTGAGATGGGTCACCTCCAGTCCATCCGCTCCGAGGGCACCACCTCCACCTCTTACAAGAGCCTGGTGAACCAGACGCGCAACGGCAGCCTGTCTTACGACAGCCTGCTGACACCCTCCGACAGCCCCGACTTCGAGTCGGTGCAGGCAGGCCCGGAGCCCGACCCGCCGGTGGGATACACCTCACCCTTCCTCTCGGCCCGCATCGCCCAGCAGCGGGAGCCCGACCTGCACGGCCGTTTCGCCAGCACCGTCTCGCCCAAGCATGCACCGCCACGCGAGTCCTCGCCCGTGCGCTACGACAATCTCTCCCGGCACATCGTGGCCTCCATCCAGGAGAGGGAGAAGCTGCTGCAGCAGCCGCCGGCCGCGGGCCGCGAGGAGGATGCGACGCTGGCAGACTCGGGCATCCAGTCGACGCCGGGCTCCAGCAATGCTCCCCGCACCAGTTCTTCCTCGGACGATTCGAAGCGCTCACCCCTGGGCAAAAACCCACTCACCCGCCCGGCCCCACCCCGCTTCGGCAAGCCCGAGCCCCCCCATGCGCCCCGGGTGCGCTCCCTGGGCTCCCCGGAGCAGCCCCCTGCCCCCCACCTGGGAAAATCTGTGTCTTACAGCAGCCAAAAAACAGCGTCTCAGGCCAGCAGCCCCGAGGCCGAGGAGGTGGCCTTGCAGCCCTTACTGGCACCAAAGTGAGTACCTGGAGGGAGCCAGCTGCCCATTGCATGCCCCCTCCCTGCCTGGTGCCCCCTCCATCCCTCCTTTGTCTGCACCAGCACCCGGGGTCAGCAGCAGTCCCCCACTGGGAGCCAAGCTGCACGCGGTCTGCCCAGAACAGAGCTGGCACCCCTGCCCCCTCACTGGGACACACAAGCTTCTCAGGGAGCTGGGATGGTGTGTGGGTGCTGGGGTCACTGGGGCAGGCAGGGCTGTGATAGGTGCTGGGATCCCTCCCCGGGGTCTTTGTTCTTGTCCCTGCCCCAGCCCCAACCTGTGGAGCCCTGCTCGCTCCTGCTCCTCACGCCTTGTGTCCATCCTTGCCTCCCCAGGGATGAGGTGCAGATGAGAACAGCCTACAGCAAGTCCAATGGGCAGCCCAAGAGCCTGGGCACGGCCCCCCCGGGCCCGGGGCAGGTGCCCCTCAGCAGCCCCACACGTGGAGGAGTCAAGAAGGTCTCTGGTGTGGGGGGTACCACTTACGAGATCTCAGTATGAGGGGCAGAGCCGCTCGCCCCTCGCTGCTCCCAGCCACCCCCCAAGGGACGTTCTGCGGCCAGACGCTCTGCGGACTCCAAGAGAGCCAGGCGGGGGAGGGTCGGGCCCGCGGCCTCCGCTGCTGCTCCCCTTCCTCAGCTTCCCGGGCCTGGGGGCCGACACCGAGCGGGGCTGAGCTTCCCCCTCCCCCTCCGCAAAGGACTGCCAGCGCAAGGGGGCTGGCGAGTGCTCCAGCCTTGCCCCACCCCGGCACCCTCCTGGCTGGGCCAGCCACTTGTGGGCCTTGTGCAATCAACCGCTCGCCTAGCGTGGTAGGAATGGATTGTTTTTAAACCAGAATACTTTTTTTTATTATTATTATTGTTACGGATTCTATTTTTTTTCCTCTTTCCGAGTTACCAGGTGTGTGTATATATAAATATCTATATATAAAAAAATATAAATNCCCCTTGCAGCAGTGGAAGATGCTGGGGCAGGTGCTCAGCGTCGCTCGCCCACCCGAAGCAGAATAGGCTAGGGCAGGTGCCACATCCCTCTACCCAGCCTTGCCAAAGGCCAAGGTGTGTTCAGCCAGGACCTGTTCTTCACCACCAGCCCCATCCTGGGGCTGTCTGGGCTGAGGACAGTAGGGAAGCAGCCCACTCCCCATGAGCTGGCACGGGATGGGCGCAACTGGTGCAGAGAAGCACAGGCTGCAGCCTTCCCCAGCAGCAGATTTTTCCCCTTTTCTGTTTCCCTGGGGCTTGTGTTGGCAGGGGGAGGGAAGTGGCTTCCTTGCTTTTTTTTCTTTTGTAATGGGTCAGATGGGTTTTTCTTGCTGTCACGTGGTTGTTTTTATTTCCGCTGGGGGAAGAGGAAGGCCAGCAGGGTGCATCCCCGTAAAGCAATATTTTCTCATCACATGCCAAAAAAAAAGTATATAACCCCAAGAAAGCAGCCAAGGAGCCCAGAGCTCACTGTCTCCCCTCCCCCTCCTCTGCCCTGCCCAGGCAAACCACCCCACAGAGGGCCCACAAAACTTCAGGCACTACTTGACGCTTTCTCTACGGCAATATCTCTCCTGTGGGCTCTGCAGAGCCACGCCATTGTTTTCAGTTTTGGGGTCTTTTTTGGGCTTTTTTGTTTGGTTGTTGTTTTTTTTTTTTCCTTTTTTTTTTTTTTTTATTATTAGCCATTTTAAAAATGAGGAATAAAAGGATATTTAATGAGCCACCCCAGCGGGCATATGTGTGCTTTGTTTAGCATCCAGGGATGGAGTCCTGAAGGGTTCCTCTCAAGGAAAGAGGCCTGAGGAAAAGTCAAGCCTTGCCCCATCTCAGGGAGACACCTCCTTGAGTGGCTTTGGGGCAAGGTCTGCTCCCACAGAAGGCAAGTTTTTCTCCAGGGTGTGAAGAGAAGCGTCTCTGGGCGAGATGGAGTGGAGCTGGTGAGGCGCAGGACACTGTGGCCAAAGGAGGACCTTGGTGTTGTGGCACGACTGCTTCTGGAGCTCCTGGTGCGCACAGCCGTGGTCCCAGGCATTTGGCTGGCAGCTGTCCAGACACAGGGCTTCCTGGGAGCCACTCCTGTCCTCACCTGGCAGGGGGCACAGAGCCCTTACCAGCCCTGCAGCAGGATCCTTCTGTCCCTGCTTTGCAGGCAGCAGATGGCACAAGAGCTGCTGTGCAGGGTGGTGGAGGTGAAAGGTGGTTCTACCCATAACCTCCTTTCCCAGGCCATAGCACCCCATGGCCTCACCCTAGTCACTTCACCTTGCCGTGATACTGAGGGGTGCAGCTGCCACTGCCACCACCCCTGCTCAAAGCAGAGGCTTTTAATTAAAAGGTGACTAAAAAGAGAGGTTCTGATGCACTGGGTGCTTTTGGTATAAAAGGCTGTGGCCAGCAGTGCCTCTGTTCCCTGGTCCCAGCTGGCTGCACAACACAAGTGGGGGATGTGAACGTCCTCTCTGCCCAGGGTGGAGACAGGCCAGCCCGAGTCCCACACTGAGTGCTGCAGGAGGGGTCAGTTCCTACTACATCAGCCCAGGCCATTCCTGTTGGCAGGAGGGTCCCTGGGGTGGCACTGGCACGGCCTCACCGCAAGCTGCTGCTGCTGGCCTGGGAGCTGCCCACCCCTGGGTGCTCTGGGCTGTGACGATTCTGTGGAGGAAGGACAGACATGTACCCCATAAGCCTCCTAGGGAATGTCTGGCAACAAGCAGCGCTGCTGCCCAGGTCAAGCTCGCTGCCAGGCATCCCCCAAGGTGGGCACAGGCTGGGCAACAAGTCCTGCCTTTCCCCACTCACCTTCTTTTTCTTCTTCTCTTTCTTCTTTCTCTTCCTTTCCGGATCCTCCTCTTTTTTCTTCTTTTTCTTCTTGTGGTCAGAGTCTGAGGGGGTTTCTGGAGGAACAAGAGCACTGGATAAGCTGGGCACCCCCTGGGGCTGGAGGAAACTGGGGCTGGTTGGGGCAGTGAGGCACAGCAACCTGGGGGAACGGGATCCTGGGTTCGGCTCTGCTTGTGTTTGTGCTTGTTCTTCTTCTTGGGTGGCTGGATGTGCATCAGCCGGCACTGCTCAGGCAGCTGGGGAGAGGGGATGGGGCTGGTCAGGCCACAACAGGCACTGCTGGCCTGAGTGGCTGCCCCCAGCCCTCACCCCAGGCTCACCGGGCCAGCGTGGAGGCGGAAGCCAGTCAGCATGGTGCCAGTAAGAGGGGTAAAGGAGCTGCTGCAGATGGGGGGCTTCTCGATGAGGGAGCGCAGGCTACTGTTGTCATGGGAGCCGGGCAGGTCGATCATGCCAGGCAGGTCGGGTAAGAAGTTGCTGAGCTTCTCTTTCACCTTCTTGCCGCAGAACTTGTTGTAGGCATGCTCCAGGTTGTAGTGCGTGATCAGGTTGGTGCTGCCCGTCAGTTCCGTAGTGCCTGCGCAGCCGCCGCCGCGGGGAGGGGCCGGTGTGGAGGTGCCGCCCCGCCGGGCCCCTCGCCGCAGCACCAGGAGCTCCCCGCTCACCCGTCAAGGATTTCCGGCGCCGCGCGCCAACCCGCCCCAGCCCGAAGGACCCCCCAAGCCTTGCTCCTCACCCCAGCCCGGGCACCAGGACTCACCAGCCCACGTCCCCCCCCACTTCCCAGCCCGGTCCCCCCCCAAACAAGGCCCCATTTCCCCGCTGGGCAGACCTACTTGGTCCCTCCCCCCATACGCTCATTGGCCTGCCGCACTGTCAGTTCGCGTCTCCCCGCCCACCGCTCTCTCCCCTCACTGGCTCATTCCGCTGCCAGTTAAGCCCGCGCCCTCTTTCCACCGCGCCGACTGGCTAAGGGCTCCGCTCGCCCTCCCCGCGCCGCGGCCCCAGCCCGCACCTGGTAGCTCTCGCAGCAGGTAGAAAGGACCAGCAGCAGCCTTACGGGCCGCGTCCTCGCCCGCCGGCGGCGCGGCGGCGGCAGGGGGAGGCGCAGCCCCAGTGCCCGGCGCCTTGGCAGGCCCGAAGCCCAAGGCGGCGGCCGCGGCAGCGGGAGGCGGTTCAGCCCCACCGAACAGCGCCGAGAAGTTCTCCATCTTCCCGGCGTGCCCCGCGCGGGGCCGCCCAGACGAGATTGGCCGAGTACCTTCCAGACCCCGCCCCCTGCCCCGTTGCTAAGGGACACTCGACCCCAGCCGTTTGACTGGCTGCTACTCTCTTGCTTCTCATTGGCCCGCGGTGGCAGGGGGCGGGGGTGATAACGCGGCTCGCTATTGGGTCGCGGGGTGGAAGTTTCGCCTCCTGCGGATGAGCAGCTGGGCGGTCCAATAGGTGGCAAGGGGCTGTGCGGCAGAGGCGAAGATGGCGGTACTGGCGCCGGTCTTGGCGTTGCTGTATTCGGTGCCGGGGCTGTGCCGCTGGCTGGCGCGGCCCTACTACCCGCTCTCCGCCCTGCTCGCCACCGCCTTTCTGCTCGTCCGCAAGGTTCCGCCGCTTTGCCAAGGGCTGCCCTCGCAGCGGGAAGACGGCAACCCCTGCGACTTCGACTGGGTGAGGCGGCACGGCTTGTCGCTCTGCTGGGCCTGCCCCTGCACCCCCTGAACCTAGCCCCGACCTGCTATTGCCCCGTACCTGTCCCTGCACCCCTGGGCCTGGCTGTTTCTTAGGCCTACACCCTCCAGGCCTGGCTTCTCTCCTACCTACACAGCCTACTAGGCCTGGCGCCTGGGTCTGCACTCCTTTCCCAGTCTTTGCACCTTCGGGCCCGGCTCTCCTCCAGGCCCACATCCCAGACCCATCTGAATGGCAAGGACATTTCAGTAGCTGCCGATATTGCTTTGTCGGTGCTGGCGGCTGCTGAGGGGCTCCTGAGGCATCGCAAAAATGTGAGGCCGTGCCTACGGTTGCGGGACAGTCCCCTTTTCTCGTTGTCCTCTGCTCAGGATTCGGGAAGGAAAGGAGCTCCAGGAGGGGGCAGGGAACTGGCAGGGGCCAGCAGGGCCTGGCACGACTGGTGCCAGGCTGGGCCAGGAGCAGCCTGGTTGCAAGAGGGTAGCCGCTGATTACAGCTGTAGCCACTCCCAGGTTTTGCAGTCTGGCGGCACTGGACAGCTGCTGTGTCCCATGAGTACCTCCTACTCACACTGTTTCTCCTGTCACAGCGGGAGGTGGAGATCCTCATGTTCCTCAGTGCCATTGTGATGATGAAGAACCGACGCTCCAGTGAGTTGGGGCCTGTGCTGTGGGGTGGGTGCATGGGGCTCTGGAGTTGCTGGTAGGGTGTCCACCAAGGAGCTGGATGGGTTGTGACCTGGAGGGCCAGATCTGGCATTCCATCAGGATCCCCCCTGGTCTTTTAGGGGGGTCTGGTCCCATATCTTACCCCACTTTGTGTTCTACAGTCACTGTGGAGCAGCACATTGGGAACATCTTCATGTTCAGCAAAGTGGCAAACGCCATCCTCTTCTTCCGCCTTGACATCCGCATGGGCCTGCTCTACCTCACACTCTGCATAGGTGAGACCTGATGGAAGGGGACCTGTCACACCAGAGGCAGCAGCAGTGCCCCCTCAACACAACTTGGCTCCCGTTCAGTACCCCTTGTCACTGGTTATTCTCCACACCACCAGTTGGAAAAGCCAGAGCTACCTCTTGCTGTGGGGATGACCTGTGGCCTTCATTGCCTGGGGAGGATGCAGGCATGAGGGATGTCTGTGGGCTTGGGAGGGGCAATGGTGGGCAAGGATAGGCTCAGAATGTGTCTTGAGATAAAGCACACCTACCCCAGGGATTACCATGCCTTGGTTCCCCAAGCACCTCTGGGGAAAGGAGGAGCTTTATCCCAAACCCAGACTGGGCCTTCCTGGGGCAGGGGGAGACTCAGGGGCACTGTTGTTGCAGTATTCCTGATGACCTGCAAGCCTCCTCTCTACATGGGCCCAGAGTACATCAAATATTTCAGCGACAAGACCATAGATGTAAGTATCCTCTACCTAGGGAGGCTGGGGGGGTCTCTGTTTGCTATCCTCTGCTGACTCTGCAACTCTGTGACAGGAGGAGCTGGACCGGGACAAGCGGGTGACCTGGATTGTTGAGTTCTTTGCCAATTGGTCCAGCGAGTGCCAGTCTTTTGCCCCTATCTTTGCCGACCTTTCTCTCAAGTGAGTGGTGTTGAACAGGGCCCTCAATAAGATGCAGGGCTGGGGCTCAGGCCAGCCCTTCACTCAACATGCAGCACTCACAGCCTGTCCCTGTCCTTCCCAGGTACAACTGCCCAGGGCTGCACTTTGGGAAGGTGGATGTTGGCCGGTACACAGATGTCAGCACCAGGTCTGGGAACAGATAGCCTGGGCTGGGCAGTGGAGTCCATGCTGGGGCAGAGTCCCTGGGACCCCCAGCCCCCTTCCCGCTGCTTGGGAGTCACCGTTGGCCTCTCCCCTATCTACCACAGGTACAAAGTCAGCACCTCACCCCTCACCAAGCAGCTGCCCACCCTTATCCTGTTCCAGGGTGGGACAGAGACTATGCGCCGACCGCAGATTGACAAGAAGGGCCGGGCTGTGTCCTGGACTTTCTCTGAGGTGGGTGGGATGTTCCAGCCTCCTGCCCTCAGGAATGGAGCTCTGGGAGGGTGGGAGGTCCCTGGAGTGCCATTGTTGTCTCTCCACCACAGGAGAATGTCATTCGGGAGTTCAACCTCAATGAGCTCTACCAGAAGGCCAAGAAGCAGTCAAAGCCCCGGGAAGAGGGATCCGAGGAGTCTGCCGGGGCACGGGCAGCAACTGGACACTCCGATGGGGAGACTAAGAAGGACAAATAGAAGCTGTCCTGTGCCATCACCCATCACTGCGTCACCATCATCCTGGTGGCACTGGCCCTGCGGGGTCTGCCCTCTATCCTGGCTGGGCCTTGGGCTGCTCCTGGTGGGGAAAGCCCTGGCTGCGCCCCTGGCAAGCAGGCAGAGCTCCAGTGCGGGCAGGGCCGTAGGAAAGCCCCGCACCTGGTTAACGCTCACCTTCATCGCTGACAATAAAGGCACCGTGACCGTGACCGTGACCGTGACCATAAGCCTGACCGTGGGCGGGGCCCGGCTCAAGAGGGGGCGGGATCGCCGCAAAGAGGCCGCGTTCCTATTGGCTGGAGCCGCTGCGCGGGCTGGCGGCGCGGCAGAGCCAAGGACGGAACCACCGAGCCAGGCCGAGGTGGGGACCTGTGGTCTGTCTGCCGCTGGGGTCCGACCGCTCCGCCACGGCTGGTGCGAGGAGGGCAAGGGTGGGTACCGCAGCGGGGAAGAGAGCAACGTCTCAGTCTCGACCCGGCGCCTGCGCTGCGCCGCTCAGCCCTTGACTGTCCCTTCCGAGACCCTACCCGCCGCGGGCTGCCCGAGTGGCGGAGCCTGGCGCGGTGCTCCTCGGTCCTGGCACGTGGTCCGCGAGGCAGGTAGGAGGTGGTGCGGCGGTCCCTGGCTGCGTATTCCCTGAGCGGGCTCCGGCTCCCCATCGTGCCTGTACCGGCCGTTGCTTCTGCCCTTGCTCCTTCCGTGCTGCAGCGTCCCCGGGACCCATTTTTCCCAAAACGGGATTCCTGCGCCCTCCCCCATCCCAGCCGACTCGTCGGTGTCCCAGTGCGCACCTCTCCTTACCCCCCCATAGCGAATCACCGAGGACTCGCCCTTAACTCTATCCTATAGCAGGATCCCGACGGGAACCCGTCTTTTACTTCATCCACAGCGGGACCCGGGTCGTGCCCTCGCTGTTCCCGGGCCCCACCTTCTCGTCAGACTTTACCCTCTCGGCCCGGGATGGCTCCCCGCGGTAGAAAGCGCGGGGCCCAGCAGTCGGCGGCGGCCGAGGCATCGGAGCAGGCGGGTTCCCCGCGGAAGCGGGCCCGTCCCGAGGGCGAGAGCAGTCCGGGGGACACTGGCCCCCGCATCGTCATCGAGCATTGGTGAGCCGGGCCGGGTGCCGAAGTGGGGGGTTCCTCGGAGTCTCCTCCGAGTACTGACCCCCCCGCGGCGACTGTCTCTCCAGTAAGAGCTGACGGGTATACGGGCGGAACGCGGCGGCGGTGAGCGAGGCCCTGCGCCGAGCCGTGGCTCACCTCCCCGTGGAGATCAACCCCCGGCAGCCACGCAGGAACAGCTTCGAGGTGTCCCTGGTGAAGGAGGACGGCAGCAGTGAGTGCTGGGGCTGCCGGGGAGGATGGGGGAAGCCTCCTGGCGCCCCTGACCCACCCCCCTTTTGTTTTACCCAGCCGTGGAGCTGTGGAGCGGCATTGGGAAGGGTCCCCCTCGTAAACTGAAGTTTCCTCAGCCGGAGGTTGTGGTAGAAGCCCTGAAGAGCAGCTTGGCATAGAAGGGGCAGCCAGGTAAACGGAGTCAGGGTGAAGACAGGGTCAGGAAAGGGGAGTGGGACCACACACTAACTGCCCTTTCTCCACAGCCAGGGCTGTCACCCGTGGCATGAGCGTCTATGAAGAGATGAGATGAAGTGGGGGGCACCTGCCAGCCTCAGTCCCGTCTCTGATGCTGTAGCTCTACCATGAGCAGCTACTGCTGGACCCCCTGGCTCCCCTTCACCCCCCCCGCCATTCCCCAATAAAGTTAAGCAGGCCCACAGCACAGCTCCAGTGCTTTATTTTGATGTCATGGGGTAAGAGTAGCCCTTCCTGCAGTGTCCTGAGTGTGGGCAATGGGGGAAAAGAGCTAGTTCCCCTAGGTGAGGATATCTACTTCCTCCTCCGACTCAGATGAGGGGCAGGGCCAAGCACAGACAGTGCCAGGGGGCAGACACGGCTCCACCGTCCCCACATCCACCTCCTCTTCCTTGGGGTCCCCTGTGGGCACCATTTGCCCACAGCCCTGCTTCTTCCAGACTCCCTGGGGGTTCTGCCGGTGTGAGGAGTGCTTGCCCGCTTGCCCCAGTGCTCCGGCATCCCGGTGTTGCTCCGGTTCTGTCACTCCCCCTCTGGCGACTGCCACAGCAGCTGGTGGCTGCCTGTCCCTTACCACCTCCCAGCAGCCCTTGCTCTCCACCTTCCGCAGCTTCACCCGCCCCACCGGGCTGGGGTGTGCGGTCCCTGTAAAGCATGACTGCCCCTGCGGGGAGACGCTGGTGCTCCTGGGGGTGCTGCTGTCCCCACTGGGCTCAACCCTACCATCTGCCTCCACTGGGCAGCTGTGCTGTGTGGCGCCCAGGCAGGAGCGGTTGAGGTGCCGCGGGGGCCCCAGCCTCACCAGGCGTCCCCCCTGGAGCTGCAGTGACTCGAGCTCGGTGACACGGAGGAGGCGGGCAGCTGCTAGCACCTCCTGCACTTCGTCCTGCGTGGCCTCCAGCTCAGCAGTGTAGAGGAAGTGCACCAGCTTGCGCAGCACCCCAATCTTCAGCCCTCCCAGCTCCAGCACCACTCTGTGACCCCGAGGCGGCAGCTCTTGGCGCAGCTGCTCCCTGAAAAAGGGGCTGCAGACGGAGAGGATGCAGCAGTGGGCCACCACCGTCCCTCCTGTGAAGCAACAACGGCTGTCACCACTCTGAAATCTGCCATGGCCCTCTCCTGGGGGTGGCAGGGACCCGGGCCGGGCCGTGCTATTGCTCACCTTCAGCTTGGAGGACCGCGTCGCAGAAGACATCGGCTCGCTGCTGCTGCTGGTAGAGGTGCTGGAAGGCCGCGCGGAGCAGGCGGGTGCTGCGGTAGAGCAGCCGCCGGGCAGCCGCAGGAGAGCCCATGGACAGCCTGCAAGACAGAGCAGCGCTGGGGGCCAACCCGAGTGCTTTGGGGCTAGGGTGCAGCAGGCCCGGCGCGGCAGCAGCAGGGAGCTGGGCGGCGGACACGCTCTTCGTCGCCTGTACGGCACCGTGCAAAACCCCCCTGCGCCTGGGCCCCGCTGCCGTGCAAAGGCTCGAAAGGCCGCGCGTGCCTGCCAAGCCACGAGGCTCCGCTTGGCCACCAGAGGGCGCCAACCACGACGATTTCGGGATGAAAAGCGGGCTCGGGTCTGCCGCCCGCCAGTCTCGCGCCCTGGCTCGGCTCTCGTCCACCCCTTCCCCGTCCCGGCCGGCAGCCCTGTGCCCGCCGCGTACTTGCCGAGGGGGAAGTGACGGCTGACAAAATGCCGAGGCCGAGAACAGCGTACCTGCACTACCCGAGCGCCTCGCACCCGCCACCCGGCGTGGCCCAGCAGCTCGCTCCGCCCATCGGCAGCGTTGCCATTGGTTCGTCCCGCAGCCAATCATAACCTGTCGGCCAATGGAGACGCGGTAAAGGGTCCGTGGCGGGAGGAGCGCGGGGGCGGGGCGCTGGCTGGGTGCGACGGGATGGTAGGGGGCGACATCCGCGGGATGTACATCCTCGCCCCGAAAGCCCTCTCGGCGGAGGCCGGTCCTGGCGGAACTTTTCCGCCAAGACGAACACCTCCGCTGAATCCCCCTCGGCAGTGGCCCTTGCCCCTTCCCTCTGCCCCCTCCGGCGGCCCTGCAGCTGGGCAAGCGGGGTCGAAGGCGCAGGCTCCTGTTTTGCTGCATGTTGCGCTTGTCCCAAGGCGGCCTCCGGGTGTTGGTGGCACAGAAGTGACGGGCTGCGGGACCCCTACGTCCCTGCCGAGGGCTGCTCTTGAGTCCCACCGCCCCCGCGGGTAGGGCGTGAGGAGGGAACAGAAGTCTGCCCTGGCCTTCGCCTCCACTTGCCAGAGCGGACGGATGAGCCGTCCCCTGGGCAGCGAGCTCTGTGGGCTCCGGTCGCTATCAGGGTGACACTTGGGGGCTCCCGATGAATAGCGGTGGGTGCTGCCTGCAGAGCAGCCCTTCCTGTCAGGGTGGCCTGGGATTTCATGTTTTCAGAGCCCTGTATCGGGCCTCGTTGCGGATTCTCAGAATCTATCTTGGCCTTGCGTGTGAGGAGCTCTGCTTTTGTGGCCTCTCGGGAGGAGCGGGGCATGCCCACGGGCAGCGGGTTTCTGCAGGGAAGGATGAGATGGTGGGTGCTTTGGAAGCCGTCTTTCATGCAAACGATGCTGCCTACTTAGTCTGAAAGTATTTTGTCATTTCATAAAGCATCTATTGTAAAAACATCTGCGTCAGTCACTCCACACGCATGAACAACAGATCTAATGATCCCAGCCCGACTGCCCGGAGACGTTTGCTGCTCTCACAAACAACCAAAGTGGGTGGAAGTTTCAAGAGCTGTGGAAGAATAGGAATCTGGATGACACCATAGGTTTTAAACCTACAAAGTTTTCAAATGTGGTATCATCCCCTGATATTTTCCATGGCTTTGCAGATGGATTTTCATCTGGTTTGACATATGAGGGTGGTTTTCTCCCTCTGTTTTTGCTGTGTGCAAAACTAACACAAGAAAGAAAGCGCCTGAGGATAAGCCTGGGCCAGAGGCTGCTGAGGTTAGTGGCAGTTTTTCCACTGACCTCGGGCGGCTTGGAGCCTGGCCATAAATACTGAGGGATAGAGAAAAACAAGTAATTTTATATCAAAGTGCTATCATATGTTCATAAAAATAGAAGGGAAATGGAGATGTTTCCTCCCCCACACCTTGCAATCTTTTGGAATTACAATGATTGGAGCCATCCCTTGGAAAGCCTGGATTCACCAAGAGCAGATGGGCTCAGACACTGTCAGAGGGGTCGGCCTTCTGATGTCAAAGTCTGACCACTGCAGCCTCAGGGTTTTAAACCATCCTTGACCTGCCGATTGCCTGCAGTTCCACAGCAGCCCCCATACCCGTGTCCCAAACCCGGAAAACCCCCCTGGGGAAGTACTTTCAGCTTCAGAGAAGACCTCTGCAAGCACACAGCAAAGACATAACTGGATCTCGGATGCGAGGAGCCACCTGGGCTTAACCACATTGAGAAGGCAGAGTAGGGAGAGGGGGACTATACTGCCTGGGGATCAGGAGATGAGTGGAAGGCTTCTCCAGCCAAGACTGAGGTGCAAACAGGTGCTCTTATGGAGAGACTGCACATAAAGGGACTTGGTTAGCAGAAATAATTTTCCAGTGAGGACTGGGATAGCAAGGAAAAGTCACAGAGCCAGAGTGCAGTGACATTACAAAACCCTAAGGCACTGGTATTGTAGGATTTCCTCCTCAACATAAGCAGGTGAGGTAGTATCCCAAGCACTGGAGGAGCCCAAATCTTGAGTGCTGGCTTGGGAATCAGACTCGCTTCCTGTGGTCAGGCTCACTGAGTGCTTGTGTAGCCATACTGCAAGGAGAGATGGAAAGGTTGCCTGCTTTGCCAAGAGAACCAGTTGTCAGGAGAGGAGATGTGTCCAGTGTCTCCTTTCCTGCCTTTCAAATGACTTGAGGAATCCCCTCCCAGGCTAGGAGCTGAGGCTGAGGTGGTCATCTGGTCACCCTGCTCCAGCTGCAGAGGAGTGATCTGTCGTTGCTTGTCCACCCCAGGAAAGATGCCAAGGCGTGGCTGGGCTCTTCCCTCCCTCCCGTGTCCCTCTCCCCATTCCTGAAGCCATCCTAGAGGCAGGGTTAATAACAGGGTGAGCACCCTATGTCTGTCCCTGTCCAAAGACATGCTCAGGAGTACTGGTGGCTCTTCCATCTGCAGGAGGAGCAGAGATGGATGAGGGCTCTAACCAGAGGAACAAAGCCCCTCAGCTCTGGAAGCATTATGCCTGTGCTGTGCAGAACAGCTCCCATATATCCACCCCTGCTGTGCAAGCCTCTCTGGACTAGGGAACATGGCACAGGTATTTCCCTGCCCCTTGGGTCTGTGGTGGACAATGGGGTCACAGAGCCACTTTGGCAGGAAGACACAGCCCTGTCCTGTGAGAGATGCTGGGTACTTTGTTTTGGAGTGGTTTGAGCATTTCAAGCAAGGGGCCCTTTGCTTTGGGGTGGTTTCAGTGTCTCACAGAGGTGGCCGCACTAATCCCCATCACACAAAGCCCACTCCCCCATTGCATCCCCAGCAGCTGCGGTGCTGCCTCTCCTGCCTCGCCAGTAGCCTTGTCTGTCCCTAAAATTTACTGATATATGATCTGGTGATACCAAAAAATGCTCCCATTGTAGATACACAAAAGAGGCCTTTCATGAGCGTCACTTTTTCTAGTACCCAAAGCAAGATAACCTGCGCTGGGAAAAAAGCATCGAACGCCCTTTGTCACCTTGACCCCTCTTTAAACATTGACATCTGTGCTTGCTGCCAGAATTTGCGACTGAGGCTCCTGCTGCCACACCAGCAGAACGTGGAGGACAGTGAATCTCTCTGTCCACTTTCAGGTGCTCTGAAGCTGGTTACCTGAGGCACAGCCTGTGCTTCACTTTGGCAGGCACTCAGGCGCCCATCCTGGGCGAGCGGCTGGGCACGGCTCCCGGGTGACTCAGCGGATCGGGAATGTTGAGCGGGTTTATCTCCTGGTTGGGCTTCCTGAGCAGGGAAGGTGGCCCAAAGGAGCGCTGGTTATCCAGGCTCCCTCTGCAGTTGGTGGGAAGAGAGGCCTCTCCACAGGACAAGTCACGTCTTCCCGGCGTCTGCCAAGCGCCCGGATCAGCAGATTCTGCGTTCTTCAAGAGAAAGGAGGTTCTTATCACGGGACTCCCAACAGCTGTGATTGTTTTCTAGCAATGTCTCCTTTTGCTTCTGTTGCTACACTGCAGCACAGGAGCTGCCTCTCTTTCCCCATTCTTGGGAAGCCCCTCATACTTGGCTGCGGCTGCCACAGAAGGGAAGGATGAAGGCAGGGGTCCATGGCTGGGAAGGGAGCTGGAGGTGGAAAGAGGAAGAAGAGGAGACTGCAAGTCTCTTATTGCGAGATCATTGTGGGGCTGGGAGAGAAGATTTCCATGCATGCTGCAATGGAAATATTGTGCATTTGAGCCAGAGATGTATTAGGAATTTGGCCTATTGGGATGCAGTGAGGGCAGGCAACAAAAGATTTGCTGCAGCCTGTTTGCAGGCACAGGATAGCTCAAACACAGCTGAAGGCAGGTACCTCACTTTCCTTTGGCTGAACTTTGTGCCAAGCATGTGGAGCTGCCCAGTGCTGCTCTGGGAAGGTGTCAGGGTGGGCTGTGGACTTGCTTTACTGCCTAGTGTCTTCAGATTCAGGCTGAAAGACTCCAGCAACCCTGGCTTCCCTCTTCCCCTTTAACACTGCCATCTGACAGAGGAGTCGTGTCACCCCTCAGTGCCACACTTCCCCTCGTGCAGGGGGAAGACAACAACCTGCCGGGATTCCCATAGGAAAGGGGCTGCGGAAGCGCCTTGTTATTCTGATTCAGAACAATGCAGGCCATCTCTGAGCAGCCTTTGTAGGACCCGGGACGGCAGCCTCCCCTTCCTCTGGCCCTCTACTGCCCAGGAGCACTGCTCTGCCTGTAAACAAGTTGTCTTGCGCTGTTCCGGTGATGGCTGCATCTTCTGGGCGTCTCGTCTGGATAAGGCATCAGCAGCGCTGCAGGATGAAAGGGGATGTGCAAGATGTTATTACACACAATTACTGTAAAAGAGGGCAAATTTTCCCACATCTCTTCTCCCCAGGAAGAAGTGGGACAGGCTGCCACGGGAGCTGTGTTCAAACAAGAGCATGATGTGCTGCTGGGCACGCTGAAGTCAGAGGATGAAGGTTTAGCCTGCCTTCAGAAGGAGGCAGACACTGTCGGGCATTCTGGAGCTGCACTCTGAGTCAGAAGCTCAAGGTGGCCATGTACAGATAGGCCCTGTCCAGCTCCATCCTGCAGCCCTCAGGACAAGAGGCACTCTCCTGCCTTCAAAGAGATCAGGGTGCAGATCCAGCACAGGGCCATCAGAGGTGTTTCATCAGCAGTGGTGTGTTTCATCTGTGAAGAAACTAAAGACTTTAAAGGCTGTTAAATTTCTAGGCTGACTGAAACAGCAGCAATGCAGCATTGTACCTGGCTCAGCAGACGGCTACCCTGGACTTTCTGTGCCAGCAGCCACTTGCCTGCTGTCCATGTCAGGGGCAGCCATCTGCCTCATGCTCTCCCCTGCACACACTGGGTTGTGCTGCCTGCATCTGCCAGGCTTTTACACACAGGTGAAGCTTTAGCATGACTAGGACACCCTGCTCCTGGCCACTCACCTTCCAGAGGGTGAGGACCAGGTAATTCAATAGTGACAGGGGAGTGCGAGGAAGGGCACCAGAGGCTATGCCTAGAATCTGCCAGTGGGCCGAACTAAGTTGTGAGCTGATGTGGAACAGCCCCATCTGGTGATCCCCCATGCTAGCACTCAAGGTTTCATGCTGTTTTCAGCCATGCTTTGTCAAGGGCAGAGGGTCTGTATGCCACACAGGGCCCATGTGTGCCCCCCACTGAAAGTCTTTTGTCCAAACAACCTGGGCTGGGGCTTTTATGGGCACACTGTGGCAACCCATGTTGGGTGGAGGAGCAGGGTATCCCCAATGCCTTCTTGTAAGGGAGAGCTGTCCCTTCAGAGGTGTCAGAAATCCTGGGGACAGGCAAGCAAGGACTTTTCTTCCCAGAGACTCACATTGTTGAGGCTCCAGGGGACCTTCCCCCTTGTGTGGGCAAGAGAAGGGGAGGGCAGACAAAGATTGTTTGAGTTCTAGGAGCAGTTGTCAATGAAGACACAGGGCTGAAAGAGGCCCTGACTTGCTCAGTTTGGGTGACAGCAAGGATGAAGATGCATGAGGAGAAGCTTCCCACTATGGGGTGAAAAAACATCTCTTCTCCCTAGGAGGGTCAGAGGCCAGCTCTCCTGACTCTTTATATCCAGCAGGCTGTGTGACCCTCATTATAATCAAACATCAGGGAGAGTTTGGGGGTCCCATGACTCATTAATCTCCTAAATGTGCCCTTCACATGCACTGAACCTATTTCTCCCCATTACACCCTCTTGCACCACCCTTAGCAAACTCCACCCTGGCGGGGGATTACCTCCTCCAAACATTTGCAGGCTGCTATCACATCTCCCCCACCCCTTCCTTGCCTCACCAAGCAATGCATATTTACCCTGAGAATCACCTGTCCCCACCCAAAACCTCCCTCACCCCTTTTCCTCTGGTCATTACCTCACTAACCGTCTGGCAATCAGGAGCAGGTAGTGCTCTCCCCACTGCCTGAATCCCAAGAGCCCAAGGCCAGAGGCAAGCAGAAAGCTGTCACCTTCAGGGGATTTGGATGTGCATCCTCCCAGGTGAGCCGTGGAACATGGGGAGGGGCAGGCTGAGCATCACCTCCTCACCTCCCCAGGGAAAGAGAGATCCTCCACCACCAATGTCCAGGCAGTGGAGCGCTGGCAGCTGCTTCATGCCCATGCTCTGCTCCCAGAGCCATGGAGTGGCAGCAGCAGGCCCTGGGAAGCGACACTGCTCCCCATGCTGGTTATAGTTCTCTGGCGGGATTAACTGCAATTATTAAACCTCACGTTTAAATTTCCTGCCTGAGGACCCTCCAGGTCCCCCTCTGTTGTTTCTCCACATGGTGCTTCAGAAGCGAGGCAGAGCAGGATGGCTTTGGCTGTGTGGTGCTGGCGTTTCCTTTCCCACCTGCTGCAAAAGGCACCCTTACCTTACCACTGCATGCCACCCCCGTCTCGTCTTATCTGGCTTTCACGGCACTCTGCCAGCCCTCCCCGTATTGGCAGTCCTTTACCTGGCCACACAGCTTTGGCCACACAAAAGCTTCTCAAAACTGGGCAGTCATGTCCGGGGACTTTTAGGTCCCTTCCCTAGACTGGCTGGCAGTATTTCCATCCCTCGGTACTGGCTGTACTCCCCCCTCCCTTTGCATTTCCATGTGTAGGAACCTGTGGGACACACTGGTATGTGCAAGGGGCAGAACCCATCCAGGATGAATTCTTAGCTCCAAGCCAGGCTGGAGGCCTCGTAGTGCTCCCTTGGGACCGGTGCTGGTGGCCTCCCACCAGCACCTGCTCCATAGAGCCAGGTGGAAAGGGCGACCCCTCTGAAGGTCTGCAGTCCATCACTCTCCCGAGTCCTGCCTCTGGGCAAATTCCACCCTGGATGGGGTCACACGTGTCACCTCAATTCCAGCGTGACAGGGCGGCCACTAAAAACCCCCTCGCCCCACCACTCCCAGCAGCAAACCTGCACTCCGGGGAGTACATCGCCTCTCCCTGGGCAGATCCTTACCCAAAGAGACACCCCGGCTAGGGGAACGTGGATCCCCGGGAAGAGCCCACGGGGCAGACCCCACCGACCCAGCCCCGCGCTGTCTCGACTCGCCCCCTCCAGCCGCGGGCGCCAACGGCGAGCCGGGCGGTGTCGAGCTCCGCCTGCCATTGGTCGAGACGCGTGACGCCGGAGGCGGAGCCTCGCCTGGCCCCGCCCCACCGGCGCAACTTCCATTTTAGGTGCGGGAGCGGCGCGGGGCGCACGGTGTGGCCAGGCCCGGCCCGACCCCACCGACTCTTTGGCTTCCACCGCCACCGTAAGGACCTGGGCACCACCTGCAGCGCTCGCACGTTACTGGGTGCCTCGCCTTTCGTCTCTCCAGTCCCTGCGGAGCGGGCCGGGTGGCCGTAGCGCCGCCGCGGGGCTGGACCGCCCTTTCCCCCGTCCTCCCCCCGTCCGCCGAAGAGTCCGGCCACGGTGAGTCCCTCTCTTGGCGTCCCTGTCGCCGCCTGCCTGGGGAGTGGTGTGGGGGGATGGGGAGCTGGTGCGGGACGGCGCCGACTGGGCGCCGAACGCCCCCGCGACGGGAGGGGGAGGCCCGTCCCTCTCCCCGCGGCCCTCCCGGTGCTGTCTGGTCTTGCATGTGTTCTCTTTCCGGGGCCGGTTGAAGTCGGACTCCGGTGGCTCGCCGCTGCCGCGGAGCCGGGTGCTAGGGCGGGGACCGCTGCCCGGGAGCTGGGTACCAGGCGGGGACCGCGCCCCACGGGACCGGTCGGGACAGCGGAGTCCGACCCGGGCGGGGGCGCTGGCGGGGCCCGGCCCACCCGGAGCCGTTGGGAAGCAACACAAAGGCGGCGGGGTCGGGTGGCCGCCCCACTCCGCGCAGGGTGCCGGCCCGTCGTCTCCGCTACTCTGCCTCCCCGGAACAAAGGCAGCCCGTGTGCCAGCTCCTCGCGGCCGGCACCGGCCCCCCCCGCTCCTCCTTGCCTTTGTGCGGGGACCGGCGCTGGGCCCCGCCGCAAGTCTCTGACGGTAAACGGCCCGGGTCTGTGACTGCCGCCCAGACGAAGACTGGCTGATTCCCGGTAGCTGGTTCACCTGCGTCTTTGTTCTGTCGAGGAAGGGGCTGAAGGGCTCGAGGGTGAAGGGCTCCTCTTAATGAAGCAGCTTCGAGCTTCGAAACAGCCCAGCTGAGCTTCCACTGGAACCGCAGCCACCGAAGTGATACCGGGACGCTTCCAGGGGAGGCCCCGAGCTCTGCCGGCCGAAACTCCTTTCGCTCCGCGCTGTCACTGAGCAGCGGCTCGGGTCTCCCAGCCCAGAGCCTTTTGTGCGAGGAGTAGGTGACCTTCGACGCTCTGCCGCAGCTGAGGCGCTCCCATTCACCCTACGAGCGTGGTGGAGAAGAGACCGAGCTTGGGGCGAAGGTGCTCGGGCTGGGCTGGCTCTTGTCACGAGGTGAATGCGCGGCACGGGCGGGCCCGCAGGAGCGGACGGGCACCGCTGTTATGCCCCCGGGCTTTGGGCGAGGGAGCCTGGACAACAAAGCTTCCTCTGATTGTTGGGGAGGGCCGAACCTCCTGAAGGTGCTTCCCTCACTAGTGAGGGCTTCGTGCCCGGGCTCTTCCTTGGGCCGTGACAGGGCTGCCCTTCCCTGGCTGGGCCAAGGTTCCTGTCCCCAGGCTGTGGCACCCAGCCTTGCACAGGCTCCCGTCCAGCAGCTGGTGGGCCGGAGGGGAGCATCTGAGTGCATGTGAGGCTGCCTAGGCATGTGGGGCGTTGTAGCGGCATCTAACTACAGATGTATGTAGTTCCATTGGATGTGACCCCTACACTGAGTGGATGCTTTTGGACTCGGCTGGCCAGTTATTGGTATGGAATTGGAAACAGTCTTATCCTTGGCTTTGTAGGGAGCAGGGGAAGCTTGGCACCTCCGGGTCCCTGGTGCTCTAGGAATCTTCGTAGTTGGCGGTTGCATCTGGCATTCAAAGCTTCCCTTTCTGTGTCGCCTTCATTTTCCTTCAAGAAGCTCCTGGACATGACAAGGTGAACAGCTGGCAGGCAACTTTCAGGCTCCTGTCTCTACTTACAGCAAATGCACTTGAGTGTGAGGGATCTATGGAGCTGTCTGGGGCTCCCACTGTGGGGGAAGCATACCCAGGTCTGTGGGAAGTCATGTGCTGGGAAGAGCCCAAACAGGGTGATCTCCAGTCGTCTCCACGTTTACAGTGCCAGTTTCATCCTGCTACCAGCACTTTTCTGGAGGCAGGATGTCTTACCTATCAGTGTTGACTTCAAAGAAAAAGAGGTTTCTGAAAAGCTGTTTTCCTTCTGCTTGATTGAACCTATCTGGGGTTGTGCTGCGTGCAAATGACTGTCCGTCCGATGTGCAGCATTGACTGGAATCTTGTGTGGAGCCTTCCTGGAAGGGGTGGGAAGATGAAAGCACTTGATTCGTGGAGTGTGCTGGACTTGCCTGAGTTGCCACAGAGGAGTGAGCCTCCTCCCTTCCGACTCGAAGGTCAGACCATGATCTTTGTGGCAGAGCAGCCCTTGAGGCCATCCCTTCCCTAGAGATAGGCTGGAGTTAGATGAATGGTCCAGCCCATACCATGTAGCCAGTGTCTCTGTCCCTGGATTGCTTCTCATCTCTTCTCTCCTCCAGCCTCTGGCATGGAGATAAGACCGTGGTGTATTGTATTAGTGCTGGGGTGGCTTTGGGACACCCAGAAAATAATAGCATAGCTTGGATCATGCCTGGAAGGCTATTGGCTTCTCAAAATAGCTCACCAGTGTCTACGACCTCAGGGGAGAGCGCTGGTTAAATCTCTTGGTTTCTCTTCCCAACAACCCCTTGGAACTGTCTCTCATTTACTGCTGGCAAAGACAGAGCCCTTTCCCAAGACTGTGGTGGTGCTGTCTCCAGGGAAGTACAGAGCTCTCCTCCTGACTCTGAAAACCTAGCATGATTGTTTTCCCCTGTCCCTGCCCTGCTGACAGCGAGGAGTAGAACCGCGGAGCCGGTTGGGGCCATAAAAGGCAACAGGTGTTGCTTGGATGTGGTGACAAAACCCAAACCTGTTGGGTGATTCAGGCAACTCTTTTCGTGTGTGACACAGGGCTTGGCCAGTGGAGGAGGTTGTCCTCTGGCACGGAGTGCAGGAATAGGAATGTGTCTCGGCATGAGGCTGTTGCAAAGGGGCTGGATTTACAGTCTCTTGACCAAAGTCCTCAAGTTCCCCAAGGTGGCCACGACCTTCTGTTTGCTTTTTATGTTCTGAAGAGGCTGTCTAGGGGGGAAGCTGTTTCTTGGAGTAATTTCTTGCTTTGGAAACTCCCAGCAGCAGGCCGATGAGTCTGTCTGGCTCCTGCCTGTCTTGTGCTTGTTGCTAATCTGCTTTCCTTCCCACCCAGGGGTGCTGCTGGTGCAGCATTGCCTGCTGCTGGTTCAGCACAGGAGTGCCAGTCTGGTGGCTGCTGCACTCGGGGCCTGACCCATGGGTTGATTTGCTCTGTACATCCCTGTGTGACCTTAGCCTCCCCGTGAGGAGGAAGTGAGTTTTCCTCAAGAGGGATAGATGCCACTTTGTCACATGGTGCAAAGGAGTGATATAAAGTGACTGCTGGGTGTGGGGGCAAACAGGTGACTAAGTACAAGCTGCCAGGCATGGTGCCAGGCAGGTGGACCCTTAACCAGGGTGCCCATCACCTCCATTCTCACCTGCTTTTTTCCAGCCCCAAGTAGCTGTAGGTCAGAGATTGGCAGTGGGGGATGTCTGGTGTACGTGGGCCTTGGATGGAGGTGGAAATGATCATCTTCCATGGCAGCTTCCTCAGCCATCAGGGAGGTGAGCATCCCTGCAGAGGGTGATGAGAGAACCAATGGATGTCTGGGAGCTTGTCTCCACGTTCCTAACCTTGTGCTGCATGTCCAGTGTGACTTTGCACTGCAAAACTCTTGCCCTTGCAAAACTGCTTGTTCCAGGGGAACTGATCTAGGCTAACTACTTCCCCCATGTGTTTGATTTCAGTAGTTCATTGCCCTGCTGGGAGGGCAGGATTTGTTTTGTGAAACCACAGCCCTGACCTTTCAGCATGGCAGGAGGTGGGGGTGGTTGTGGGTGTGCTGCTGGGGTGTTGGTAGGTGCATGGGCATCCTGTCTGGTGACGGCACATGGCAAAGCAGCCTTGTTGGTGTGCTTGTCCAGGCCCGGAGGGACTGGCCTCCTGGCACAGGCAGGAAAGGGTCTGAGCGCATCAGGGCATGAGTGAGATGTGGGAGCAGCTCTCTGTAGCCTGGTCAGGGTGGTTGGTGCAATCCGGGGAGTGCTGCTAAACATCTGCAGCTCCAGGGCTGGTGTGAGGGCATCCCTGCCAGGCCTGGCTGGACTGACTTCAGTGCTGGACTCGGGCTGTGCAGAAGGAGCAGCAGTTGCTACTGTGTCTTCTCCCCAGTCTCGGCTGCTCCTGCTCTCTGGGCGTTGGCCCCAATTACACTGAACGCTGCTCAAAGTTCACCAGCTCCTGCTGCTTGGCCTGTGGTGGCCCTGGGGAGCCTGGCAGCTTTACCTGCCTCTGCTGCTACACTGGGAGCTGCCTGAGCCGTATGGGGGTCCAAAAGCAGCCAGGATGTGAGGTAGCAGGCAGCAAGAGGAGCTGCTCACCCCTCTCCCTTGCAAGGCTTCTGCAGCTGCAGAAGCACCTCCTAGAATTGTTCTCCCCTCACCTCGTGCAGCCTTTGGTGCTGCAGAAGCACATCCTGGGCAGGAGGGTGGGCTTGCTTCCCAGGAGTGAGGTGGTGGCCCGGTGTGGGAGTTGGGTAGCCTCAGAGTGGATGCATATGGAGAACTGACTCCTTGGGCAGAAGCAGGAAGGCGCCTTGCTGTCCTCAGCTGACGAGTTTTCCTCTCCTGGTGCTTAGGCTGGTCTGTTCTGAGGAGAGCTCCCAGATCTCCCAGCTGCTTCCCCACTGGTGTTCCCAGCTGCGCTCCTGGCCCAGTAGGAAAGGGGAGATGGTGGTGCAGGGCAGCTCGTACTCGTGGGTGGCTGCAGTGGGTGGGAGGGAGTGTGTTGAACTGCAAAGACAAGTTTTTCCGACCTGAAGGGGTGGGTCACTGGTTGTGTTTGCATGGTGCTGGCAGGCCCCTTGCCCAGTGGAGTAACACATTCTTGGGAGCATGTTGTTGCATGCAGCGCTGCTTGCCATGCCTGGTTGTGGCTGCCGGCAGGCTCACTCAGCTCCAGGGGAGAGCTGTCACCCTGCTTCATGCTCACCGGGGTCTGACAGGGAGGAGTGGGACAGCCTGAGGTGATTCTGCAAGAAATCCTCTCTGATGTGGGCAGGCTACCTCTGTAGCCCTCCTTCCTCTCCACTTTTCTTTGTCTGATTTTACCTGCAGGAGGGAGCTCCCAAGAGTCCTGCAACTGCCCTCCAGAGCACGCTGGTGTGGCAAACCTACTCTCCCTTGGTTTCTGCCCAGTGTTTATCTCCAGCAGCTGTTTTGGGTAGAAAACCGCTTCCCTTTGCTATGCTCCTGGTGCTTCCAGCTGTCCTGGGTTGGGTCAGTGGATGGATATGGGGAGCAAAGCTGCAGCAGAGGTTCTATACCATGACAGTGGCTTGTAACTTGGCTTCCTAGGGACATCCCTGTACTGCCTCGGAGAGCTTTGGGAACATCATGAAGTGTCTGATAGCCCTGATGGAGCTGTGTATGGCAGGGAGTGGAGAGTGCCACTCGCAGATGTGCTGGAGTTCACTGTTTGTGCAGAGTTCAGCTCTGCAGAGTGCAAGTGTGGTGGGCACAGCCACGTCCTCATGGGGCTAGAAAGCAGTATCTTCTCTGCTTGTGAAGTCCTAACTCTGGGCAGGAGGGTGATGCTGCTGTGGATGAGGAGCCCTTCTGCGTGTTTCCTGGAGGCAGGATGCTTCCAGCAAGCTGGTCAGGCATCTGGTCTTCTGGGTGGACCATGCTGACCTCTTAACTGGCACAGGCAAGCTGAGGCTGGGCTGGTGGTAGTGGTGCCCATGCCTGGCACTCCTAGCCTGGTTCCAGGGTGTCTGTAAGCAAGCTGGGGTGGTGGGGAGCAGCCCTTGGCAGGACTTTGTGTTTAGAAGTTTGCAGGAAAAGGAAGTCACGATGTCATCTCCTGTCTGACCAGGAAACGCAGGTTTCCTTCCCTTTGGCTCATGCAGGAGCTTGGGAAGCCTCTTCTCAGCAAGTGGATTTGGGGGAAGTAGTAGCCAGATGTGGCACCAGTGAATAATTTGTAGTGGGATGAAATTTCTCATTCCTTCTGAGCGCGGTCTGCCCTGTTGTCTCATTTGCCCCCTGCTGTAAGAATGCTGACTTGTGCCCGCCCATGTGTGCAGCTTGCCTGGCCACAGGCGCTAAGGGGACTTGGAGCACTGTGGGGGACTTGGTGTTACTCTGTCGCAGCCCTCTTCCCTGCCCCCGTACGTGATTCACTCCCGGGCTCTTGTCTGATGCCTCTCCAGTGGCTTTCCTTCACCCATTCATTACTCTTGGCAGGGCCCTCGAAGTCGTCCCGGTGCGCAGACGCAGGCATGCAGTTGGAGAGCAGGGTACCTGATGAGGTCATGCCGAATGGAGCTGGGGTTTTCAGCCCAGCCCTGTGTGACTCCTGCTGTGACTCAGCCTGAACGGGGCCCTACCTGCTTGGGGAGCCTGGCCAGGGTGAGGGGTGGCTGCTCCCTCGGGCTGCCCCTGTGAGGGCAGCTTGGCTTAGCCTCAGCAGTTACCCCCTTCACCACCTGCCTGTTTCCTCAGCCTAGGGGGGGCGAATTGCGTAGCTTGCCTAGCAGAGGTGAGGGGACCTTGACTGCGTCTGGCATAGGACTCCTTGTGTGTGGGGATTCCGGGCTCCTGTGCTGCTTCATGTTCTGGTCATGATTCCTTAGTAACTTGAGTGCATGGAACGCGTTGTGGTTCCAGTCCCCTGAGCCTTAGTGCAGTGGTTGGAGCAGAGGTCGGTCTTAGTGCTGTGGCTGAGCCTTGGGGCCCAACCTGGCCACCGGTATCGGAGAGGAAATGTTTTGTGCTTGAGGGCAGTCAGGAACTTAAATCTGTCGCTGGAACGGGGGCTGAGGTAGCTTCGCCCTGCCTGCTGAGCCCTGGTCCCTCCACGCGGGCTCCGGATAGCAGCTCCTGTGGTGCTGCAGCCTTGAATTTACGTGAGGGGACTTTGCTCCCTGGGCTTTGCTTCAGCCGCTTATCTCGGCGGAGCCTGGCTGCTGTTTGCTCTCGTTGCGGGAGGGAGGCGGCGGAGTGGGAAAGTTCGTCCCGGCGATGGGTGGGGAAGAGGCGGGTGCAGAACAGAGGCACTGGTGGACCTGGGGGCTTGCACTGGCCTTCAGCACGGCGCGGGGCTCGGGCCGAGCCCTGTGGGCACGGGGACATCTCGTCTAGCCCATCGAGGTGGCCACCATCCCTTGGGCGCAGCTGAGTGCGGGACGCTACTCCGAGATCCCGCTGGCCGCTTCTGGCCCGAGGTGTCGGAGCCAGGGGTCTGCTGCCCGCTGCCCACCCCCCGCCCTTGGAGCCGCGGCTGCCGAGCGCGGCCGGCCGGGGAATGCTCTGGCCCAGTTCCCGGAGCCCGGCGCTGGTGTTTGTTTGCTGCTCGCCCTGGTCTGGCGCTACTGTGACAGGAAGCGGGAACGCCGGGGGCAGCGGGGGGGACGTGCCTGTGAAATCCCTTTGTCCCTGCAGCGCTCAGCTGCGAATTCCCACAGCGAGGAGAGAGCTGCCTTTGTGCTGCGAGAGGCTCGGGCATGTGAATCCCCTGGGCCTGGGGCGGGGGATGGGGCAGGGACCCCAGCCCCGCTGCTGTCCCCGGTGCGGGGGGACCCATGCAGCGGTACCCAGCGGGAGCGGGGTTGCCGCTGTCCCGGGGCACTGGATAGTGCTGGCACGGCTGCAGGTGGACTGTGCCTGGCTGGAGCCTTGCGTCTTGGCCGTCTTTCTGGGAGGGAGTCGGGGCCATCCTCCCTGTCCTCCCCGAAAACGCTGCGCTGAGGTTGGTTGCTCTTCCCCTCGTCCTAGAGCCGCTGGCCCGGCAGCTCCTCTGGTAGCCTGGAGGCCAGCCGGAATAGAAGAGTTCTCCGTGCTCTGTCGTGGCCATGCTCAGAGTGGTCCCGCAGTGTGCCCAGCCGACAGCTGCCTGCAGCGGGATCGCGAGTGTACCAGCGGGATAGAGTGTAGCGATAGGGCTCAGTCGTGCTCCCTGCGACCAGCCCCAGCTGCTCCCTTCCTTGCCACTGGAGCCATGATCGGCATTGATGAGGTGACCTCGGCTGGGCCAGGAACCGAGCTCTTCCCCCGGGAATCGCCCACCGCCTTTCACAACCCCCAGCTGTGTCCGGACCCTTCGGGCTTGATCAGTATCATGCATTCTTGGGCCTCTTGCCCTTGCTGGGGACACGCATACTGCTTCCTTCCCTGCAGCCAGCAGTGGCCCCACCCGCCCTTATCTCTCACTCCTCATCCTCCTGGGCTGGCTGCTCGCCTGCTCCCTTATAAGGTGCGAGTGCTGCTTGTCCCAGTGCCATTTCTGCAGGTAACTCTTCTCTCCAGGGAGGCTTCCCCCTTTGTGGCCTTCATCCTGGCCCTGGGAATGACAGACGAGGTAGCTCAGGCAGTCATCCTGCTGCCAGTTCAACCAGTTGGTTGTAATAGGCAGAGGTGAGAGGCTCCCTGCCTTCTGTTGCCCAGGGCAGCCACTCCTGGCATTTCACTTGCCCAGCTCTTGCTGGGGCTGGGCACCTGCAGCTCAATACTCCTGAGAAAGGTGGGGCTGGGAAGGGTGGGTGGGTGCCCAAAGGGGTGCCTGACCTGCCTACAGGAACAGCTCTTTCCTGGCTGTCTGCCTGCCTGTCCAAAGTCCTATGCCCTGTCACCTGCCTCTGGGGAGAGGCATTCCTGGCAGGGTCGAGAAGGCATCCGCAGCTCTCTGCTCAGAATGGGGGATCCTGTACCCTAGAGAAGGTCTGGCAAGAAATGTGGAACGTGAGCAAGTGGCTTTCACAACCTAGCAGTGAGGATGTGTGATTAGGCAGGTGGGTCCTTCCCTGGCATGCTGATCGGTGGTGGGAGGTGGCAGTGTGAGTACCCTTCTGTCTCTGGGGTGGTGGGAGAGAAAGAGCCGCAGCCAAAACTCTACCTGTGCAGGGATGTGGGAGCTGCTGTCTATCAACTGTCCTGCTTCCTTCAGGGCCTGAGGGGCATTGTGCTCTCTTGAACTGAACGCGGAAACAGATAAGGTGGGGATGAGCTTGGGCACACAAGCTCTCTGCCTGATAGCCAGCCTTGGCCAGCCTCAGTGCTTGCTGCCTCAGGCAGGTTGAGGGCTGATGACTGACGTATGAGTCTGGACTCAGTGCTCAAGGTGGTGGAAAGATGCCAAAGATGCTGGCTCATTTATTTTTCAGCTAATTGAGAGTGACCAGAAGCCTGTGGTGAATTAGCAGGGCTGTGATCCTGTGCAGAGCAAGCAAGTGTAGTGCCCCTGTGAGTGCTTGGACAATTGCAGGCTTGAATTATTGATGAAGTTTCTGTTTTTCCTGAGTGCATCATGATAGGCAACTGGAACCAGGAGAATTTGTTGCTTCCTTTCTCAAGAATGGGGGTCTGGTGGTCAGAACTGCTGCTGATCACTCTTGAGGGGCAGGCTGCCAGCTGTTTCTCCTCAGAGTCTCTACAGTTGATAAGGTGCAGTAAACTATTTCAGCAGTGTTTTCTTGTAGAGTTGGGGAACTCTGTTGGAGCAGCTCTTTGAGGAGTGCATCTCTTCTTATCAGCCTGACTGGTAGGTCTGGCCTGGCAGCCCCAAGCTCCTGGAGTCTCCACGGGGGCTCAGCCAGCCTGTATGATAGACTGAGCTCCTCCTGTCCTTCTGCTCATGCTGGTGGTTAGCAGCCAGCTGGAGGAGGAAAACTGCTTGGCTCATGCCTCTCAGCATCGGGGTGGTGTGAGGGATGCCCAGTGACAAACCTTGCCACTTGCTGAACAGGTGCTGGGGGGACACACAAACGGTAAAGCTGTGAGGAGGGCTGGGACTCTGTATTTGAAGCCAGTGTGATTCTGTCCCCTCTTCACTGCTGGCAGTGGGCTGTGGGGAGCGAGCACCTGGTGTGTCCCTTAGCAGGGAGCTGGGGCACAGCTGATGTGGCAGAGGTTGTTTCTGCCTTAGTAGGTGCTTGGGTTGGACTTTGCCCCAAATCCACGCTGAGGGAGCGGCCTGAGGTCTTTGGATCCCGGGAGCATTGGATGATAGCTCTCAGGAGATTTGGTGCATGGAGCAGGGCTCAAACAGGTCGTTGGAAAGACTTAAGCAGGGGTCTCTGCTGGAGGTCCTTGCACTGCAGTGGGTGCTGTCTGTCCAGCCTCCTGCTTGTGTCTTAGCTGCCAGATCTTGTCTGTTTTCCCTGGCCTCTGCTCTGTGATTCCCATCTGCCAGCTTGGTCTGAGCCTCAGGGTTAATCTTTCGTGGCTAACAAGGAAGCGCTCCTGGTGAGGAGCCTTCAAACCTTCAACTCCATCCTCTGGCAGAGGAGGCTTCAAGTGAATTCTGGGTGGGTATGGCTGTGCTTCAGACCCTGGAAATTATTTTTGCAGACAAAGGATTTATTATGTGGGAAGGCAGTCCTCCTGAGAAGCAAGAGTCAGGGGCTTTGGAGGAGTATGCCATGTCAGAGCTTCCCTCAGCAGAATTGCTCAGGAGGGCTGGGCGAGGTTTGAGGCTGCCTTTCTGGCTGCTGACGATCAGGAGGGTTGCAATGGGTACCGGTGGAGGGGAAGCTCTGTGCATGTGGATCAGCTCCTGGCTGCCTCCTTGCTGGTGGAGTGGCTCTTCTCCGAAGGCACCACAGGTCTCTGATGGACCTGCTCTGTCTTTTTGACCTCTGGGTGCAGCACAGGCTTGTGCCAGGAAATTGGAAGATGAGGCCAGAGGGATTTGGATGTAAAGCTTTCTAGGTAGCAGTGTTGGTTCCCGGGGGTCCCCACTTACTGATAGCTACCGGGAAGTGCTTTGGTCCTCCTGCTCTGGGGCAGAAGTTGCTCCGGGCTATGCTTTGTCTTTAGGCGTTTTGTTTTTGCCTTGAACCAAGTCAGCCGAAATATTTTTGGCTTGCTGGGGTTTTTAAGTAACGGGTGTGTCAGCAAGTGCCTCTCTCATGATGAAAAGGCTTTCGTGAAGCCATCATCAAAGATGGTCAGGGTCTGGCTTCGGAAGAATGCTCTATAGTTGTATCTTCAGAGGCTGGGGAGGAGGAGGGGGGATGGGCTCCAAGTGATCCCTGGAATTTCACCCTCGCGGGATTTGGCATACTTGGCTTTGAGCTGTCACAAGCAGCTTGGGGCTGGCGTGATCAGGCTGGTAGCTGAGGCTCTCCTCTTCCCTCTACTCTCCGTTTTGCTTGGTAGGCGGTGAGGGGCTGTGCTGTGCCCAGGAAGCCTCTGTCCCTGAAGTGGTGGCATGTGAGCCATGACACAAGGGATGTGAGACAAATTCCTCAGGCTAGGGGGGTGCATTGCTGTTTGGGGTTTGTGTCAGCTAGCTTGGGGGAGTGGCTGCCTTCCAGCCTCGGGTGGCTATGGGGATGGCGCTGATGTGCATCTGCGGAAGAGCTGGGGTTGGTGCTTGCTAACCTCGGGGGACCTGGTGCTGCCTCTGTCATTGTGCCTTTAATCCCACATGTCTGGAAAGAGCATGGAGGGAGGTGGTGTGTCCTGAGGCTACAGGAGAAGAGAGATGGGGAAAACCCCCTGAGCAGAGTGTGCCCCATTCTGCTGGCACTTCTTGCCCACCTCTGTGCTGCTGTCTGGAGCGGGAGTGACAACAATGCATGCAGGACAGGCTCCAGACATTGAGAGTCGCTGTCCTGCCGCTTAATGTGGCCTGGTTCTATGCAGAGCCCCTCAGGTAGCTACTCTTAGTGGGTCTGTGGAGCCATGGGCTTCGGCCAGCCTGGCACCTGCAGCCCAGCCCCTCTCTGGCTGCCCTGGTGTGACAGGCTCCCTGACAGCCTTTCAGCTGTCCCCTCACTTTCAGGCTTTTTGCTATGACCTGGCTGAATGGGAAGAGGGGAGCCTGAGTCACCCCTTCTGCTGCCCGGGCTCGAGGGGCATTGGCGAGTGTGAGGGGGCAGGGAGACCTAGTAGTTGAGGGATCCGTCTTGTACCTTTCTCCTGCTGTTGTGTTTATTCCCTGTGGAAGGGAAAGGAAGGAAACAGCCTCTGGCTACCCTGGTCTCTTATCTGGGGCCCTCAACTGCCCTTCGAGTTGCATTGTTAGCTTCCACGTTCTTCAGCCACCTTCCCAGGAGACATGTGGAGGTGGGGACTGGGGCTGAGTGGTGGTTGATGGCTGTGCCAGGCCTGCCCTGCAGCCACGCAGGGCTGGAGGAATCTGCTGGGGTTGCTGCCTCCTCCACACAAACCTTGCTGATCTGTGCTCCCTGCTCAGCAGGCTTGGTGAAATAGTGCTCTGGAAATTACTTGAAACAAACCAGTGGGACTCCTGGGAGGGATTTTGGATGCTCCTGTTGCGTAGGATGTCTGGGTGGCAGGACCATCCCCTGACCCTAGGTATATAGTAAGATGCTGCCTCCTCCTAGGGGGATAGTGCCTGGATTTGTGCCCAGACTGCCTTCCCCCAGCAAATGCCCTGCAGTAGGATTTATGGAGTTGTGCCTTGCCACCTGCTCAAAGTATGTGTGGACTGACCCTCAGTGTGTCCCAGAAGGTAGAGAGTCTGCATTTGTGGTAGAAGGGGCTGGATGCCCACCAAGGATGAGGAGTGTTTGACTGCAAGGTGAGGGTTAGGATTTGTCAGCAGTGCACTGGGATGTACCAAGCCTCCCTTTCAGAGGGTCTCTGTTGCAAATCTATGGGGCAGGTGAGACCTTGAAACAGCAAGGGCCAGAGCAGTCCTGTATTTCCATACAAGGATCAGGCAGTCAGTCTGTTGGAAAAAGCCTTAGGGCATACCTGCTGCTAGGTGGGAGGAGTATAAGGCTGTCTGTATAAGCTGGGAGTCATGTCTGGAAGCCTCCAAAAGCCTGCTTGAGCTCCTGAGCCAAGCTTGGTGGGCTGCGTTCCTCCCGGGGTGCAGGCTGACCCACCTTTGGCTGGGGCAGGGCACTGAAGCGGGTGTGCCTGTGCCATGGCTCCGTCTGTTACTGGGCACCACATGGGCACAAGTGGAAGAACTGGATTTTTTTTTTTAAGGCAGATTACAGGGTGGTGCTGACCAGATGTTCAAACATGCTGTGGGCGACCTCCAAAGCACTTGGAAACACATACACACACACCCCCTGCTTCTCTGGACTCGGTCATGGTGCTGCCTCTCTCTGGGGGAGCTGTGCAATTGTCGGGTGTCAGGGAGGCATTTCAGGAGGTGTTTGGTGTGAATACACTCGAGATAACACGGAAAATAAACCGAACCCCACTGCCTTGAGCTCTTCTGAACCAGTGTTTACTGGAGGGGCAGGGCTGCCAGGGAGCATGGGGCTGTGGCAGGCAGAGTGGGACAAGGCTGTGGAGGGGGCCATGGGTCCTTGCCATGCTCTCACTCCTAGGTTGCTGTTCCAGCTGCACCAGCGTGGTGGCACTGGGGGAGTGGGCAGAGTTGATGCTGAAGACCGTGGGAAAGCAGTTTTGGTGCTTGCTGCCTGGCTCAAACGAGTCCTCACATGCCTGTCGGGACCGCACTGGTTTGCGAACACCTCTGCCGGGCTTGCTGGGACTCGGCTGTGCTGTGTGAGGGGTGGAGTGCTCAGCCCTTGCCACTCCTCTCCACCTGTGCTGTTCCTCTAGTTCCCCTGTCAGCGGGAAGCATTGGAGGTGCTGGAACCTCCATGGAGCTGGGGGCTGCTGTGGGAAGCAGCGCTGTTTGCCACCCCACAGGCCCTCCAGATGCTGCTCTGTTCCTCAAGAGAGGAGCCCATTTCCCCAGTTTGTTGCCTGCTCTGCCTCCTATTTTGAGTTCAGTGGTGTGATTTTTGACCTCCTCTCCTGCTGTCTCTGCAGCTCTCTTCCCTCCTGCTTCCTCACTGTGGTGGCTGGGCTATTTCTCCCATGACTCTCTGCGTCTAGACCTGGCTGTCCTGTGCCTTTGCCAATCAAACCTGAACTTCTCCTCTACCAGGTCTGTATGGAATAATTATTGCCTTTCTTGACAAAGATGTTGATTGTGTGCTTCTTCACCTTTCTCCTTTGGGAAGGGATATTGGAGGGTCCAAGCCAATGCCTGTCTTTAGGTCTGTGGGCTATGTACCTTCTGGGTTGCTGCAGCTTTGAGACCCATGGTGAGAACCTAGAGGGTGGTAACGTTTGGCAGCAAAGAGTTTTATGGAGGTCTCTTTAAGAGGGCCCTGTCCTGCTTCATCCACTTTCCTAGGCAGAAAGGAATTGTGGCTGTCGCTCAAGCCCTTACCACAGTGGGGAGGAGGGAGCAGATAAGTGGCACAGCCCTCTCCCTCAGCCCTTCCCTGGAGGAAATGATGGGGTGTGGGTCACTTCTGATTCTGTGGGAGTGTCCCCAGTTCTGCCCCGGGGACATGCTCACCCCTGCTGCCACTGACTGCAGGCAGCTTTTCCTTGGCAGGGTGGGTTTCTGGCAGCCTGAGAAGGGCCGCCTTCTGAGCCTGGCTCAACCTCAGCTGCTTGGTGTGATGGGCGAGGACTTTCTGCCCACGAAGTGCCGCTTCCCCAAGCTTAAATGCTGGGGCAAAGAGCCTCTGAGTCAGGCCTGGGGCTCTGCTGCTCTGAGACTCTTGCCAGCTCTCTGGTGGCGGGTGGGAACGGGTGTTAATGTCATAAAGTAATTTCTCGTGTTCTGAGAATCTGTCTTAATGAAATCAGTCTCTTCTGACCGCTCTTCTCTCCTCCTTTCCTCCCCCCAAATCATGCGTAGTGAAGAGAGAGGGCTCCTGCCCTTCTGGGTCACTTATCTTCCCCTCACCTTGACACCAAGCCACACCTCTGCTTGTGCCTCCCGGTGCCCTCCGCCCCCGCCCTGCCCGTCCTGGGCACCCATCACCCATGGACGACTCGGAGGTGGAGTCGACCGCCAGCATCCTTGCCTCTGTCAAGGAGCAGGAGGCACAGTTCGAGAAGCTGACGCGGGCGCTGGAGGAGGAACGGCGCCATGTCTCAGCCCAGCTGGAGCGAGTCCGCGTCTCCCCGCAGGACCCCGGCCCGGGCTTGGCCAACGGCACGCTCACCCGGCGGCACCAGGTAAAACGCCTCCTTGGTAGAGGCGGGTGCGGAGGCTCCCGGAGCCCCGGTCCCTGTCAGTCCTGCCTCGGTGAGGGCAGCCCCAGGCTCAGCTCCCTGACTTTGGCCCTCTGGATATGCAAGGTGGAGGAGGGCTACTCTGGTCTTGTAACACTGGTGGTGTTGATGGTGATCTGGGGCCAGCTTGCCTCGGCAGCCAGAGTCTTCCTGGGAGAAGGAGCCTGTCTGGATGGTCTTGCTACCAGTCAGGTGTGGTCTGATTTGTGAGGTTCGAGGCTGGCTGTACTTGGGCATCTTTGCTCCTCATCCATCTATGCTGCTTGAAAGGTGGCCAGAATGCAGTGGTTGGTGTGTAGCTGTTAGGAAGTGTGTGTCTTTCTCTGATGCCATTGGGCAAGTCCTTGGATATTCTCTCTGTCTTCCTAACAGCCAAACCAGGGCTGGAAGAGATCTTCCTTCCCTACAGAACTGAAAATGTGGTTTCATCTTGTCTTGGCTTGAGGTCTCTCTTTGGTTCTTGTTTCCCCAGGCTCTGTTTTGGGGAGGGGTGCTTGGAGGGCTGTTGTGCAGGAGGCCAGTGCCTTTCCAGCTGTGGAAGGTGGTGGTGGTGCTAGGAGAGAGCTGGGTCAGAGGAAGGAAGGGGTAAGCAGAGCAATCTAGCAGCAGGTCTCTGCATTTAGCCACTGAGCATCCATGGTGTTCCCTCACAATCTGGGTTGGGGGATTGCTGGCAGCTCTTGCATCAGAAGATGTAGAAAGTCTCCAGAGCTGTGCTGGGGAGCAAGGAAAGGTCTCAGCCCTTCCATGAGGAGCATGTCAGCACTGTGGGAGAGCTGGAATGTCTGGAAGGGGATGAAAGGTGTGTCCTCCAGCTCTTCTCCAGACTGGGATGAGAGGTGGTTTGTTGTGTTGCACAGAACCCCAAGGAGTGTGTTTCTCTCCTGGGGATGACGTGTGGGATGTCTGTTTAGGTGGCAGAGATGGCCTACTCAGCTGGGCAGGGTGTGGGTATGTGGAATTCTGGCAGTGGGAGATCAGTTTGTGGTGCTGTGTTTCAGAACGGCCGTTTCTTGGGCGATGCTGACCTGGAAAGGCAGAAATACCCAGATCTGAAGCTCAACGGGCCACAGGTAAGGAGACCTGCACCCTCTGGCTGTGGGCAGACTGCTTACAGGGTTGGGGGTGCAGAGGGAAGGCTTGTGTGGCTGACTCTGGGGAGGCATGTGTTATGGTGGAGGGCTGACTGCCTGTCACTTGCTCTCCTCAGGACCACAGCCACCTCTTGTACAGCACAATCTCCAGGATGCAAGACCCAGGTCAGATTGTGGAGGAGACATACACCATGGAGGAGGACCCAGAGGGAGCCATGTCGGTTGTGTCTGTGGAGACATCAGATGATGGGACAACTCGGCGTACAGAGACCACGGTACAGGCCTGGGGGAGCGTGGAGGGATGGGACACTGATGGAGTCGGATGCTACAGCTGTAATGTCTGTCAGCTGTGAGCTGAAACGGAGTGTGAAATCTGCCTGGAGTAAGGTGCTGGACTGGAAGGGGGATCTGGAGTGTGCTGGATTTCCTGACGGGCCTGTGTTCTGCCTCTGTTCCTCTAGGTGAAGAAGGTGGTGAAGACTATGACCACCCGGACGGTGCAGCAGGTGCCGATGGGGCCTGATGGGTTGCCTTTGGAAACCTCCCCTGTCACCAGCAACTATGTCCAGACCATGGACAGGAACTTCCGCAAGAATGGCAATGGTGGCCCTGGTGGCTACCTGGGCCAGCCGGGCACGGCCACCCTCCCCCGTAACTACCACTACCCCGACGGCTACAGCCGCCCCTACGAGGACGGCTACCCGAGCAGCGACCACAGCTACGGCAGCCTGTCCCGTGTCACCCGCATCGACGAGCGCTACCGCCCCTCCATGGACACCTACCGGGCCCCCAGCCGCCAGGACATCTATGGCCCCCAGCCGCAGGTGCGTGTCGGGGGCAGCAACATGGACCTCAACCACTTCCACCCTGAGCCGTATGGCCTGGAGGACGACCAGCGCAGCATGGGCTTCGAAGATGTGGACTACGGGCTTATGTCTGACTATGGCACGGCCAGGCGGGCAGGGACCCCATCCGACCCTCGGCGACGGCTCAGGTAGGCAGTGGGAAGTTCTGGGATGGCTGCGGATTCCCTTCGGCTTCACCCTCCTCAGGGGGAGGAGGAAGGCAGAGACAGCGCCGTGAGCTGAGTCACATGAGGCTCATGCAGGAGAAAAGTTGCATCCGCTTCTAATTGTCTGCTTAATTGGTGGTTAAAACTCAGTGCTAATTGAGCAGGTCGTCCTGCAGCAAGGAGTTCCACCGGGTAGTTGAATGTAGCTCCGGGCCCTTCCCTCTTGGTGCGACCCGTTCACACTCCTCTGTGCCCTGGCCTGGCTTACCCTGCCCAGACGAGAGCCATGCCCAATGGAAGCTGTCTGATGTGGGGCACTCAGCAACCTAGTCTGCAGCAGCGGCTGCACCGTCAGCTGAGCTGAGAGCAGCCTCGGGGTGGTGCTCAGACCAGGGCTGGGGTGAGCAAGGCTCAGCCCTGAAGTGCCCCGGGGAGTATTCCTGCAGCAGGGCCCAGCCCTGTGCAGAGCAGGGCAAGAGAAGCTGCTCGACCTGTTTGGCAGTAGCAGCTTCTCCCCCTCACTTGTCTGTGGCCAATGGTGGCTCTTCCAGCTTGACTGTTCAGTAGCTGCCGCACTAGGCCTTGGCCGCCTTTGAACAGCCAGAGTGGTGGCTTGGTGATCTCTTAACTGCTTGCCCAGGTGTGTGTCTGGGCACAGCTGAGCATTCTGGGGTGCTGTGTGACAGAGGCAGTGACCCCTACAGCCTGGTGTCTTTTGCTGGCTTGGTGTCTTCCACACAAGCTGCTGCCTGCTTAAGCCTCTCAGCCTGCTCCACTTGCTGCCTGAGCTGTCAGTGGGGTTTGGGAAGGTGCTGGAGGGGCTGCTTGAAGGGTGGCAAGGTAGGAATGGAGTGAAGGGCTGAGCTGTGCCAGCAGGCTAGGGTGGATGTGCATCTCTTGAGTGCCTGGGGTAGAGTGCGATGGATGGGGCTGCACACAAGCTTCTTAATTTCTTAGAGCTTAGGACAGGGGCAGGAAGGAAGAGACTGTGGAAAAGGAGGCTCCTGCCAGCCACTGTCGGAGGTGGGCCCACGTGCTATGGATCCAGGTAGCTCCTTGCTGCTAAAGGAACTGAAGGAGGAGCTTTGTCCTTCCGGCTTGTGCCAGCACAAATGTTCCTGCTGCTGTGCTGAACCAGTCAGGGCAGTTGTTCTCCTGGGTTGATTTCCCTGTCCTGCCTCACCTTGTGAGGCTTGTGCTGGCTCGAGGAGGTTAGGCATGACTGCCCCTGCCTCCTGTCCCAGTGTGAGGAGCCTCTCGGCAGCCTGAGTGCGTGGCCCTTGGTGAGCTGCTTGGGCAGAAGAGGTTAAGTCAGACCAGTCTGGGCTTGTGGAGGTACTGAAGGCCAGTCAAGACAGAAGGCTGTGGCTTGTCAGAGCCCTCCCTGGATGTCCTGGTCTGGATTGATTGTCCTTTGGGACCACAAGCTCTCTCTGCTGAGCTGGATGGTGCGCGTGTTCCTTTTTTGCCCCTCCAGTTTCTGCAGAATATAAGTTACAGGGGCCATACGCAGGAGCTGCAGCCATGTGGGAGACCTGTGGACTTGGGGCACAACAGAGAGAGGTGGTCATACTTCCAGGCCCGGCCACGGAGCAGCCCTGGTGGAGATTTCACCTTGTCGTGCAGGGTATAGAAGGATGGGTTGGTGCAGCCTGCAAGCAGGCTCTCCCTCCCTGGGCACGCCAGTAAAGATTGCAGCAATCCGTGGAATCCAGGCGCTGTTGAGCTTGGCTTGTCCCTTGCCTTCTCAGTTACCATCCGCAGGCAGCGGCACGGCTGGCAGGAACGGGAACGGGCGGGATCAGCATCCCCCCTGTCTCAGATGTTTGTCTTGAGCAGGGGCCTGGCCGTTAATGGCTTCCTTCGGGGGAGGGGGCAACCTGCCAGGCATGCGTTGAGCTGAGAGGGGCGGCTCATGCTGGCTGTTGTCGGCCAGCCCCCTCTCCTAGGGCTCTTCCTGAGCTCCCTCTTGCAGGGGAAGAGGGGGTTCAGCAGCAATGCAGGGTGCTGCGCCCTGCTCCTTTGCCATCCCGGAGGGGCAGGGATCAGCACTTAATGACCCTTGTGCTAGGCAGCAGCTCCCTTCTGGGGCACATGTGTCCTGGTGTGGGAGTGTGGTCAGCTGCTGGCTGTGGTGACCAGCATCAGGTGGTTTGTTTGCAGTGCTGGCACACAGCTGCTTTGTCCTGTTGCAAGGGTGGTGCCAGTGGCACAGTGCACCCAGCGCTGTGCCCTGCAGCAGCAGGGAGTGGCTCTCCAGAGCTGCTGGGCTTCTTGACATCTTAATAGCCCGGCCATGTTGCAAGTGGCACATTTTCCTGCTGGGATGTGCTAAGAGTCGACCTCACAGTCCACTGTGACCCTCTGCCATGGCACTGTGTTGGCAGCAGCAGCACCCAAGGAAGCTGTGGCTGCCACCAAGAGCTGGTGAGTTTTTGCAAGTTCTGTAGCAGAGGCTGTAAGGGAAGGAGTGGTGTCAGGAGCAAAACCTTCTCCTGTCCTTTGTCACAGTCTTCCTTGCTTACTTGAAAGCAGGGGACTGCCTGCATCTCCTTTGGGAGATCAGAAAGAGACTGATTGCTCAGCGGGGCAGATGCAGGTGAGAGGGTGTTACCTCATCTTGGACCATGATTATGCCCCACTGCTCTAGCGTAGCAGGGGTGACAGCAGCAGTCATGCCCCTCCATTTAGATGCCAAGTCCTCTCCCATCCCCTTTTGTTGGAAGTCTCTGGATTCCTCTGCCTGGATGGGGAAAGGATTATATTGACAGTGACTATGAAAATAGGGTGAGAATTCTGAGGCTTTGTGGTGTATGTCCTGGGAGTGTTAAATGTCACCTTGGTCTAGGGGTCTAGTTGCACTTCCTTTCAGCATCTGTGTGCCACCTGGGTGACCTCCTCTTCAGTAAGGCAGAGGGTGCAGGACTGCAGCTCTTCCTTGTGCCTGAGCTGGGCGCAGTGAGATTGAGCCCTGGAGCATGTCTGTCCGTCCTGTGGGCAACAGTGCCACTTGTCTGTGTCATCCATCATCTGTAGTCAGAAGTTTGAGCTTTTGTCCTGGGTGAAGTCTTTGTTCTGGCCATGATGTTCAGGCAGGGGCTCTGTCTGGCAGCAGCTGGCATGTCCTGGGTGTTGCAGGGCAGCTGGGGTGACAGGTGCACTGTTGGGTGGAGCAGAGATTAGGGGGGACTTGACCCTGGGCACCTGCTGTGCCCAGGCAGAGCTGGCAGCGCTGGGCTGAGGGCCGAGAAAGCTGCTGGCTGTGGTGTGAACTTGCCCCCTAGTGGCTGCAGCCCAGATGGCATCTGTGCCCCAGGGCTGGCTCCTGCCTCCGGGGTTACGTGAGGACCGGCATCCAGCCTCCGACCCAGAGCCGCTCGGTGAGAAGGGGCTGGAGTAACTGTTGGGGCTGCCTCCTCCTGGGGAACAACGGCCTGTCCTCTGAGCTGGCCTGGGAACACATGGAGGAGGCTGAACTCTACTGATGCCTGCTCGGGGAGCAGGAGGGTGCCTCAGCACTATTTTGTGCCTGGCTCCATCCCTTGCTGGGATCCTGCCTGCTGCACAATGTCTGCTTCAGCCTATCTGCTGGTGGGCTGTTGAAGCACAGCATCCTCCTGCATCTCAGGCTTTTGCTGATGCCTGCTGTCTCCTCTTCTAGGAGTTATGAAGACATGCTGGTGGACGAAGTGGCCCCTGACCGGTACTACTGGGCCCCTCTGGCTCAGCACGAGCGGGGTAGCTTGGCCAGTCTGGACAGCCTGCGGAAGGGCGGCCCAGCCCCGGGCAACTGGCGCCAGCCGGAGCTGCCGGAGGTGATCGCCATGCTGAGCTTCCGGCTGGATGCCGTCAAGTCCAACGCCGCTGCCTACCTGCAGCATCTCTGCTACCGGAACGACAAGGTGAAGACAGAGGTGCGCAAGCTGAAGGGCATCCCTGTGCTGGTGGGATTGCTGGACCACCCCAAGAAGGAGGTGCACTACGGTGCCTGTGGAGCCCTCAAGAACATCTCCTTTGGCAAGGACCAAGACAACAAGATTGCCATCAAGAACTGTGACGGGGTACCTGCTCTGGTACGCCTGCTGCGGAAGGCCAGTGACATGGACCTCACGGAGGTCATCACAGGTAATGGCTCCGGGGAGGAAAGGAGAGGCTAATGCATTGAGTGCGTGGAGGGGTTTTTAAGCCCACAAGATCTGACTGATGGCACCTCTGCTTGTGGCGTTGCAGGAACACTGTGGAACCTGTCCTCGCATGACTCCATCAAGATGGCCATCGTGGATCACGCACTACACGCTCTGACTGATGAGGTCATCATTCCTCGCTCAGGCTGGGAGAAGGAGCCCAATGAGGACTCCAAACCACGCCATATTGAGTGGGAGTCGGTGCTCACCAACACTGCTGGCTGCCTTAGGTATGATGGGGAGTGTCTGCCAGCTACTGAGGCTGCTGCAGTGCTCCATCCTGGCTGTTCCTGGCAGCTTTCTGGGACTGCCAAAGGAGATCTGTGGAGGAGCTGCTGTCCTGGGACAGCTACTAGTGATGCAGGCCACGATTCTGGAGGAGTTTTTCTTAATGGAGGGGTGCTGTAGGATCTTACCTGGTTTGAGCTCTGCGGGGTGTGGGCTGCTCCTCACCCACCCTCATCTATCTGTCCCAAAACTGTTCTCTCCTGCCTGTCAGGAACGTGAGCTCAGAGCGGAGTGAGGCCCGTCGGAAGCTGAGGGAGTGTGATGGGCTGGTGGATGCCCTGATCTACATTGTCCAGTCTGAGATTGGCCAGAAGGACTCAGACAGCAAGGTACCACAGCTGGGGCTTGTTGGGGTGCACTTTAGGGCTCTGCCCTTGTCAGTCAGCTCTAGTAGTGCTCTGCTGTTCATGGTGGCTGAAGCTGTGTTCATCCCAGGATGACTGAAGAATGGACAAGGGGAATCTTCAGCAGGGAGGGGTTTGTTCTGATGGGACTAGCTTGGGAGAACCCAGTCTAGCTTCATGCCTCTCTATGGTCTCTACCTGGGAAGAGAAAGCCTGTATGGAGTGTGAGCAGGCTGCTCTCTGACCAGGAGATGCTTGGTAATCAGCCTGCAGCTTGCAGGAGGGATGTTAGCCCTCCAGCAGGGCTCTGCTAGTGTCATTTACCCCCGTGCTCCTGATGCACCTGGGCAAGGCATTGGTTTGAATTTTCATTGAGCCTTTCCTTGGAAAGACCTTTTGTGTATGTGTCAGAGATTTTTGTCCCAACAGAGTGTGAATTCATGCCTGCTTTAGGATGGGAGGTGTGCCCCAACTCTGAGCTGTGTATCTCCCTGGTCCCCAGTTCAGTCCCACCATGGCCTGGCTGTAGGTTGTAGACCCTTAGTGAGAGATGTGGGATGGGCATGTGCCTGTTCCAAGACACTCTCTGAATTTCTCTTTAGCTGGTGGAGAACTGTGTGTGTCTGCTGAGAAACTTATCCTACCAAGTCCACCGTGAGATCCCCCATGCTGAACACTACCAGGAGACACCTGTGGTCCCTGCCAACAATGCTGGGCCCCATGCTGCAAGCTGCTTTGGCACCAAGAAGGGCAAAGGTTTGTTTGCTGGCAGCAGCATGGAGGGAGATGGGATCAAGACAGATCTACTACGTTGGAGTTTGAGGGTGGTTTGGGGTCGCTGCTTCTACTCTGGCATCTGTGTGAAGGCTAAACTGCAGCTTTCTCTGTGGTGGTCTGTGCCTTCTCTGGCTTTGGGAACTGCTTGGCTTACCCAGGGCATTTGTCACAAGCTAATGGTGGGCTTCTGTGGTGGTGGGACGGTGATTGATAGATGTCCTCTAACTCCACCCCTTCCCTTTTCTCCTGTGTTGTCCCTTCCCTTTGCTTTCTTGCCAAATGATCTGCCCCATGATGCTGTCGGCACTTCTCCTCCTGCCTCCCCTCTCTCCTGTCCTCTTCTCCGCTTCGCCAATAGACGAGTGGTTCTCCAGAGGTGAGTGTGCTCTTGGTTTTAATTTCTCCATGGTTTAATTTGGTGCTCTCTCTCTAGCTCTTTGTCATTCCCACTAGCTGGGCACATACTGCCTGCAGTGTGCCTACTGCCTTTGACATCTCCCTCCTGGGACATGCTGGCGGCTTAGCTTCAGCTCATCCCTCTGAGCTTGTTACTCTAGCAAAGAGCTGTTGGGCTGAGATGGGTGGAGAGAAGAGATGTCTTACACCTCCCTGTTTGCCCTTTGAAGGTAAAAAGCTCCCAGAAGAGCCTGGTGCTGATGCAGTGGATTTTCCCAAAAGGACAACTCCAGCCAAAGGTATGTTCCTTAGTGCTTGCACGGTGCTTGGCATGCAGGTTTGCTTTTCCCCAGGCTGTGCAGGAGAGGAGCAAGTAACATGGATTTCCCATGGAGGCGAGCCTCTCAAGTGGTCAGAGGGCTGGTTTGGAGGAGGTGTGTTCCTGGCTGCCTAAGTGCCTGTTAGTTCTGCCATAGGCAGTTGTGAGGATGCTTGGAGGAGGTCAGCACTGCCTCCAGACAGGATTCCATTGCCTCCAGTGGGAACAATTGGCCTGTGGACTGAGGCACAGCCCTAGGAAGGTTTAGCCCCTCTGTGGTGGCCTCAGACTTCTCAGCACAATTGCCCTCTTGCTTGTTTTCCTTTGAGTGTGAGGAGCAGGCAGGATTTAAAGCCAGAAACCCCTGCCTCAGTGTTCTCCCACAAGAGAATGCAGAAAGGTCAATCCAAGAAGCCTCTGAGTACACCTAGAAGTCTGTGAATCATGTGCCTTCTCTGTCTGGCCAAGCAGTTGGTGTTAGTCTAGGGCTCATTCAGCTCTTCCTGCCCCAAAATGCCTTGTGGTTCCTGGCAGGCCCCTGATGCTCCTGTGAGTATGAAGAGTCAAGCTAGAAGTATCACAAGGAAACTTAAGATGGACCTGACCTTGTGAGCAGCTCAAATATGCAGTGATGGTTCCTCAGGCTGGTCCAGGCTGTGGGAAGAGTCAGCAGCTGTCTCTGGTGGAGGCCTGAGAAATCATCTCCTCTGTCTTTTAAGTGCTGGAGATATGCCTCACCACAGCTAAGGACAGAGAACAAGATGGAAAACTTAATCTGTAAACTGCAATCTTGCTGCTGCTTTAGAAGCTACTTCTGGGCATGCATTTCTGTGGAAGAGTTAATCCTTGAAGGCCTGATCCCTGCCTGCTTGCTAGGGTAGTAGAGGGCAGGAGACTTGGTGCCTTCGGTCTTTCAGGATGAGCTGAAGTCAAACTTCAACGTGGCATTGTTGGGCACTTGCTTGGGGTCTTTTCCTTTCCTCCTGCTGAGAATGTGGGCTCAGCTTTTTTCCACCAGAGCACCGGCAGCCAGATTTGTTGCCCTCTGCATGCCTTGCCTGGGTTGGGTACTGAAGTTGAGGTCTCCTTGCTGATGGCAGCAGTGCTGCAGCTTAGTTCCTATGTCTCCTGATCTGCAGTGGTGTGTTTGGAACTGTGGGCAGCAGCCGTGGCATCCCTGATAGGGGCTGGTGCTGGGGGTTCTGCTTCCTGTGGCCCCCTCTGTAGGCAGGATCCAGCCTCCAGGGGGGTCAGTTAGCCTGGACGACAACTTTCAGCCTCATCTGTTCAGCAGTGCTCCTTTGAATTGGATGCCAGCAGAGCCCTTGAGTAAGTACTTCCAACCTGTCCTGCAGGCTATGAGCTCCTGTTCCAGCCAGAAGTGGTCCGGATATACATCTCCCTTCTAAAGGAAAGCAAGACTCCAGCCATCCTCGAGGCCTCAGCAGGAGCCATTCAGAACCTGTGTGCTGGCAGCTGGACGGTGAGTGCCTCACAGCTGGCCATGTCCACATCTGTCTTGCTGAGAAGGGGACTTTGGGGAGCAGGCAACATCACCCTTGGGGTGCCAGCAGAGTTGTAGATGGCCAAGGCTCTGTTGTTTCAGGCAGTCACTATGTCAGTGACTCACTGCCCAAGAAGATACTGTTCATGTGTGGATCAGGTCTCTCCTATGCTATTAAGGGGCCCTGTACTTCCTGCCAGCTGCATTCCCAGGGGTAGCCTGGCTGTGTCTCTGCTTGCAGATGGTTTCCTGCCCTTCCTCCCCTTCTGGGATTTGAGGGAAGGTGATGAAGATTTAGGGCTGCTCTACAGCCCTTGACCTGCATTCCCTTTGCCCCTATGGGAAGAGCACCTGGGGAATGTTTCTTGCCTGGCCTGCAGGGAGGTGTCTAGGCAGGAGTGGGCCCTTTGCAGCCTGTCTCACTTGGGTGAAGCCAAGAAGGCTCAGTTCCCAAGACGAGGTTCACAGCAGCGTCCCCAGGAGTGGGAGGGACTGAGCCTGCCCAGGTGCCAGCGCGGTGCTTTGCCTCTGCCCTGCAGTACGGCCGCTGCATCCGCTCGGCGCTGCGCCAGGAGAAAGGGCTCTCTGCCATCGCAGACCTCCTGACCCACGACAGCGAGCGCGTGGTGAAAGCTGCCTCCGGAGCCCTGCGCAACCTGGCTGTCGACTTGAGGAACAAGGAGCTGATAGGTGAGGGCTGTGGAGGAGAGGGCATCCTTCTCCAGCTGGGTTAGTGGGGAACTTCTTCCTGCCACTGGCAGCTGGGGAAGCCTGTGGGGAAGTGTGTGGGCATGGCATCAGCCCAGCTTCTGCCTGCTGCTCCTCTCCCAGATGAGCATGTGCTGAGCTCTGCTGAGGGACATCCAAACCAGTCACCTCTCCCTGATGTTTCTACAGTCCTTTTCATTGCTTGCTGATGCCCAGCTTTTTCCCCATCTCAGGTAAACATGCCATCCCTAACCTAGTGAAGAACCTGCCTGGAGGCCAGCAGACTCCAGCCAAAAACTTGTCTGAGGACACAGTGGTGTCAATCCTAAACACCATCAATGAAGTAATCATAGACAACCTTGAGGCTGCCAAGAAGCTGCGAGAAACGCAGGGGATTGAGAAGTTGGTGCTGATCAACAAATCTGGGTAGGCTGTGCTTGAGGGGTAACACAAGGGGCAGAGAGGGGCTTCTCCAGGACCGTTCTCAAAGCTGTGGGTGGTCATCATCGCTTCCCTCACTTCTTCCTAGGAACCGCTCAGAGAGAGAAGTCAGAGCAGCTGCCCTGGTCTTGCAGACAATCTGGGGATACAAAGAGCTGCGGAAGCCCCTCGAGAAAGAAGGTTGGAAGAAGTCAGATTTCCAGGTATGGAGAAAGGGGAACAGAGGTGCCCTGTTGTGGCTGGAGCAGTAGGTAGGGTTGTGTAGCAGGGAGAGGGGTGTGCTAGATATCAGTGATTACTTTGCCCAGTGGGTTTGGAGACCCTTGAAGGTGTCCACTTCACTACTTCTCAGTGAATGGCTGTCAGGAAGTCTCTGCTAAAGAACCACTCCATAAACCTTTTAAAGTCCTGGATCCCATGTGAGTGTGCAGATCTTGGAGGTCTGCAGTCTGCAAAGTTTGCAGCACTAAAAGCCACTGCTAGTGCTGAAAAATAAGGTTCTCCAGGGCTCAGTTTTGTTCATGAAAGCTGGGACTGTCCTTGCTGCTTAGGGTCTGTGTGCTGCCCTGACCCAGGCTGGGCAGGCCATCTCCACTCTAATGTGGCTGCAGCCAGGGGTTCTGGAACACCTTCTGTTTGCTTCAGGCCCCTTGCTCAAAGGATGTGGGGAGGGTTCCTGGCTCTGTCCTGATGTTGAGGGATAGAGGAATAGGATGTGCTGATGAAGAAAGAATGTCTGGGCCAGGATGTAAGTGGTCACTCTCTGATGCTCCAGGTGAACCTGAGCAATGCATCTCGGACCCAAAGAGGCAACTCCTTTGATGACAGCACCTCTCCTCTCATTGACAGGAACCAAAAAACAGGTATGTGCCTTCCCCTGAGCACTTACACCTACTGTCATCCTGCTGCCTTGTACCCAGAGCATCTGGCCTTTGTCCCCTCCCTGCTCTTCAGCCCTGACTTTCTTGGCAGCCACAGCTGCTCACACAAGGCCATCAGTTGGGCTTCTCAGGACTAGAAACAATACATGTAGTTAGCATAGGTCCTGTAGCATCCTTGGGTCAACAGTGCTGAAGCTGGGTCTGGGCTTCTCTAGCTGGGCTAGGCAGTGGTGGTTCTGCTGCTTGTGGCTGTGGAGCAGTGGCTGATCTGCTCTTCTCCCATGCTTGCAGACAAGAAATCCTCCCGGGAGGAGATCCAGATGAGCAACATGGGGCCAGGTAAGACAGGGAGTGGAATGGAGGTGTTTGGCCTCAGCTTCCTTGATGTGCTGGGAGGTGTCAGAGCTCACATATCCTTTGGGGATGATGATGATGTCTCTTATGAAAGTGGCATGGCTGACTGTCCCCTTTCCTGCTCCAGACTATTCCACACTCAACGAGAGGGACCACAGCAGGACACTGAACCGATCTGGTGACCTCGGAGACATGGAGCCCGTGAAGGCAGTGCCCTTGATGGTGAGCAGCAGTTCCTAGTGAGGGAGGAGTGAGTGGGACTGAGGTGCAGGGGATGATGACACATCACTGTCCTTGCTGGCTGGGGGAAGGGAGGTCTGCTCTCAACTAACACCCCCATCCCGCTCCACCGCCCCTACTAATCGCACCGTGTGTCTGCAGCAGGAGGAGGGGCAGGAAGCACAGCCTGAGATAGAGGAGGTGGAGGAGGATGCTGCCATGTATGTCCCTGTGTCGGTATGTCCTGCAGCATCCTGCCCGGTCTGAGCAGCGGTGACAGGTCCTGCTGCTCCGTGAGGGGTGCTTGGGCCAGCCAAAATTCTGCTTTGATCGCTGCTCTCTGCAATCAGTGCCTGATCCACTGGGGCCGTGGTTTTACTCCTGCTGCTCGCTCACTCGCTCTCTGGGTGTGCTAACATCTCTCCTTCTGTCTCCACAGCAGAAGATCTAGCTGACGTCCCTGCCTCCACTCGCTTTGGGTTGATAATATATTATATATATAAATATATATATAACGCTCTTCGTGGTGGAATGGACCGACTTTTGTCTTAGTTTTGAATATTTTGCTGGACTGTTTGTGCCAACTAGCCAGCCAAACGACTGGGCCTGGTCCCACAGGGGCAGCCCCACCCACTCTGCCTCTTCTAGACTGCTGCACCTCCCTGTTTTGGGACACCTCAACCAATAACTCCTCCTTCCTGTCCACCACCACCTTCCTTCAGAGAGTAAAACCCTCCTGCTCTGACGCTGCCGGGTCAGCTGGTGTCGTGCTGCAAAAAAAAGACTCCGGATCTCTGCCTTGACCAGGAGCTGCCTTCTCTCCCATGCCTTCCCTCTGCCAAGCAGACACCTGCAGGGACAGACTGGGACCTCAGTCGCTGCCTTTTTTGGTTTTGTGGGGCGTTTTGTTGCCTATAGGATATATTTTTCTGTGAGATCACTCTTTAACCAGGGCCGTGGGGACAATGGGAGCATCCCTCCCTGGTGGTGGCGAGACCGGGGGTGAGGGAGGCTGGAGTCATTGTGGGGGGTGACGGGAAGGAGGAACAGCAATAACTTCTCTTGCTTCACTCTAGATGCGGCTTTGGGGGCACGGGAAAGGGGGATCTGGCTTTGGGTCCTGCAGAAAGGTCTGTATGGGGTTGCTGGCCCCTACCCAGTGACTGCAAGTAGGGATCCTTAGGTAGGGAAGATGGTCAGCCTAGGGTGTTTGGGGTGGCCCTCCCTGCATGGGAGGTGATGGGTCTGTGTGGAAGGAGGAGATGCAGCAGGGCTTTTGGGAAGAGGCCGGCTTCTTGAGGCGTACTGTGTGTGCCAGGTGCGAGGAGCAGGCGCTGGCAGGGCTGCAAGCAGGCAGAGCCAGGATCCCCCCACCCCTCAGTCCCACACACGGGCTGCCCGCAGCGGTGCCCCTCTGACTCTTGACACGTGCCTTTCTTTTGCCACTGTGAAATAGCTCTTTGAATCGTACTGTTCAGCTTCTTCGCTGGGGAAGGGGCGTTCCTGGGCTTCTGGCAGGGCTGAGCTCTTCCCCACTGGGAGCCTTAACTGTCTGCAGTGGGGCTGGAAGCCTGTTCTGGGGAGGGGGAATCCCAGCACACACACATCCTCCTCTCACTGATGGGATGCAGGGGTCTCATCTGCACCCTGTCCTGGGAAGACTGGGCTACTGGAGAAGCTGAGATGTACACATCTTCCTCCCCTCTGCTGTAGTGGTGGGAGCATATCAAAGTGCTGTGATCTTTAGGGAAGCCTTTGTGCTCCCTTTACAACTGGAAGCCTCTGTAGGAGGCTGCAAACTGGATCAGGAGCCCTCCCCATTATGGGCTTTCCCCTAAGCATGGGCTTGTTTAGGGAGTGGGGAGGCTGCAGAGGGCAGAACTTGGTGCCTTGCTCCTGCCCAAAAGCACCTCCCAGCTCTGGCTGAGCCCTTCCTGACTCCAGCCCCACCTCAGCTTGGTTTGGTTTTGTTCTGTGGTCTAACTCTTCTATTTTCCTCTAAATATGTAAAACACTAATTCCTTTTTTTTTATTTTTCATTTCAAATGAACCAAAAAAAAAAAAAAAAGAAACAAAAATGCTTCTCTCTTCTCTCCTCCCCTACCCTGGCACTCCTGGGCCACCCCTGCCCTGTCAGGGAGTGGGGGGGGCAGCAAGGAGGGGAGTGGGGAGCAGCAAAAGCAGTTCTTTGATTCCTGTGCACACTCTTGTAACGCTTTTAAAACAAAGTGATTTTTTTTATATAAATAAAGTTTTTAAAGTGTCTGTGTGCCTTCCAGCTCAGCCTTCCACCTGGGCCTCTTAGTCCTGCACTTAGGACTGAGAAGTGACTCCTGGTCTCGCCTCAGAGACGCTGCTCTTGGGGGCAAACCCTTCGTTTTCCTTTTCCTTCTAGCAAAAGATGGGAGGAGACAATAAAAAGCCTGAGAGGTTTTTGTGCTGAGCTCACACCACCTTTGCAGAATGCTTGGGAGACAGGTGAAAGCTTCCTTCTGCGGAGCATCCAGACACGGAAGCCTTCTCTGAATCTTCCCTCACCTCTGCTTGCAGGTAGGCTGCACAAGTGAAACAACCTTGCTGGGGTGGGGGAGCCCTTTAGCCAGGGCTGCTCTGGCAGAGCAGGACTGGGCTTCAAACACACAAAGCCAGGCTCAAACACCAGGTCTAGCTCACTTTGTTTTCACAGACATAGGTGGGTGAAATAGCATAGGGAAGTCTGGAGCTTTGTTGGAATAGCTTTTAGGGAGCAGTTTTCTGATTCCTGCTGTAAAGCTGCCTTGCTTTTGGAAAGACTTCACTGGAGTGCAGAGCAAGGAGCAAGTCTTTGCCCTGTGCTGTGGGCTAGGGTTGGTGCTGAGTTCCTGCATGATGCAGCACAGCTGGAGCTGGGAGGCCAGGGCTGCTGTCTGCTTGGTTATGGGGGAAAGGTGAATGTGAGAGCGTCACACTTGGCTTCAGCACCTTGGGAGAGGGGGATGTGACGCACCCGTGGGCAACACTGGTACAAGGACCCTTTTGCCCTCCCACCTTGCCTTGTACCCTCATCCCCAAAGCCATTAGTGAGCAGAGCAAAGGCAGGGACAGGTGTTTTATTGCTTTAAAAGGTCAAGGGCCCAATACCCCAGGACGTGTGTGCTTGGCAAGGACGATGTGAGGTGTGTTTAGCTTAGCAGGGACGATGCTAAGGCTGACTTGGCAGGGAAAGTACTGGGGGTGGGGAAGACAGGAGAGACCCTCTAGCCTGAGGGGTCAGAGGAAGAGCTTCTTGTGGCAGGTCTGGCAGTACAACTTGTTGCCGTGCTCATGGACGTTGCCCTTCTGCAGCTGTCGCAGGCAGTAGGCACAGACGAAGTGCTCGGGGTGGTACTTGCGCCCCGCGGCTGTGATGCAGCGGCCGGTCACGGGGCGGCCACAGCCGTGGCAGATGCTGCCCTGCCGCTGGTGGAAGTGCAGCTCGCAGTAGGGCCGCCCCTCCAGCTCAAAGAAGGAGCTGCTAGCGAAGCTGCTCAGGCACTCCTGGTGGGGGAAGGAGATGGGGAAGGTTGGCACAGCCTCAGAGGCATGCTTATCCCGGCGGCCTCGCTCAGCCTGCTGCCCACTCACCGCACATACGAAGCACTCAGGGTGCCAGGCACCCTGCATGGCTGACAGGTAGTTGTCTGTCACGGGGCGCTCGCAGCCCCGGCATTTTGGGGCAAACAGGGCCAGGAAGTCTTGGTGGCAGTAGGGCTTCTTGTTTTGCTCGTGGAAACCTGTGGGGGGAGCGTTAGGGTGGGCACCTACCTCGGGTAAGGCTCACAATGGGGCATGACTGGGGGGGTGCCCAGGACAGGAGGCAAAGGGGCAAGGGAAAAACCCCCATGAGATGATGTTAGATGGGTAACAGGTGTGAAGGCTGGGCTTTGGAGGGGATACCTGGGTTAAGAGCAAAGGGGACCTGTCCCCTGGCACATACCATCCTCTCCAAACACCTTCCCACAGTGAGTGCAGAAGAAGTGCTCAGGATGCCAGGTCTGGCCCAGGGCTGTGAGAACTTTCTGCAGGAAGATGAAAGGTGAGGTGGAGGTGGAGGCTGGGTGACAGGGGGAGCCAGGGGCTGTCTTACCTCACGGATGGGGCCAGCACAGTAGGCACAGCGAGGGGCAAAGGCCTGGTGATAGTCCTCCTCACAGTATGCCCTCCCCTCCCGCTCAAAGAAGGGTTGGCTGCCCAGCTCCTCCCCGCAGTAGGCACAGGTGAAGTGCTCAGGGTGCCAGGTTTTGCCTAGGGCTGTGAGTACCTGTAAGGAGGAGGGAGAACAGCTCCAGGGGATGTCAGGATCTGAGGAGTGCCAGGGTGGAGGATGGGGGCTCACCTTGCCAGCAATGGGCTTGTGGCAGGTGGCACAGATGCCTGCGGGGGTAGCTGTGATGCCCAGCTCTTGCAGGTCCTGGGTGAGGTTGCCCAGCATGTTATCCAGTGAGGATGAGGACTCTGCTGGCACCTTGGCTTCTTCCCCCACAGCTTCTGCCAGGAAGCAGCCCTGCTGCCAAGACAGAGGGCATTGAAGGTGTGGTGAGGGCCAGGCCCCCAGTCTTCTTTTCCCTGAGACAAGGCTCACCTTGCTCTGCATGTGGCCCAGGTCAGCCAGGAGCTCATCCAGCTGCTGGGCTGCTGCCGTGGGTGGGGGCGAGGAGTGCGGCAACTGTGGGACTGGTATGGGACTGCTGGGTACAACAGAGAGAGATGGATGCTGTGGCTTTCACTCCAGAGTCAGGAAGTACCTGGGACTGAGAACCATCTACTCCCACAAGATGCTGTCCTTTCCCTACAAGAGGGGACATGGGACCTCCCTTGGGACATTCTGTCCAGGGGTGGACATATATGACTGGGACAGGGCTGTTAGAAGCCCAACCCTTACTCCAGCAGTGCTGTAAAGATGCAGGATACCACCCCCCTTGCCTCAGCTTGTGGACCTGATCTTTGGGATGATGTGTAGGAGGTCAGGTGCCCCCAGAGGATGTATCCAAGCAATGGAAAGTGGAGCCCCAGATGGCTTTGCCCTCCTACCACCATATTTTACCTGGATGCTGTCATCAAAGTCTCTTGTAGAGGCTGAGCCTGAGGTGGCATCTGCACCTAGAAGGACAAACCTTTGCAGCAAAGCCTGCAGGGTGCTTCCCCAGGCACTCTTCACTGCCTGCCTGGCACCACCCCCCCCTTAGTCATGAGCTAAGCAGGTCTCAGCTGTGTTGAGGCATTACCTTCTGGGCTGCTGAGGCAAGAGGTTCACGGCCACAAAGGCTGGGGGGCTCATCTGGGACTGGATCCTGCTTGAAGGAGCTCAGCACCTGCAGCCTGCTGTCCTTAGAGGCTGGATGAGAGCTCTGCTCGAGTTCTGCCAGAAGAGCATCTGTGCGGAGAGACCCAGGTCAGCTGCCACAGTCATTGCCTCTGCACTCCCCAGAATGACTCTCTGCTAGTCCTGAAACCTCAGGAGCAAAAGCGGCACCACGACCAGGTGCCAGGTCCCTGAGGGGCTCTGCTGGATGCTGTAGATCGGGCAGCCATGGAGCTGCACTCCCTGCTGTGTTTCCCCTGTGAAGTAAGGAGGTTCACTAAACGTTTTTCACTACCTGCTTGTTTTTATGTCAGAAATTCTGTCTTTCAGAAAACTTGCCCAGCAGCACAGGAGCTAAGTTTTAACATAAGAGGTACAGGTTTCTAATTGTAAACGCAAGTGTCTTAATTAACACATGTATTGACGCAGCTCAGATGAAGTTGCAGCTGCCAGACACAGCTGCTGGGTACAGAGAGACCAAGATGAAAATTCTCACATGCTGAGAGATTGGCTGGAAACCAACGAGAAGACTCAACCAGAAGCAGTAATGGTGTTGGAAGACCAAGATGATGACAGTGAAAACCCAGGAGCAAAAGGCCCTTAAGAAGTTTTTAGCAATCCCAACGCATCTGTATTGTTCAGCTCTACCTAAGAGCTGCGGTTGGCTTTGTTTGAGGCTGGCAGCCTTTTGGATCGATCTCCTGCGGGGCCCTTGCATGCCCTTAACGATTATAGTGATCATTAAGTCTATTACCGAGTCACCTGTCTCAGGGGATGGATGGACCCCGGATGGCTGAGCTAGAGCTTGACCAAAAATGGAGCGCCTGAAGGCAGGAAGGGGCAGCAGCAGCAGCGATGCAATCCTGGCTGCACACCATGAGGCTGAGCAGCCCAAGAATGCAGCAAAACGTTTAAGGGGAGCTGCCCCAGGGTGGTGGACACGGGGGCAGAGAAGCAGCTGCGCTGGAGTGGAAGCAATAGCCCTGTGCCCCAGCAGGAGGGCAGGGAGCTGCCAAAGAGCAGCCAAAAGCAGAAAGAGAGTACTTTGCTTGCTACAGGAAGTGCCTCTCTGGGTATGCAGAAAGCACTGAGGTTCAGCCATGCCAGAGTTTGTGCTGGAATGAGTGTAAGGGCTGGGGAATGCTTTTTGGTAAGCCAGGGATGCTGCAGGGGAGAGCAGGACCCCCACTGCAAGCAGTCCTCATGCTTCAGGAAGGCTGCACCACTGTGGTGGGCACATCCTGCACTGGGGATGGGCATCTGGGTGAAGGGTGCTCAGGTCCCCCCCCCACCCCCCCCTATCCTGAGACAGTGGAAAGACAAAGCTCCTCTGAGCTGCTGAAGGCACGGCCCTGCACCAAGCCTGGGTGCAGGATTGGCCCTGGAGAGCCCCAGCTTACCTAAATCCTCCATCCTGCCTTGGCATGGGGTCCCAGGGGTTGGGGCATCACCCGCAGGGCACGAGGCTGCAGGCAGAGCTACCCAGGCTTTCAGTTCCGCTCTCCAGCACTGCCTCCACCCCCCCTGGGGTTGGGGTTTGTCACTCGGGGAGATTTTCCTTTGTGGGTTGTGTGCTTTGTGCCACGTGATGGGCAACAGGAAGAAAGCAGTGTCAGAGGCAGGGGCAAGGGGAGCCAAAAGCAACCCCAAGTTGGATCTGGAGAAGGAATAAAGTGGCTGTCAGGTTGCCCTTTCCAGAAGCCACCAGCTGCATGTGACAGGCACTGTCATCCCTGCACCAGGTGGAAATGCAATGGTGCTGGTGTGATGGAAGCAGACACAGGATCTGGAGTGCTGGCATACCCCAACACAGCCTCGCCTTCTCGGTGGATGCTTTTGGAACCTCCTCTTCTATTTCCAAGTAATGGCAAAGCCTTTTGTGTCATTTAAAGCCAACGTGAGCACGAGGGCTTGGCTCTCTGCAGCTGTGCAGGTGCTGGTGGCAGTGCCAAAGCTGCTGGCTGTTCTAAATGCTCCCTGTGCTGATGTTTGAAAGTCTCCCAGAAGTGTCACACATGCAGCTGCTGGGCCTAGCTCAGCACATCACTGCCAGCCAGGCACAATGCTCAGGAGCAGGCTGGAGCGGTGAGCCGTGTTGGCAATTTGAGTGATTTACCCCCTCCCCCCTCCAAGGAGCGATAGCGTGAGCCCTAGTGGAAGCAACTACCTGGAGTTGTAGCTTCACCTTGCAAATTTTCCTGTTACAAAACAGCAGCCCAAGAACTGCAAAGGGGTGAGCTGTGCCCTGAGCTGTTTGTGCACCATGCTTTAGCCAACCCATTTTAAGAGGGGTTAAGCGACGCTCTGCCTTGCCTGCAAGGCAGAATTCAATCCCAACAGCAACTTGACAATAACTTCCCCCAGCCAGGCTGTTTAGTTTGCAATGAAAGTGATTTTATTTAAGAACAAATACGAAGTCCTTTCACAGCTGACAGTATGGGCTACCTGCAGCAAAAGGGTTAAGTTTGGAAAGTGCTGTCTATCAGGTTTTCATCTAGACAAGTCCTCAGGGAGAGATAGAGTATTTTCAGCCACTTACAATACAAACAGCAGTAGCAGGCATTACTTAAAATTCTTTCTTGAGAGGGAAACATTTCAGCTGGAATAAAAACAACAAATTAACATTAGACAGACAAAACCCAAGAGCCAGCCAAGCTGTCTGTGCTGAAAACAAACCTCAAGCCACTCAGGTAACCAACTCTGGAGAAGGTTTGTGCAAGGCCTTTACAAAACGCACTGTCACAGCTTCTGCAGGAGCCTGGATCCAGAGTCTCTTGCCTTGGGCTAAAAGGGACAGAGGAATCTCACTGTATTCCGAACTTGGCTGGTTCTTGGTACTCTTCCCCACAGCCTGGAGGGTTTGACGAGAAGAATCAGACTGTGCTGCAGTCCTCCACAATCAGATGGTTTACCGGAGCACTCTCAGGAACTGAGGAATGGAGATGTGGACACCTGTTTCTAGTCATACATAACAACAAAGTTTAAGACTTGAGTTTGAAACTCAAGAGTGGAAGGAAATAAAAGGCAGAGCAGGTCCTCTCACTGCTGGGGATCAGTCTACCAGACATGATTTATCAGCTAAATACCTCGAGCTCTTTGAATTCCCTTTTGGTTTCACTGCCTGTAGACGGAATAAAGACCACTTCGTTCTGCTACTGTGGCGGGGTACTCTTCCCAGGAGAGCGCTGCATGCCCTTGAAACAGACAGTGGATGTGAAAGCTGGCTTATGCAGAGGAGCTTTCCCCTTCCCAGCCTCACTGCGGGGGGCCAAGGGGCAGTACACCGACCGCAGGAAGCGCAGCGTGGCCTGCCTCTTTTCACCTCTTTGTAGAATAGCTTCCACCTTTTCCCCGAACAGATTCTCCCCTGTATAGGGTAAGTTCTCAAGCTTTGTCTGGACCTCCTCATGGAAGCTGGAGGCTTGCAGCCAAGCAGACCGTTGTGCATCCACTGCCAAGGCAGCCGCTCTTGCTGCTGTATCTCCTGCATCAAAGGCTGCTCGCAGCTGATGCCTGGCCAGGTCTGTGCCCTCCAGAGCAATGGTCTGGAAGGCCTGACGCAGGTCCTGAGGAAGTTCCTTCGCTAACACAGAAACTTTCTTCCAGAGCTCAACTTGCCCTCTGGCCATGTAGACTTCATAGTCCACCACACGAAGGGCTGCAGCCGCTGACTGGTAAACCCTCTGGCCAAATGAATCCAGGTGCTGTAGTTCTGGGTTTTGGGGTGCAGATCCATGCTCCAATCTTGCTTTCTCCCTCACTGGTGCTGCTTCCACTACTGTGCTCTTGTGGGCAGGTTGAGAGATGTAACCGACTGCGTCCTCAGGGAGGATGTATTTTCTCTCAATTTCCTTTGACACAGGAAGAACACTGTGGGGTGTCTGCCATACTTTCTTTACCAGCTTGTCCAAGACAGGATGCAAGGGCATGGCAACTCTGTTGCAGGAAGGTTTTTGATCGAGATACTGATCCGTGAGGCTCCCTGTTGACTCCTGGAATGGAATTAAATTAAATCCAACCAGATTAGCCAATCTTTTCAAAAACTGGGGGAAAGATGGATTTTCTGATGTGGAAGTAGTGCCCTTTTGTTCTTCTGTTCTAAAATGGTAGGTAAGGTCAGCCAAATCATCATCTCCAGAAGAACCAGAGCAACAATCTTCGTGTGCAAAAGCAACATCTGGATTCCAGCTGGATGAGTCGCAAGCCACTGTTGGTGAGGTGGGGAGAGGGGAGACTATTTCACACGGGGATGACAGCAGCTGTTCAGAAACTGTTGGCAGAAGGGGTAGCCGACTTGAGGTAACTCCTTCATCCAGTGAGAAAGGCAGCTCTTGAGATCCAGAGGACAATCTTGGTTCCGAAAGCATCCTTGCTGCACTGGAGGTCACCATAGGATCGGTATCAAGTTCTGAAGGTTGCTTTCTGGGTCTTGAGGCAGCCTCAGCAATTAGAAGGATAGATCTGGCCAGGTCTGAGAGCATGCCCAGCCACTGAGATTCCCCACATTGTTCTTCTGGTCTTGACAGTGGGTGGAGGGGATGAGGTGGAGACTGGGACACAGAACCGCTTGAAGGTGGTGGCTTCGGCATTTGTGGGCTTGCAGCTTTTGGATTCTGTTTGGTTCTTACATGACAGTGCTTCTTCTGTGGGGAGCACATGTTGTCAGGTACTGCCAAAGTTTTGCTTTGGGGAGGCAACTCAGGCTTTGGAGATGGCAATATCGGGTCCTCCAGTGGAGCCCCCCTCCCAGGCTCTGCCGGAAGGCACAGCGGAGTAACCGACTGCAGTGCTGTCACAGAGCCCTGACTATGGGCAGGGAAGGCGACATCATGCCGGCGTTTGGTGGATTTCCCCTTTGCTGCTCCGCAGCTCACGCGTTCAGGGTTCAGGTCAGTAACACCGCCGGGACGGCCCTGCAGCAGGGCGCGGAGGTGCTCCCCGCGAAGGCGAGCTGCGCAGGGGGCCATGCCGGCGCAGACCCCGCAGCCCAGCGGGTCGTGGCCAGCTCCAAGGCAGAGAACGCAACGGTCGTGCTCATCCGTTATCGAGATCCTGCGGCCGCAGGGGCACTGCTTGGGCCCCTGGGCAGGCCCGCCGCACGCCATCCGGCCGTCCGCGGGAAGGGCAGCTCGACAGGCCCCGCTGGCACGGCGGCACACCGCCCGGCTCCCGGCGTGCCCCGCGGCCGCTTCCGGCAGGGCCGCGCCTAGGCTGCCGCCGGGAACTACATCCCCGGTGAGGCGCGCGCATGCGCCAAGGCCGGGCGGAAGAGGGCGGTGCGGGAGCGCCGAGCCCCGCCCCCTTTGCGCCGCCGCCATTTTGTCACCGACTTTCACCCGCCGCCCGACGGGGCGTTTTTTTTTTTCTTAAAGGAGAAGCGACAGCCAAAAGCAGGCTCCGCCGCCAGGCCTCGCCGGAACCGCGAGCGGCGTCGCAGCCCTGCGGCAGGGAGCGGCCGCGCGGGGCTGGGGACGAACGGCTTCCCCTGCCAGGCCTCGCCCGCAGGGCGACGTGACCCGGGGGCAGGCAGAGGGGCGCAGGCGGCGGCGGTAGGGAGCCTGGCAGCACCGAGCGCCCCGCGGAGCCCGCACGGCGGAGAGGCGAACCGGGCGGTGGGCCGGCGGAGTGGCAGCTGAAGGGGCCGCGCTCGGGTGGGCTCCGCGGCGGGGTCGGCAGGGGGGGGAGTGGGAGAGCGAGCGCGGCTCCCCAGCGGCGCCTGCGCGGCGTGGCGCACGCCCGGGGCGCGCGGGGTGTGACTCCCTGATTGGCCGCACAGCAGCAGAGGGGCGGGCCCCGCTGCAGGCGGGTAGTCCATTGGCTGAGCCGTGCGTGAGTGGAGGAGAAGGGCGGGGAGGGTCGCGGGAAGAAGGAGGCGGGGCTGGGAGGCGTGGCTATCCTGCGCTTCCTGCCCGCGTATTGGCGGGCGCAGGAGGAGGTGGGTCCTTCGCTGCCCCGCGCGGAGGTGGGCGGTGGACGGCGGGCGGTGATTGGGCGCGGCCGAGCCGGGCGGGGTGAGGTTTGGCGGGAGGGAGGGTGGAGCCCTCAGGAGCAGCTGCGGTCCCGCCGCTCGCCGCTCCGATGCCGGCGGGCACCGAGGAGCCGGCGGGCGCCGAGGAGCAGCCACCCGCCGAGGGGCAGCCACCCGCCGAAGGGCAGCCACCCGCCGAAGGGCAGTCACCCGCCGAGGAGCAGCCACCCGCCCAAAGCTCGCCAGCGGCGGCTGAGAGGCCGTCGCCTTCGGGTCGCCGCCGTCCGCCCCTGTCCGCCACCGATCAGGGGGAGGAGTCTGGAGGCAGCCGTGTGCTAAGGGGCGGCCGGGAACGGGGCCGGGCCGCTACCGCCTCGGCCGCGGGAGGAGCCGCTGCCACCGTTTCTCGCCGTCGTAAGGCCGAGTATCCTCGGCGCCGGCGGAGTAGCCCCGGGGCCCGGCCCGCCGCCGAGCAGCTCGTCGCCGAAACGCCACCCGCGGCCAAGAAGGCCCCTCGGGCCGGGTGAGTGCCTTGCGGCACAGGGCTTGGTCCCTGCTCTCCCTTGGGTCGCGATCAGGGTGGGAAGCTGGGAAACTGCCCTTGTCGGGCGGCCTCTCTTCAGTTCGGTTCGAGTGGCACCTAGGCCCCGGGTCCTGTTTCCATCCGCGGGGGGGGGCCTGGCGTTCTGTCTCTTTGTTGCGGGCCGGCCCCACCGGTCCCTTCCCCTGAATAACAGTGTCCCGAATGCCACCTGCTCACGGCCGCCCTGCCTGTTGCGGCAGGCGTGCCTTCAATTGTGAGCCAAACTGAAGCCTCTCGTAAGCCGTCGGTCGCACAGCGTCCTCAGGATGAGCATCTGTTTTTTTCGGTGCTCCTCGGTCCCCAGCTTATTTTGGCCTCGTATGCCCTGAGGCATCAGTGAAGGCGATGACGGGGTTTGTTTTTCTGGAGGAGATGACAGCGTCTCCTTGCTGCATTATTTCTGGAGTAGCAGACCAGTCACCAGCACCAGTAAGCTTCGTGCATTTGGTCGTGGAGCTGAGCTGCCTTTCTCTGACCAGAGTCCCTCTGGTTTGGTCCTGTTCGGGGCCAGAGTGGACTTTTGGTGGTTTGTTATTCCTTTTTCACCTAAGCTTTCCCTGGGTGAAGTAATACATCTTGGTTTATGGGGTTGAAACCAGTGATTTGAGAACATGACAATGGGTCTGCCCCCAGTTAGGAATTAAGGTTTGTTCTCAACATCATTCATTTTCTTGTTTCCGCTGCCACGCTGTAGAAGCTGTCTCATGTTCATACTTTGTCTTTTTTCAGGTGCACAGATAAAGTAGCTGGTAAAGGTAAGAGCTGAATCATTCTTACTGTCATATTCCATCCAGAAAGTCAGAGCTTTCCCACAAAGGCAGCCAAACATCTGCTGGATCTCTTTTAAAGGATGTTTTGTTGCTTGATGATGTGCTTGTTTCCTTCCAAGGTCTCTGTCAAGACTGCTGCAGCTTGCATGTGCTCATTGTGCAAAAAGTTACTCTTTTAGATAATTGTTAGGGTCTTGCTGTTCTGTCTTGGGCTGAGATCACACAGTTCTCGGTAGGTGACAAACCCAGGACTCATATCAGTGCTGCTGGTGTCAAAATACAGGTATAGGTCCTCAAGAGACCTGTGACACAAATGTTGAAATAGGAATATTCAAATATTTACCCTTATCCTTTCCTGGCTTTAGTGGATGGTGAATTTATCATGCTTCAAGGATGAAAGAGAAAAGTTTTGAAGAGGAGAGAGTAACTTTATGAGAAAGCCCCAACTGTGGAGAGATGCAACTAGGAGCAGAACTTGTGTTCTTCCAGTGTCAGCCATGTGAACTCTGCCTATGTATTTAACAACTTTTTGTACAAACAGAATGTTAGAGGGCTCTGCTCCTTACACAGTGATGACTTCTGAAACAGTTCCAAATAAAAGGCTTTGTGTAATGTTGGTTTTGATCTGGCCCTAGAGAGTTGTCACAGAAATGAAATAGTGAGGAAAGAAGGTCAGACACCTGTGCAAATGGCTTCATCTTTCTGCTGGAGCTGTTCAGTTGTTGTTGCAGGCTGCCTTTAGTCTCATAATTCAATAACTCTTTATTCCTACAAGTCTCTAGCTTTATTCCACTGGATGTTGGAATCCATCAGAATTCTAGCTGGCAAGGTGTATTTTTGCAGACAAAGCAGAGTTAATCAATGCCTACATAGCACAGACCCCACTCGTGTGCGTTTGTCTCTTACTGCATAAAGGATGGGCAGAGTATTTATCAGAAGAGGTTCAGCCTCTTAGGTCAAGGCAAAGTTGCAGGAATATGTGGAAAGGCTTAGTGTCATCACTAAATCTATAGTGTCAACAGCATATTTAGTGGCAAGTCCAGTATTTTTGATGCCCTTAAGGAGAAACATGTAAGTAGTAGTGAAAAACAGGCAGAGTGGTTCCATTTTATCTCAGTTTCTGTGATGTGCTTGGAAATGGCAAATGTTAGTTTGAAATTTCCCACAGTTGGGGCTCTCTGCACTCCATCTGTTTTAGGCTTTAGCTTTGGGCTCTTAGAGACTCAACTGTCCTTAAATGTGAGAATGGAAAAAGTATTTATTCAGTTTCTTTTTAATGGTAAGATTCCCAGCTAATCCATTCCCAGGATGGCATGAATGGATGGTATGGAAGTTGTCACTGTGAAGTCCAAAGAAAATCTGCTTTGGTGATTTCATTTGTTTTGTTTTGTTTGCTTTTTAGTCTTTAAAAACACAGAAGTGAGAAAGCTTCACTTCTGTATCCCAGCTGCACAGTGCATAAAGTTGTTGCACCATGCTTGTGCATATTGGGGAAGATGTGGAAACAGAGCAAATAAAGTGTCTTCCTCAGGCAGATGATGAAGTTTGCAGAAAAGAAACTTCTCTCCCACTCCCTCCTTTTGGCCTTTAGCATAAAATGTTTGAAGAAACCTATTCAGATGTAAGCAAACTGCAGCTTTCCTTGCATGTCAGAGTTTTGGGTAGCTAGGAGTCCTTTAGTCCTGAAAGGTGAAATACCATTCATCATTTCAGCCCCAGCTGCAGCTGAGTGGTTCTCGTGAAGGCTTTGAGTTTAGTGCTAGCATTTAATGGCATGAGTTCTGATGTGGGACTTAATGCTGCACAGCAATTTGCATTAGAATATTATCTTTTGCTGTAAAACTTTAGTTTAGAATGTTAAACTTGCACGAGCTCAGCTCTAACTGTTAGTCTCTGTAGAGAAGGCAAATGGCCAGTGGATGTGAAGTACGTCTGGTGATGGGTCCTGTCTGTTGGGCAAATTAAAGTTTGTTCATTGAGCTGTGCTGCCTGATGTTTGGAATTGTATTTTAAGGTGAAATCACCAGCTTTGGCTGCTGATAAAGAAATCTTGGAGGTGATGGTTGCAATCATACCTAGGTTTGCACTATGGATTATAAGCGAGATGCTCTGGCAGTGATGCCATTCTTTATAGTGCCATGGAGGGCAGGGGCTTTTCTGCCCCTTGGCTTGGGAGCACAGGCACAAAGGTTTGAGTATGCAGGTCTGGTGGGAAGATTATGGGCAGGTTAAAGGTGTGTGTTTGGTATCAGAATTAGGATGTGATTGTTCTCACCCCGGTGGGCATGAAGGCAGCTGCAAAGTCAGCCGTGCTGACTGTATTCCTGTCTTGCCTGCTTAGTCATGCAGTGGCAACACTTCCCTCGTGCTAGCGTAGAAATTTAAGTTGCAGAAGTAGAACATTTAATCTCAGCTTATACATTAATTCATGTAGCTGGAGTCAGGCTGTGTGGTAGAATTCACATTTGACCTCCCACCGTGCTGTATATTCTTGGGGAAATAATTTTCCATTTAGTTAGGCCTGCATAGTTTTGATTATTGGAATATAGATTGGTGAATACACTTTACGTGCTTCCATCACTGGACTGAACATTCACTGCTTATTGTGGCTCTTAAAGTCACCTTAGCAGTCAAATCCCCTTCTCCCAGTTAATATTATATCCAAACTGGTTTCAGCCTCTCTCCACTTTTTTGGTAAGATTTTTATCTCTGCTATTTACTAATTGCTTTCGAGAGTCTGAGTGAAATCTGAGTCTGTAGCAGTTGAAACAGAAGGCTGTGTAGCTGTCCTGGAAGGAGTGCTGGAGTGGAGGTTGAATGTAAAGATGCCAGGTTTGTGCTCAGTGGCAGAGCCCCTGCCTTTCTGTGTTCTGATATGTGTGTGCTTTGTCTTTGAGGTTTTAGAGCTTCAGGTTGTGAGAAGATTGCTTCTCCCACAGCGAGAAGAAAGATGGTAGGCTTGGAAGTGTTTATACCAATGTAACATCCCATGAATGGATGCTCAGAGTACCAAATCAGTGTATCTGACGTTGCTCTGCTTGTGTTGTGCAGAGAACAGGATGTAGACGCTTGTTTATGGAAGTTACTTTTCCTGTGTGTTTTCATTTTGTAACTTTGCATTGGTATTGGTGCTTTTTTTTTTTTGCAACCTCAGCAGAGCCAAGGGAATTCTTTGGGTGCACATAAGTGCACAGCTGTGTAGTGCTGCTATTCATAGGCTGTTAGGGGTTGGAAGGGACCTCTGGAGATCATTGTGTCCAGCTCTCCCTGCCAGAACAAGGCCATAGAATCTAGCTTGTTAGAAGGTGGAAAGAGCTTGTTGGAGAGGTAAAACAAGGCCACATTTATTTACTTACAGCTCTGATCAAAAGAGAAGTAGTGCCACGTGCATGGAGAGTTGCCTCCCTGGAAGCCTATTGAGTCGAGTTTCCTTGCACAGCGTGGGCTGGAGGATGCTGCCAGCAGTATTTACCTGCTGCTTTCAGCACGGTTAGAGAAACCCCGGGTTAGAAACAGTTGTGTGTGGAATGCTTTTGTTAAGAGATTCACAAACGTGGAGGAGGGCTGTCTTGGTGATATTTTTTGTTCTGTGATACTTTTTTTTTTCCAACCCAGCCTTTCCATCTGAGGCAAGTGTCATTGCTCTTTGTGGATGGGTGGTGCTGCAGCAGTACTGCCACCACGGTGGCTTTCAAGCTGTGATTTGAAGGCGCAGGGGGAGGTCAAAGAGTTCTTTGTTATAGAATCATAGAATTTGTTAGAGAATCATAGAATTCCAGCCCCTTCAGGCTTGGAAGGGACCTCAAGGATCATCTAGTTTCAACTCCCCTGCCATAGGTAGGGACACCTCACACTAGATCAGGTTGCTCAGAGCCACATCCAGCCTGGCCTTAAAAACTTCCAGGGATGAGGCTTCCACCACGTCCCTGGGCAATCTGTCCCAGTGTCTCACCACCCTCATAGTGAAGAACTTCTTCCTAACATGCAACCTGAATCTACCCACTTCTAGTTTTGCTCTGTTCCTCCCAGTCATATCACCACCCAACATCCTAAAAAGTCCCTCCCCAGCTTTCTTGTAGGCCCCTTTCAGATACTGGAAGGCCACAATAAGGTCTTCTTGGAGCCTTCTCCTCTCCAGACTGAGCAGCAGCACAAGTGTTTCAGCCCCCTAAGTCTGATTTTGAAAATACTCTTGCTGAGAAATCAGCTGAATGCCTGATGCAGTGGAATCTTCCAAAGGAGCAAACCTCTTTCAGGAGCAGCTGTGTGTGCCAGCACTGGTAGCAAGGTATTGATTGAAGGGAAAATTTCTGGAGAATGATTTCAAGTGCCTTAAGATTTGATTGAGCATTCAAGAAAATAGATAGAGATGTTCACAATTAGGATTAAAAATGTAAAGCAGTCATTGTTCACCTTGATCTGCTAAACCAGGAAACCAAAAAGGTATAGTTCAATAGAGTTCATGCTCTGATGATGGAGTGGTTTTATGTCTGCAAGGCATCAGACTTGGCTGCTGTTTTACCATGAAATTGTGATTCCTCAGCATCCTGTATTCCAGTCAGATGTTGATTATTCCCACTCTGTTAATCAAGGACTGGGGAATGAGTCACACAAAACAAACCACATGCTAGAAGTAAAAGGATCATTTGCTTCAGAAGGCTTGGGGAGAAGTTAAGATTGCATGTTGGGAGGGAGGTCAGGATATCTCTGGTCCCACCTGCTGTGTAACACAGGTTCAATACAGTTCACATCACTTTGCTCAGGGCTTTCTCCAGTCAGGCTTGGAGGAGCTCCAGCATCAGGCCCAAGTGGACTTCATAAGTTTCGACAAGAGCAAGTACAAGGTCCTGCACCTGGGTTATGGTAACCCCTGGTATCAGTCTAGGCTGGGGGATGACAGAATCGAGAGCAGCACTGTGGATAAGGACCTGGAGATGCTGGTAGCTGAAAAGCTGGAGACGAGTTGACATCATGTGCTCCCATCCCAGAGCCAGCCACCTCCTGGGCTGACCCTCAGTAGTGTGGGCAGCAGGGGCAAGGAGGGGATTCTGCCCCTCTGTTCCACTCAGCTGAGACCCCCCCCCCCCTGCAGTGCTGGGGCCAGCTTTGGAGTTCTCAGCACAGCAGAGACAGGGTCCTGTAGGAGGAGGGCCAGAGGTGGCCACAGCAATGATGAGAGAACTGGAAGCCCTCTGCTGTGAGGCCAGGCTGAGAGAGTTGGTGCTGTTCAGCCTGGAGAGGGCTTCTTGTGGCCTTAAAGGGGGTTACAGGAGAGCTGGAGAGGGACTTTTTAACAAGGGCATGTAGCAGGAGGATGGACAATGGCTTTCAACTGAACAAAAGTAGCTTTAGATACAAGAAAAGTGGTCTTGACTGTGAGGGTGGTGAGGCACAGGAACTGATTGTGTGGAGGAGTTTTGGGTGCCTCATTCCTGGAAGTGTTGAAGGCCAGCTTGGATGTGGCCTTGAGTGACCTGGTTTAATGGAACGTTTCCCTGCCCATGGCCATGGGGTTGAAACTAAATGGTCTTTACTGTCTCTTTCAATCCAAACAATTTCACCATGCTATGGGGCCTGCATAATGTTGCTGGGCCCCACTTGCAGTGCTCAGCTCTCAGGGCAAAATGCTCTTCCTATATCTGACTGACTTCTCTGTTCCACTTAATGACCACTGCCTTTCATCTTCCTGATGGGCACCTCAGCTATAAGTTTTGAGGTGCTTGGTAACTTGCCTGTACATTGTAAGGCTGATGTTGTACCCCACCTGCAGGTTTTCTGTTCTCCAGGCTGAGCAAGCACATGTCCCTCAGCTGCTTCTCATGGGCTGTGTGTTTCAGTCCCCAGTCATCTTGGTAGTCCCCTCTGGACTTGCTCAAACATGTCGACAGCCTTCTTGTGTAGGGAGTCCACAATCAGAGGGGGAATGCAAATGTGGTCGAATGTGGGAGATTAACAGTGTCCATTAGTTTCCTGACTGTGCTCCTGTGAGCAGCATTCAGGATGCTGTGGGCCTCCTTCCCAGAGAAAGCATGCTCCTGGGTCTTGATCTGTGCTTTGCTCTTCATGGACACTCTTAGCATAGCAAAGCTGCTCTCCAGCCAGTCGTCAGAGGACTGTCTACTGACCAGTCAGCAGGTGCTTGATAAACTCCTCAGTGGTACCACTGTCTGGTGCTTAGGCAGTAGAAACCCACCCAAAACTAGACAGCAGTCTAAATGTATTTGGGTAAAACTGAATGGGTTTGAGCTTAGCCTAGAGCACAGGCCCTGTGGAGCCCTGCAGGTGACTTTGTGGGCTAAAGCAGGGGCAACCATTGAGCACTGAGAGCAGCCAGCTGCTTAGAACTCATTTATTCTGTGTGTACTTTGTGACACTTCAAAAGGCATTTGAGTTGGTTAAGGCCCAGTGTCACAGCAGGCACCAAAAAGTGAGATCAAGTGAGCTCTGCTTGGGAGCTTTTGTTTTTAAGGGAGGAACTTGCTCACATCAACATTTTAGCCAATTCTGTTATCTTGCCAAGGTGTGCCTGGAGATCAGCCATCAACCAAAAAGACACTACCTGCAGAAGGTATAAATGACTGCAGAGACCTTGGGCTAGCAGTGTTGGTGATGCCTTTTGAACATAAGGCTGGGAACATCCAGCTCACATTCCTCAGGGTTATTACCAGGTGTACAGGTCTGGTTAAATATGTGTTTGGGGGATTCTCCCAATCTGACTTCTAATATGGTTCAGTTCTGAAGCTGGCCTTTCATAAAGCAGTTGTTGAGGTTCCTGAGCGTCTATCTTGTTGTGCTTGGAGATCAGAGCCAGTAAATAATCATTTTATAAGCCTTTATCAGAGGGAGATGTAAGCTGCTTTTAAATATTTGTGTCCTTACTTAGAGGCAGCAGGAAATGTGATGAGAGCTTTAAATGAAAGCTTGCAGAGGTGAGGCCCTGGGGTGTGCCCTGTTTGGCTTTGCAGAGCTGAGCTCCAGATCTGTGGGCAGGAGGTGGTGTCAGAGCAGACAGGGGCAGTTATACTGCTGAGCGTTGCGCAGCGTGGATTAATGACAGGATTTGTGCTTTTTATCATTAAAGAGCTTGTAATGGGTGTTTCAGATCCCAAAGAAGAGAAAGAGGAGGAAGAAGTTTCCAGCTTGCTCAGCCATGGCTCTCCTGATGGCACAGCCAGGCCCAGCAGAAGCTGGCGCAGCAGCAGGGCGGCAGCCGCCGCCACCCGCCAGTGTGACACCAGATCAAAGGCAGACTCCCTGCAGCTCGTCTGCAAGTCGGAGCCAAACACAGACCAGCTGGAATATGGTACGTGGGAAGCCCTGGCATGAAAGTGCCTGGAGGTAGTCAGGTCCTGGAAACCTTTGAAGGGAGCTGGGTGTGGGTGTAACTTTGCGAGCTGCATACAAACTGTGGCTGGTAGAGGTGTGGTGCTTCTTGGTCACGAGTACCTTCTGCCACCAGCACTCCTGGCACTGAATGTCAACGGAGGTATCTTGAGACAGATGAGCTCACTGCAGCGAACACAGATTGAAACCTAATGGTGACTTTTCCTTTCAGAGGTCACAGAAGGGCATCAGTCTCCAGCTGGAATCAGGTAGGAAGCACTTTTGTGGTATTTGCTTTCTGTTTTGTTCCTTGAGAAGGGACAAGTTTATTTCAAAGGGCCCAGTTTATTTCAAAGTCAGTGCTCTGTGGGCTGGGTAGTAGTTCTGTCCTTGTTCAGTCCTGGATCTTTGTATTCTCAGTCTGGATTCCAGATGGACTGCAGATATGAGGAGGAATTTCTTCACCATGAGAATGGTGAGACCCTGGAATGGGTTGCCCAGGGAGGCAGTTGAGACCCTGTCCCTGGAGATGTTTAAGGCCAGGCTGGATGAGGCTGTGGGCAGCCTGATCTAAGGTAGGGTGTCCCTGCCCATAGCAGGAGGCTTGGAACTGGATGATCCTTGTGGTCCCTTCCAACCCTGACTGATTCTATGATTCTGTGATTCTATGTCAGGAGGTATTGTGGAGAAGTGCACAGCAAGATTTGATCTGGGCATTTCACTTGGTACCTTTATTCCTTTAGGAGCAGGTGTTGTAGTTAGGTGGGTTCATTGGAGGAGACTGCTCTGCCCAGCCTGTTTTGGCTGTCATGCTTCTTAGTCAGTGCAAGCTGTCAGCTTTCCATGGTCTTGCTGGATGAGAAAGTGCTGTGTAATAGTGTTTTTCCTATCCTAGAGGATGATGCATGAATATTCTTGCAGCAGTTTAAGCTGTTGCTGCTAAACTCCTCTGTTCTCTTTTTTTTTTTCCTCCCAGCAGTGATGATGAGGAGATGCTCATCAGTGAGGAAGAAGTTCCCTTCAAAGATGATCCAAGAGATGAAACTTACCGGCCCCATCTAGAGAAGTATATTGGATTAAATACTTACTGTGCTTTTAGACACACACAATAAAAGTCACAGCTTTATATGACCCAAAGAACCTGTGGTAGTTGCAAAGGTGGGAAGGCTCCCAGTGGACACAGACTAAAGCCTTCACAACCCTGCTGGCTGCCAAATTCTTTATTAAGCCTTGTTCATACCTCTGCTTAAAAGTGGCACTTGATAAACAATCCTGAATGTAGATCCAGGTTTTGCTTAAGTAGTTCTAAAGAGCAGACAATGGGAAGAGTGTTGAAGGAATCTGCTGTGTTTATATCTTTGCAGGGAAGCACCAAAGCAGAGGAGAAAAGCTAGCAAAGTGAAAGAGGAGAAAGAGAAGCAGAAAGAGATTAAAGTAGAAGTGAAAGAGGAGAGTGAGTTTCAGGAGGAGGAAGAACTACCAAGGAAGTAAGTAAAACTGCAGTTCTGCAGTCTTGTTTGTTTTATGTTCTTGCTTGTGTATCACAGTGTTTTGTTGTTGCTGACTTCCCTCCTCCTCCTCATCTGGTCCTGAAAGATTATAAGGCAGAACCCTTTGTTCTGCTAGAAGTCCTGCTTCCTAGTGTCTTGCAAGGAAAAAGGAGAGTTGGTCTTTTCATTTGGTTAGAATGGAGGGAGTTTACTCCGTGCTGTGATGTGGTCATCCTACCTGGACATGGCCAAACTGGTGTCTGTTGTAATGTCTGAAGTGGGTTAGGCTCTATTAGACAGCCAGGCTGAGAAGGCAACATCTCTTATGTACCTACAGGCACACATGGGAGTGCTTTGTACATGTCATGTGCTTAAGTGTCCTCTTCATACACTGGGGACTAACATGCCCAAAAAAGCAGCTGTGTTCTCCCTTGTTTTGGAGAAACAACAAACTTGCTACCTAGTCTGTCTCTAGTGCTTTGAGTGGAGACGCTAAACCTTTGGATATGCTGCCACTGGAACACAGCACTGAGGCTTTTTTCCCCTCTGGCAGCTGAGGTGGGTTGTGTTTATGTGTCTGTCACAGCTATTCTTTGGGATGGTGAGTGAAAAACACAAAACGCTGTAGTGCTTCATTCCCCTGCGAGCAGTTGGAACAAACCAGGCTCCCTCTGCTGGTCTGTGGCCGGGGGCTCTGCACACCTTTGTTTTCTCTTGCTGTTTCTAAGCTGCCGCACAGCTGATTTACATTGGACTTTTTTCTTTTCCTGTTAGAGATGGTCGTCTGAGGCTTGTGGTTATGCTGTTTGTATCAGACGCTGCTGTTGTGCATAATAAAACCTGTGCCTTCTGAAAGCTTGGCTTGAATGCTGAGTGCCTGCTCAGCGTGTTACTGGCATGGTTTTGCTACCTATAAAGATGTCTCAGTGTGGTCTAGAAAAGACTTCCATCAATCTACTGTAAGTGTCTCTGCAGCAACATGAGCAAGCAGGCACAGTGTTCTGGGCAGAGCTATTGCTTGGGAGGGAGCATTTTGGCTGTAAGCATACATCTACTGAGACAGAGCATAGATTTTTTTTGTCTTGACAGGTGTATAAGCTGCTGTGGTTAATTCAGAGGGCTGTAAAGTAGCTGCCAGATCACTAATCTCATTTCTCCCTAGTTGTGCAGGTTGTTTTTCATGTGATATGAAATGCTAGCCAACAGAGCAGAGGAAATGGGGTGCACCATCAGTTGTGGATTGTGTTGGCAAAACTACGTGTTTGTAAAACATACACTGGGAAATGGAAGGTGTTGTGTGAGCAGCCCACATGAAGGCAACCACAGGAATCTGCCTCTGACCTGCATTCTATTGATTTTTCTTCTTTCTTTTTTCTTCATTTTTTCTCCCCTCTTCTTTAGAGCTTACAGTTAATGAGGCAGCAGCTTGCTAACTGTACCAGACACTTCAAAAAGCAGAATCTTTAGTGCAGCCTGGAAAAGGATGAATTTAATTATAAGGTCAAATGTTGTTTGGACAGTTGCAGGTTGAAAAGGGGAAAAAAAAAGAGAAGCATGTGGTGCCTGGCTGAGGGTATTTAAAGTTCCTTCCTCCCTACGCTGTGGCAGGAGAGTTGTTGTTCCCAGTCACAGCCTGCTGAGCTGTGGCTAGCTGATACCTGTATACTGGCATCTGTGTGGTTGTGAATGGTGAGCTGAGAGGCATCTTCAGAGAGGCAACTGTGTTCAGAAGCACTGTGCACTAGACCTGGCTGGCAGTCACACAGCAGAGGCCTGCCTGTCTTGGCAGACTGATTTGAGCTCTGCCACATGCCACCAAATGTCATAAAAAGAAACTGCCACAGGGGTATCAGAAATGTGGAGACCACAGCTCCACAAAGAGGAACCTCCTGCATGGTGTGGCAGTTCTGCGAGGTGCAGGAGCAGGCTGCGCTGGGGCCCAGTCACTCAGCTGCTTTAGGGAGCCTGCCCATCTATTATGAGAGTCTTTGCTTAGGAGCTCTTCAGGTGCTGTGATCCAGAGCAGCTGCCCTGCTGGATGCAGTCTTACTTTTCAGCCTTAAAGTGTGCAAGAGCACTGTAGTATTTTTTTAGACCATGCTCCTGCTTCATAACATACTCTTCAAAGAGTCTTGCCCACTAACGTTGTAAAAGAGGCTTCTCTCAGTTCTGTTTCTGTAACCCTGCTGCAGGAGAGGAAGGAGGAGAAAGGATGACAAAAGTCCAAGGCTGCCCAAGAGAAGGTAAGGGAGTGCCCTCTACTTAGTTGTGTTCTGAAGACTTGCTTCCCTTGCATCCTGCACGGAGATGTTGATTGTCTCACAGCCTATCACTTATACAGGACAGGAATCTGCCAGAAAGGGGGAGGAAGAAATAAAGCACTGTGCCTTGACTTCTTTCCCTTCTCCCTGTAGGTGTGGGTTTGATTCCATCCAGCTGAATTGGCACTCCCATCCCACCTGCCCTTCCCCAGTTGATCCCTAGCCAGGCATTGCCCAGCAATAAGGCTCTGGGAAGTCTGTCTCCTGCAGTTTTCTCAGCTATGGGGAGACTCCTCAAGTAGTGCTAGGAGCAAGGGGAACTCTTGGACAGAGACTTTATCAGCATAGCCTGAAGAGGGCTACTGGAGCAGTAATGCTTTGCTCTGACATCACCAAGCTGCACTTGCGCTGCTTTGTCTTGCTGCTGGCCTGCCTTCAGCTGCATCAGCTAACCACTCTGCCGTTTTCCCTGCTGACTCCTCAGGAAGAAGCCTCCAATCCAGTATGTCCGCTGCGAGATGGAAGGCTGTGGCACAGTCTTGGCTCACCCCCGTTACCTGCAGGTTGGTTAAGTTTTTTCACTTCCTGAATGAAGTGTGAGGGGCAGGGAAGGACCATTTGGAACAGGCAGCCTGGCACTGACACACTCCTTCCTGACATTGTCTTTCTGATAGATGTAATCAGTTGTAGCCGTGTGTGTCTCTGTGCCAGATGTCCACCTTAGTGGAGATCAAAGCTTCCATTCTGTGGTGTAAAGGTGTCCTGTCAGTGATCGGAGCCTGCTGAGGGACTGTCTGAGGTGGATGTGTTTCAGCTCTTTTCTTAGCCATGCGAAGAGTCTACAACCTTTCACTCTTCCTTTACAGCATCACATAAAGTACCAGCACTTGCTGAAGAAAAAATATGTGTGTCCTCATCCCTCTTGCGGTCGGCTCTTCCGACTCCAGAAGCAGCTCCTGCGGCATGCCAAACATCACACAGGTACAGGGGAGTGGGAGGTGGATACACACTCCTCAAGTCGGTGAACAGAGAGGAAGGGGAGGAGAAGCCTTCTAAGACTTTTGGAGAGAGTAAAGCCAAGGCAGGTGGGATAATTTGCAGCAGCAGGGTATGCTGTCCTTCTGGATTACCGTCTTGCAAAGAAATAAAAGGAATAGGCTATAGAGTTTTTGATTCTCCCTCTGGCAAGTATCACTTGGGAGTTCTGGAGGGGAATAGAGCAAGCCAAGCTTTAACCTAATTTGCTAGCCCTTCAGTATTAGTCAGAATGGATAATTAGCTCTTAGGAGAGTCTTAATCATGCCTTAACTCTCCTGATCAGCTGCTGTGGCGTATTGTGAGACACCTCCTCCTTTGCTCTGCCTGCTGGCCTCCCAGCACTTCTAGTTCTGCTGCTTCTTGGGCAGTTTTGCCTGCAACATGTGGGAGCTGGGAAAGGGAGCAGGTCTAAAGGAAAGTAATGTTCCAACTGGTATTGCTTTTTAGATCAAAGAGATTACATCTGTGAGTACTGTGCCCGAGCGTTTAAGAGTTCTCATAACTTGGCAGTGCACCGAATGATCCATACGGGCGAGAAGCCCTTGCAGTGAGTACCTCTGCCTGTCTCTTGCTCTCCTACTTTGAGGGACCCTTGGATAAACCTTTGATGGACTGCACTGAGTGCAGGGACAGCTCTTAAGTCAGGGACAGAACCTGTTCTTGGTGTCCCAGGTGTCCTAGCTCTCTAAACACACATCAGTAGGAGTGTTTGAGCTGCCACTTGTCTCACCCGCTCCTTGAGGCAGTGTCTCAGTGGAGATCCGAGTCACATAAGCCCTCTGCAAATAAAACTGGAAGAGCTGCAATCAGCACCAGATGTTTTTTTCTGGGCTGCCTCTTTGCCGCTGCTGTCTTCATGTGTGGGGATGTCCCTTTGTTGTGACCTCCCCCTTCTCCTGTCCCAGGTGTGAGATCTGTGGATTCACCTGCCGGCAGAAGGCTTCCCTCAACTGGCACATGAAGAAGCACGACGCAGACTCTTTCTACCAATTCTCCTGCAACATTTGCGGCAAGAAATTCGAGAAGAAGGACAGCGTCGTGGCCCACAAAGCCAAGAGCCACCCCGAGGTGCTTATCGCTGAAGCGCTGGCTGCCAACGCAGGTGCCCTGATCACCAGCACCGACATTCTGGGCACTAATCCCGAGGCCATTGCACCGTCCACCGATGGCCAGGGCCTCCCCCTTCTTCCCGATCCCCTGGGGAGCGCTGCCCCGGCAGATTGTCTGCTGCTGGGCCCCGACGGGATGCCGAAGACATACTGCGGCGGGGCGGAGCGTGTCAGCCTGGTGGCCGACGGCAAGCTCTTCGTGGGCAGCGGCGGCAGCAGCGCAAACCCGGAGGGGCTGGTCATGAACACAGAGATCCTGGGAGCCACCACAGAGGTGCTGATTGAAGATTCAGACTCCGCTGGACCCTAGTGGGTGGGGAGCACCTGGGTGCTGGGACAGTTTAGACTCTGTATTTAAAAGAGGGGGAAAAAAAAAAAATAACGACAACAAAAAAGAAAAAAAAAAAAAAAAAAAAAAAAAACACAAAACCCAACAACCAACCAAGAGACACTTAACTGAAAGAGAGAAAAGTTAAACGAAACTTACAGTACTAGTAAATAACCGAAGGGTCTGCTCCCCTCCAGCGTGGATCACAGCACATCCTTTTTCTTCCAACCACTTCTCTCTCTCTCCCACTGCTCCTTTGTAGAAAGGGGCACATGCTGCCATTTACCAGAGCAAGTCGGACTGAGTGATGATGGATTTCTCCAAGGGAGGGGGGAGCTGCTGAAAACCCTTCACTCTACCCCAAAGCAGATGCCTTTCTGGCTCCTTGACGTGGCACCACTTGCAAACTAGGAAGTCTTTGATATGCTCTGGAAAAGTTTCTTAGGACTCCCTCTGGCCCCTGGTCCCAACTTCTATGCATTGCTGCACTCTGATCCTTGCAGACTGATTCTTTCTCCCAGGGCTGGGAGTTTTGGCTTGGCACTTTAGGCCCTGTCGTGGTTTGAGGTGAGCTGTGAAGCAGCGCACGTCCCTCTCCCCACCACGCTCCCCTGCTCCAGCTCTGGCAGGAAGTGGAGGGAACGCCCTGGCTCATAGATCATGTTTGCTTGGAGAGGCCCGGGGGCTACGGGAGCCCTGCGTGGGAGAGGCAAGGAGGAGCATCCCAGTTTGACGACAGTAATTTGCACTTTGAACATGCTTCGTTTTTGTGTTGTGGTAACAAGATTCCTTATTTATTGATTAAAAAAGGGTCGGTATTTTTAGTTATGTTCTTAGGGGGTGGAGGTGGAAGGAGTTTGGGCTATTTCCCAGTAGGCTCCTTTGCACTAGCGAGCTGCAGGGAGCAGGTCGCTGGGAGAGCTGGGGTGGAGGCAGCGTTCTGGATTCAGATGTCTCTCAGCTTTTCCAGAGTAGAGGGAGAGCCCCTGGAGAAGAGTCTGTTTGCGGTGGGAGTCTCTGCAGCAGCATTTTAGCAGGAGGATGTGGTGAGTGATGGAACAGCTGGCTGTTGTCTACCTCCCATCTAGGGGTGAGCTCCTTGCATTAAATGCCCTTCATGCCTCCCCCTTGCTCCCTAGCCTTTCAGGGAAGAACATCATCAGCCAGGAACTTGTTCTCGTGACATAGGACAGTTGTGAGCTGCTTGCTGCTGAGGAATGTGTTCCTCATCCAACTGCCTCTCTTTTCCAGGTCTAGACAAAAGATAGAGAAGCAGGGATGGGATATGGTCGTCTCAGGCTTGTTTATGCAAGGCAATAGACTGACAGGGGACTAAGGGGCTGTCAACATCTCTCTCCCAGACCCATTGTGGGGGAGGGGGTTGTACAGCCACATTCTCGAAGCTTCTCTTCTGTGCAAACACCCCTGCTTTCCAGGAAGCCTGTTGGTTCAAGTGTTGTCTGCTGGCGTAGTTAGGACAGCTCTGAGCCCTTGGAAAAGTTTACATAGGATATGATGTGTCTGCTATGGAGACTTGGATCTTTTTCTCTTATCTGAATTTTGTGTGGAGATTCAGTGGCCTTGAATTCGTAGTGTTTTTGGAAGAGGTGAGGAATAACCTGAGCTTTTCGTTTCCTTGGTTTTTGGGTTGTGTGGTTGGGAGCAGAGAACTGAGGTATCTTGTTCGAGCACAAGGTTGACTTAATTGGTCTGAGCACACAGCAGCTAGGCAAAAATTTGGTACGTGGGGTCTGGACAATGGCAATAAAACATGGAATATAATTGGAGACTCGTAGCAGGAAACTGACGCTGAACACCCACTCTGTCCCCTGCGCTGCGTGGAAATGAAGCTGTGGGCCAAGCCTGACAGCTTTTATTAAGCCATTTGTCCTAAACTGCCCCTTCCCTTCCTCCTTTACACTGATAATGTTGTCAGGGCAAGTTGAAACACTGCTGGTGTTGGGGTGGTTTGTGGCTAAGTAGTTTTCAGCCATGGTTGGTGTCTTACATCCTGGGTGTGGGCATCCCACGTTCTTGCACTCTGGCAGCAGCATGACTCCCATGCCTGCAGGAGATGCATCTGGCTGTGAGCCTGTCTTGGAGGTAAGGATGAGGGCCCAGTATACCTGAAGGCAGGTCTCTGGAATGGTGTTTGTTAGGTCCCTGGTGGTACACGGTTAAACTAAACCAGTTTCTTCAGCTGGGATGATCCAGTTTCTTACTTGGATCAAATTATTTCCAGCAGGTAGCTTCTGAGTGGCTAGCTGGCTCCTTTGTCCTTGCAGCACAGTAGAGGTATGTGCAAACTCAGCTTGGATGGTTCCATGTCTCAGCAGTGTGGGTCTTCTGTCTGGGGAGGCTTGGGGACTGACCGAGCCACGTTGTGTGGTGGCGTGTCCCCTGCCTTGGATCACAGCTGCCGGTAGCAGATGTGCTGGTGTAGTGCAGGTTGGCCATGTCATCCCCATACTTACTGCAGACCACACTGCTGGAGCTGCTTTTCATGCCCTACCCCTGTGCCCCATGGGAGGTGCAAGCGGGCAGGGCCTGGCACAGAACACTAAGTGGAGAGCTCGGGGTTTTGTTTTCTGAGAGATGGCACTTCAAATGTTTTTGAGTCAAGGGCTTGCTCACCCCTGGTGATGCAACACTTGGCACCTGGCTGGGAGGCAAGAGAGGCTTCCTCATCTGCATCTGCCCCAACAGCTCTGAGCAGAGCAAAGGGTTTCCCATCAGCCACATTTGTGGGATGCAGTTGAGCAGCTCATTTGCTTCCCAGCCCGGACACCTCTGATCTCTGTTGCTCCCCACCTTGTCCTTCCATGCACCCCTCTTAGCTCTCTTTTTTTCTTTTTCTGGGCTCAGCCCGTTGCCTGTCTGTCCTCTAACCACAGCCTGCTAACCCCTGGTGCAGGAGGGACTGGTGTAGCTTCCTTCCCACTCCCATTTGAAATCCTAAAACTGACACAGCTCTCCTGCAGCTCTGCCTCCTCTCGATGTCTCTCCTTCACTCGCATGCAGTTTGCTTCAATAAATTATTGTAGTAGTTTGCAATAAACTTTTTTGTATTTTTCCCCCCTGTATTTATTTTTTTTCTCCTCCCCGGGGAGGGAATGGAGGGAGTGCAGGGCCCTTTGCCTGCTCTCAGTGCCCTGGAGAGCTTGCAGGCGCCGTACCCGCTGCGAGTAGCAACGTGCGGGCAGGGGCCTCGGTCCCGGAGCCCCAGGGCACAAGGTTGGGGCCGTGGGCTGTGCCAGCTCTGGCTGGGGGGCTCTCGGAGCTCAGCAGCACTTTCTGCAGTAGCCACCAGGTGGCAACGATGCTGTTGTGTTGGCCACCGGCCCTGGGAGCTCGGACTTGGGGGGGCCGGGGCAGTCTCCCAGCCAGGCTGGGGCAAGGCTCTGTGTACTGTGATACTAAAGGGAAACTGCTTTTCAACCCCTGTTTTTTGTTTTTTTTTTTTTTTTTTCTCTTAATCTGGGTAATACATAACCAAAATAAACATACTGAGGACAAAAAACGAACCAACCTGAGGGGCTGTTTTTGTCTTGGTGCGTGCAGTTTGCTATAGTGGGCAGCCAGCGCTGCCCTGGAGTGACTGGGACCTCCTCTGCCTGCAGCCCCTTCTTGGGGGAAGCCACTCTGTGAAAGGGCAGCTGGAGATGGGGTAGCCAGTCCTATGCAGCCACAGGGAAATAAGAGAACTGGAGGTGACTGGAACAGGACCCTGCAGCCTTCTATTGTGGTTTGGTTTACAGCCCAGCCTGCAGCCGGTGCTCCCTTCAGCCCTTCATTGGTGAAGTCGCAGTGCTGTGCTGCGCCACGGCCATGGCCGAGATGTTGAGCAATGTCTGGGCTTTGCTAGCCTCTTCCTGGCAGTGGTTTCTCACACTGTGGCATGAGCTGGGGGAATTAGTGTGCTGCTAACCTCACTGTGTGGCTGGAAGAGGAGAATGGGTCAGAGCCGTGGCTGGCAGCCTGTTGCCACCAGGCAGGACCATTATAGGCAAGCGCTCGGAGTAGCGATGCGGGAATTTGGGAAATAATCTGTTGCTGTTGATCCCAGAGGCGAGAATTCGCAGCATCGTGCCAGCCCCCGGGCGCAGACGAAGGGTAGTGCCAGGCCAGCATATGCGTGAGCGGAGCTCTCGGCTGGAATGCACCAGCTCAGCAAGGGATTGTCCTCTCTGGGCTGGGCAGGCGCTGTGCCCTGAGCCCGGTGCCCGTGACAGCTGCCCAGGCCATGGCGGCAGCAGACAGCCCCTCACCTGGCCTCCGGCGCCGCGACCTGTGCAGCCGAGGCATCCGCTTGGCCGGGAAGATGCGCTCGGATGTCGTTGACCTCCTGGACACTTACGTGAGTTGGCTGCGCTCCTTCTGGCTGCTTGCTCGGGGCCGGGGAGCACTGGTGGGGTCTGGTAGCTGTGGCTGCGCTGGGGCACGAGGGGGCTGGCCCCCGGTAGAAATGGGGTCAGTTTCTGCTGGTACTGGCGCTTTGTTGCTTGGGCAAACGTTAAGCACCTTGCTTTGTGCTGCCCCGAATGCCTCCTGACCACTGTCGAAGCTTGAATCCGGGGCTCCCGGAGGAGCTCCTGTCTCTCCACCGCTGACCCCCAGCTGCTGTCTGCCCCGCAGGTGGAGTGGCAGGGCCTGGATGCCTCGGCCAGCGTGGCGGCTGTGGAGGGTGTGCCGACGGCAGCGGTGGAGCGCTGGGATGAACAGACGGGGACCCAGCGGCTGCTGGAGAACCTGGCAGCCTACCGGACCTTCCGCGCCCTGCTGGCCCAGATGCTGGAGGAGCAGCAAGAGCAGCTGGGGGAGGCTGACACTGCCCTGGGCCGGGCCCTGGCGGCTGTCCTGCTCCAGGTCTCGGCCTTCACTTACCACCTTGAGGAGCTGCTGCAGCTGGAGAGCCGTGGGCCCCCCAGTGAGGAGGTGGATGTGCCAGTTCCCCCATCCCACCTCGGCCTGTTCGAGAGGAAGCTGCGGGGCCTGGGGGTGCTGCGGGAGCTGGCCCAGTGGGCTGTCAGGTCTGCACGGGACCTGCGGCAGCTTGCCAAGCCCAGCCCAGGCAGCAGCTCGGCGCCCAGCCCAGAGGAGAGCCCTTGAAGCTGGCTATGTGGTGGGAGGGCTTGGGTCCTGCTGGGGCAGAGCAGGGGGCTCCTTGCAAACTTCGCAGAGGGCTGCTGACAGCAGAGAGGGTTGTTCGGGGCAGGGTGCGGTCGGGAGGGATGGTGTCATTAACCCCTGGGCCCCCCATGCTTTTGGTGCTACTCCCTGTTGGGAAACTGAGGCATGGGTCACATTCTGCCCTGGAGCAAGCCGAGACACCCAGGTGGGGTGAGCCTCGGGGGTGGCTCAGACTCTGTCTGCTGCAGAGTCAGAATTATCCCCATGGAAGCAGCTTTGGTTCTTACCCCAGGGCCAAGAGGCTGTAGTCAGCCCTCAGTGGGCTTCCTTTGAAATCCAGTTGCTGCCTGGCTTGGCAGGCCAGGTGCTGCCATTGGTAGAGGGAAGCTGCCTTAGGGCTCTTGCAGAGGCAAGGCAGGAGCAAAAGGACAGAAAAATATTGCCTAGTGGAAGAAATCTGTTTGGAACTAGATGATCTTTGAGGTCCCTTCCAACTTAAACCATGCTATGATTCTGTGTTTGCATGGACTCCTTTCTCCCACCTGGCTCGTGTTTTCTGCACAAGGAATTTCTGCTCTAACTGCTTGGGGGCTTTTTTGGGAGAGGGGATGTGGGAGTATGGAAAGGAGAGGATTTTTTAACCGCTCAGATAAATTAATGGAGAAGAACTTTTAATGGAGGGCTGTGATTCAGAAGACTCTGCAAGGAGGTCTGTGCCTCCAAGGGTTATTTTGGGACTGGAAATGGCACAGAGGATTAAGTAGCCCCAACCATATCTATGCTTACCCATGTGAAGGGGAATGCTGTGACATTTTGCAGCTGCCCAGGCTGTGGTTTTCTTGCTGAATGGATGTTGATGGCTGCTGGCTGCAGAGTGAATAAAAGGGCTGGGAGATTTACTAGGGTGATGTGACTTCTTGGGAGAGGTGGGACAATGGGGCTCAACTTCACCAGAGAGCCTGAGCTGCCCTTTTCTTACCCCAGGGAAGATTCAGTCCTGGTGGAGTGGGAGGTCTGGGGGTGATGGTAGCTGCTGGGAAGCTGTAAGGAAGATGAAGGAGCTGGGGATGAAGGAAGAGGAGATGGTGGAGGGGGTGATTTGGGTTGTGCCTCACATCCTGGTGTGGCCCTGCCTTCCTCTCTGGTTTTCGAGAGGCAAGGCAATGTAGAGAGATGCCAGGGGCACGAGGTGGGGAGGAGGCTGGGGACGTGCCTGGCTGGCCCCATACAAAGCGTCTTTGTTGTGGCGGGTGGCGGTGACACTGGGCACAGTGCCTACCCCAGCAGCAATGGTGTCTGCATGGGCATGGGAGCCCCAGGCGCTGTGGGAGGACAAAGGGCGACGCTGAGGCGCAGTGCCCCTACCACCCCATCCTGTCCTCTCCATTGTCCACATCAAGGCAAGGAGGGCCCCACAGAGTCTGGCCAAGGGTGGTTTAGTGGTGCCTGGGTTTCTGTGGGTGGCACCAGCGAGGGAGAACATGCACCTTAGTGCCTGACCTCAGCTTTGCAGCTCAGAACGGATTATTTGTGATGTTTCTGCTTCCCTGCATTTGGGATTAGCAACTTCAGGCCTTTATGTTTTTCAGGATTAGTCAAAGTAAGTCTCTTTCCCCACAAGTATTTCTCTTTCCCAGTCTTGTGTGCCTGGTGCACTTGAAGCTGTTTTGTTTTTCTCCCTGTGCTCGCTTCCTCGCCTGCCTGCTGGCCCTCATCTGCCCAAAGGCAGGTGTGTCCATCTCAAATGCTGCATGGCTGTCCCTGAGCCTCGCCACCCCCAGCAGGCAGGAACAGACCATTTCGTCCCCATTGCACTAGCCTGGGTATGAGGCCACTTCTGAGGAGCCAGCCCTGGCGCAGATCCATGCAACTCAATCCTTCCAGGTCAGGTGATGCTGTGAGCTGAGCTCTGCCACAACAATCACGCTCAGGGAGTCAAAGCTGGTATCGAAGGTGGATCATGATGTTGCTGCAGCTTCCGCAGGCTATGCCCGGCAGTGCAATTCACCACTTTTGTAACCTTCCTTATTCCTTCCTTGCTACTTTGCCAGCAGCAAAAAGTGTTTGCAGAGCACAGGCAAGCGCTTTAAAATGGCCACATGAAACATGTCAAAAAGCAAACCATAATCCAAAACCCCTGTGGTCTGGCTGGCTAAGCAAGGAACTCCAAGGCTTAAGCTTTCCTCCCCAGCAGGCCCCTTCCATGCGGCACAGAGCTGGTGCCACCTGAGCCTGCTGGGGTTCAATGCTGTTTTTCAACTGCGACCCTGAAGGGAATCACTGGTAACTAGGTGAGAGCAGGGGCATCCGACAGCCAAGATCCCTTGCTGACAGGAGGCCCTTTGGACTTGCATTATCACAGGCTTCTGAAGGTAAGTTGATCTGGGTGCCTGGAGGTGATTGAAAGTGCCTGGAGGTGACTGCTGATTTTGAAGACAGAAATGAAGAGCCTAAGGGAGGACAGCCCTACCGACGTGGCTAATGTATCTTGGACGGTGGCTGGGGGTAGCTCACCAGGCTGCTCCTTGCTGGTGCTGCAGTACAAAGAGGGAGATTGAAGTCAAAGCTCTCAGATCGTGTTTCTCTGCCATAGCACATAAAGTAGGGTCTGTGTTAGAGGTCCTGCCTTGGGTTGGGTATGCAACACCCTCACTAACTTGATTCCCGTTGCTGGTGGGCCTGGGGCCACCAAGAGATTGGTAAGCACTGGGGTCTTTGTACAGCGTTGAGGCTGCAATCTTAATTAAGGTTTGTAGGACAACAGGGACCTTGGGGTCTCGGCGTGGGGGTGTGCGGAGCACCAGCGAGGTCCTCGGACTGCAGGGTAGAGATGCAGGGGCCACTGGGAGGGGTTCCATGGGTGTAGGGTGGGTTACAGGGACTCTGGGATCTCAGAGGTGGTGGGGGGGGGGGCACCGGTGGGGTCGTTGGGGTTCAGGGGGTACTGGGTGTCCTGCGGTCTGCCACGGGGCTCATGGGGTGCACAGGACCTCGCCGCGCCTCGCCCCGCCCCTGGCCGGCGCGGTTAGTCCTTGCCGGGCTCCCTGCCCGTCCCGGCCCCGCGGTCCGATGCTCGGTGCCGCCGGGCCGAGGCCGGGCGCGGTGACGTCAGGGGCGGGGCCGCCTGGCGCTGCGGTCCGCCCGGCGCTGAGGGGCGGCCTCGCTCCGCACCGCTCGGCGGCCGGCCCCGGGGCGGGGGCAGGCAGAGCCCGGCGCCGCGCCGAGCATGCGAGTGCCGGCGGGGCGGGCTGCAGCGGCCGCGGGGCGTCTGCGGAGGCAAGCCGGAGCCGGGGGCAGCGGCGGGCCGGGGCGGCGGAGCCATGTTGCTGGCCTCGGCCGTGGTGGTGTGGGAATGGCTGAACGAGCACGGGCGGTGGCGGCCCTACAGTCCGGCTGTCAGCCACCACATCGAGGCGGTGGCCCGCGCCGGACCGCGGGCGGGTGGCAGCGTGGTGCTGGGCCAGGCCGACAGCCGCCTGGCGCCCTACATCATCGATCTGCAGTCCATGCACCAGTTCCGCCAGGACACCGGTGAGTCTGCCCGGGGGACAGCTGCTGGACAGCCCGTCCCCGTCCCGGCGCGCCTTGCCCTGCCGGGTTTCCCGGCCTGCGATTGCGTTGCTTTGCGCTGCTCTGTATTGCCAGGACCCGCACCTATTTGCGCGTTGCCCGCGCTACGCGGGCTGGCTTTGCGGTGCTGGGTGCCCGGACCTCACGGCCCGCTCCTCGTCGGCCTGGCGTTGGAGAGCGTTGCCTTCCCTCGAGTTGCTTTGCGCCTTGTCGTGCCTCCTAGTGCTGCCCAGCCCCTCCTAGTCTTGCACCGCTTCGAGCTCCTAGCTCTGCAGTTCGCAGCACCGCGCTGTGCCGGCGAGTCCTGTCCGGAGCTGCCCTCTCCGGGTCCTTCGCTGCACGGGGTCACGGTGCCAGGCCCCGCACTGCCTTGCACGGTCAGGTGCTTTCCTGGCTGACACAACTGATCCGGGTCTCCTGTGCATGCAAGTCCCTCGTTGCAGTTCACTGGTTGGTGTAGAGTTGCATCGTGCAGTGCCTTGCAGCCAGGTCTGGTATTGCACAGTGCTGCCTGACCTGGAATTGCATTGCACGGTGTTGCACAATGCTGTGCTGCTGAATCCCATGCTGCATTGCACTGCCTGATCTGGAGCTGGGTTATACTGCTTTGCTTTTCCCAGTCCTATATTGTACCGTGCTGCTTTGCCCTGTTTTACATCCCGCTGCTCGCTCTGCCGTTGTGTTGCTGGCTGTACTGTACCGCGCTGTGCTGCTGGGCACTGCTCTGCATTCTCCCTGGTCCTAGGTTGCATTGCCTGGTCCTATCCTGCATCCTAGTTTGCCTCGTGCCATCCTGCTCTGCCTGCCCTGCAATTGCACAGCTCTATTTCTTACTCCCCAGTCCTATGCTGGGGCTAAGACCATGCAGTCTGAGGTTGCCAGTTTGCGTTATGCCTCCTTGCCTGGTGCCTAGGTGCTTGCTGTATCCCATGCTGCCCAGCCCTGCCCACGTGTTCCTGGCTTCTTTGGGGCATCACATTGCCCAGCCTCCTTGTGCTGTACTGCACACTATGTTCTGTTCTTCTCCTAGCCCAGATTCCCTTTGTATGCGGCACCTGTCTGCTGCAAACCCTTCCCAGGGCCCTGTTGAGCCATCATCAACCCCAAAGGCCTGGTACTGTATGGTATTTGGGAGCCAAATCTCGCTCTGAGTCACAGCAGCCTATGAGTGTGACCAAGGCTGGAGGTACCAGCAGGTGGGGTGATGCTCAGGGAAGGCACCTGCAGGTGGGGGAATCCCCAGGGTGATGGCTTGGACAGGTAAAGGAGGGATGTGTGTGGGTGGGGAGGCAACAAGCAGGCATGGGGGAGGCCCAAAGCAGTGAGGATGTGGAGGGATTGTCAGTGTGGTGGGACACGTGTGGCCCTGGGAGTACCTGGAATATGGGACACAGGCACCCACGGGGAAGAGGAACAGTGAACTTGTGCCTCCCCTAACACCCCCATGAAGGTGTTCGGTGCAGTGAGACGCTGGACACTCCTCTTTGTCCTTCCCCTAGCAGCCCTAGGGGCTGGCAGTGACCCTCTCCTGCACAGGGGTGTGGGGGCCAAGGGACCTCTGCAGCGAGGCTGGGGGCCAGCCTCTGAGGGCTATTGTCCGCAAGAGAGGAGGCCTGAATGGGGGATTGTTCTGTCTGTCCCTGGGTTGCTGGGGATGTTGGTATTTTGGGTCATTAAAAGCTCTGATTTGGGAGGGTCGCGACCCTGGCAGGCCCTGAATAGCTATTGTCCCTTTTCTTCCCCTGCTGAATGGGAGGCCGGCTGGCTGTGCCGGGCTGGGGAGATGCATGGCATTCCCACACCGCTGCTCGGGGACTGCCAGATGCCGCATGCCGCCGCCGCTGCCTTCCGCGCCTTGCACCGGATTAGGATAAATCACCGCCCTGCTCCCCTCCGGCCCCGCTTCGTGTTGCCAGTGCCAATGGCTTTTATCCCTTGGGTGCCCCCTGGCTTGCCTGGGAGTGGAGCTCCACCTCATTATCCTTAGCAGGGTACTCGATGTGCCCCTGCCATTAGTGCTAATAAACAGCTCTTGCTTTTTAGCCCACTTTTTCATGGGAAGTGGCTTGCAATTGCACTAACAGTGGTGGCTGTTCACAGCAGAGAGATGGGGGTGAAAAGGGACTCTTGCAGGCTTTTTCAGACATGGTGAAAAGCCAAAGAAGCAGGTTTCTTACTTCATCTCTTTGGGTTGTGCTGTTCTTGCTGCTGGCATAGGTTTTTGTAGAAGAGCATGGGCTTAGTGACGCTTGTGAGCTCATCTCACCTGTCAAACAAACTGTAGGTGCTAGCAGCATGTTTAGGATGGGACCCCAGAGCTGAGCTCAGCCATACTTAGCCCTGAAGGAAAAAGCTTTTGCTTTCATTGTAAGAGCTTCCACACTTTGTGTCTGTGTTTTGAATGTGTCCCAGTTGACCGTGAGTGGTGGGAAAGGAACTGTTTAGCCAAAATAAGGATGCAAACTACAAAGCCTTCATGCTTTGTGCTCCCATCCTACTCTTAATGCTCTCTGACAGGGAGCAGGAGCTGGACATGGGGCCCCACTTGAAGTCCTTTGCTTAGCCTTGCAGGGATTTTCCTTGTGGTGTAGGCTGTTTTTTCATCTTGGGCCAGTTTGGCAGCCACAGACAGTGGGGCTGGCACAAGATTTGCACCTTTGCATATGTGGGTGCCTGCATGTGTCACCACTGTGGGGCTCAGAGCTGCCCCTTAAATATTTTATTTCCTCATCGTGGTCTGGAGTTGAGAGTGAGACAGGGCTGTGGCAGTCACTGCAGGACTCTAGTGTTTATGTGCCTGGTTTTATCAGGCTCCTATGGGAGGTCCCTGAGAGCATGTTGGAGCAGCTAAGTTTGTGGTTCTGTGTCTTGCCATCAGTGCTGAGTGACTGCACACTGGGGCTGGGAGGGCAGCCACCACCATTGATTGATGGGGATGAAATCTGCCGTGCCCTCACACTGGAGGTGCCCCCCAATGCCAGGCACATAAGGCCCCGGAGCCTTAGCTGCACCAGCAGCAGAGTAGCTTGCAGCAGTGGCCTGGGGAAGCCAAAGCACACTGCTCTCCTGGCAGCACAGTTGAGCTGAAAAGCCATCCTGTCCCTGTGCCAAATGACTCTAGCGGGGAAGGTTTGGGACAGTTTCAGTGTCTGCTTGCAGGTGGATCAGGTGGATGCCAGCAGCAGGGTCTGATGTCATCTCTCACCCTCCCTCAGGCACCATCCGCCCTGTCCGGCGCAGCTACTATGACCCATCATCAGCACCAGGCAAGGGAGTTGTATGGGAATGGGAGAACGACAGTGGGTCGTGGACACCCTATGACATGGATGTGGGCATCACTATCCAGCGTGCCTATGAGAAGCAGCACCCCTGGGTGGACCTGAGCGCCATTGGCTTCTGCTACGTCATTGACTTTGCCACCATGGGCCAGATCAACCGTCAGACTCAGCGCAAGCGTCGCATCCGCCGCCGCCTTGACATGGTCTACCCACTGGTCTCGGGCACCCTGCCCAAGTCACAGTCCTGGCCGGCCAGCCCCGGGGCAGCAGCAGCTCCCCCAGTCCCCGCCTGCGCCTGTCCCCAGTGTCTCCTGGTCATGAGTGTCAAAGCCACCGTGTCAGCTGCTGGCCCCGGCACTGCCACCCTACAGCCCCGTAAAGCTCCCCCTGTGCCACCCACCGTCCCTAAAGCCCCAGCCCCAGGGACCAAGGCACCTGACGGTGCGGCCACAGTGCGTGGCTCGCTGAAGCCGCTGGCAGCGCAGGGAGGTCGGCGGCAGGCAGCCAGCACGCCTGCACTCAGCTTGGCCGGCTCCACCGCCAGCCCCTCTGGCGCGGGCAATGGCAAAGCTTCTCGTCCTGGCCTCAGCACTCTCAACCGCAGCCACCTCCAGCGCCTGGCCATTGCCCAGTCACGGGTGCTTATTGCTTCTGGGTGAGTCCTGCCACGTGTGAGCAAGAGGATAGTTACGGGGAGGACGGGGGCAGTGTGATTTTATTTCCTGTTTGCCAGGGTGCGGAGAGGCCACCGTCCCGTGGAGCTCCCTACTGCAGAGGTGTTATCACCCCAGAGTCTGGTGGGAGATGGACTTTGGTGGTCCTTCTGCAGCCGGAGGGCTCTGCTGGGCCCCTTCCTCACGGATGCTTGGAGAATGGAGCAGGGATGGTGTGGCTCCTGCATCTCAATGAGGAGACTCAGGCTGCCCTTTCTCTCGGTGGCAGGGGATGGGTGGGGGAACTGCGAAAGGCCCAAAGAAAAGCCATTCAAGCCCCATGAGAAGAGGTCCCTCCAGACCTCCGCACTCTGAAGATACTTTTTTTTTCCAAAGGGGTGTGCATTTAATGAGTCTGTTTCTCCCCTTTGTCTGGCTCTGCCGTCAGCCTTCTGTCGCAGCTTGGCCCCTTTCCTCTCCCTCTCCCTCTCCATCCTCCCCCTTCCCTCCGCTCCTGACCAACAGGAAAACTTTCCCATGGAAGAGAGCCCCAAGGGGAGGAGGGGGAGAGAGCTATGGCAGCGGCGTGGCCATAGGAGAAAAGGGGGAAAAAACCCACAACAGACCGTCCCAGGGAGCGGTGACAAAAAGGGGCTGTGAATGGAGATGCAGGCGGGGTTCTAAAGAGCGAGAGAGAAGGGGGTGGCGGAGCCGGGGCGGGGGCACGTCGCCCTGTCGGTGGATTCTCTATTTCCAGCCAGGGCCTGTGCAGTTGCTCAGGCAACTATTGTCTGGCCCTCGCTGGCCCCTAGGGGCTGTGGGGACCTGGGTGCCTGCCGCTGGCCCTGATGTAGTCTCTGCTGGCTCCTTACAGGGTCCCCACTGTCCCCGTGAAGAACCTCACTGGCTCCAGCCCTGTCAACCCAGCACTGGCAGGTGAGGACGAGGCTGCAGCAGGGCAGCCGATGCTCTTGAGTATTGCCTTTCCCGGGGGGCAAGTCAGCCCCAGAGGGCTGGTTTTTGGGAAAGCAGCTGTTGTTTGGAGTCATGCTGTTTCCTCAGTACATTTTCAAACCTCTTTACCCAGGGATCACAGGGATCCTAATGAGTGCGGCTGGGCTGCCTGTCTGCCTGACACGGCCCCCCAAGCTGGTACTGCACCCCCCACCCGTCAGCAAAAGCGAGATCCAGTCCATCCCTGGCATCTCCCACACCTGCCGCAAGACCACAAAGAAACAGGCCAAGAAGGGTGAGAGGCACTTTGCTAGTTGACCCCAGTTCCTGTGCCACCATCCCTACCTGGTCCTCTGTCCCCCTGTCCCCTCCTGCAGCCGCTGCCAGCAGTGGCTCTGCCTCAGTGCTGCCCTCCAGCCCCTCTGACTCTTGGCATCCTGCAGGTAAAACCCCAGAGGAGGTACTGAAAAAATACCTGCAGAAGGTGCGGCATCCGCTGGATGAGGTGAGATAAGTGGGGGTCGTGCAGGGCTGTCCCTGGAATGCTTTGCTCTGGCAGGAGTGGCTGGGGACATGGGTGATAGCCCTTGTGCTGTGCAGGGCTCTCCTGCAGCCTTTCATGTCTCTGCCCTGTGCCTGTCCCCCCTTGGCTGTGTGTCGCATGCATGCGTTGACTGGCCCTTATAGTGGCCCAGGGTGGTGGCACAGCACCAGGGGTGGGTGCTGGTTCCTGGGCAAGAGCAGGGCAGCTCATCAGCTCTGTGTCCTTAGCGAGGCTCTGACTGCATCCGTCCGTCTGAACCCTCTCCTGCTCTTTTGTGTAGGACTGCACCATCTGCATGGAGCGCCTCTCAGCACCCTCTGGCTACAAAGGACCCCAGCCGGCTGTCAAGCCTGACCTGGTGGGGAAGCTGGTGAAATGTGGACACGTCTTCCATCTCCACTGCTTGGTGGCCATGTACAACAACGGCAACAAGGTGCAAGGCTGCAGCCCCAGGGGATGCCTGAGCCCTCAGCTCGGGGACCTGCACTGAGCTCTACCTGCCCTTAGTGGTACAGTGCTTGAGTCCTGCTGCCGCAAAGGACTCTGACCTCCTGGCTCTGACAAAGAGGTTTAATTTATATCAGCAGCAAGCACTTGGGACCACAAAATCAGAAACCAGGGTTGTGTGGGTGTGTTTTACCTCTGCTGTGACCGGTTTTACACCCTTGCATTCCTTCCCAGGTTTAGTGGCAGTGAACTTTGATCCCTTGTATGTTTGAGCAGAGCCTCACAGCTGGTGCTGGGCAGTGCTCTAGGTGGCCTTTCTGAGCCTCCTATGAATGGCCCTCATAGTCTGCTTTCACAGATGAATGCATTTCGTGTTGTTTGGGGCAGGGTTTGATGCTCATTTTCTTCCCTTCTGAAAACAAACAAACAAACCAACCACCACCAAATCAGGAAACAGAGGTAGGGAAAGTAGTAAGAACTACAGAATCATAGAAAGGGCTACAGCGATCTGTTGGAGGGTAGGAGAGCCCTGCAGAGGGACCTTGCCAGGCTGGATGGGCGGGCAAAGGCCAATGGGATAAGATTTAACATGGCCAAGTGCAGGGTTCTACACTTTGGCCACAACCCCAAGCTGCTCTACAGGCTGGGGACAGAACGGCTGAGAGCAGCCAGGCAGAAAAGGACCTGGGGGTGCTGGTAGATAGCAGTTGAACATGAGCCAGCAGTGTGCCCAGGTGGCCAAGAGAGTCAGTGGCATCCTGGCCTGGATCAGGAAGAGTGTGGCCAGTAGGACAAGGGAGGTTATTCTGCCCCTGTACTCAACACTGGTCAGGCCACACCTTGAGTGCTGTGTCCAGTTCTGGGCTCCTCAGTTCTAGAGACAGGTTGAGATACTGGAACATGTCCAGAGAAGGGCAATGAAGCTGGTGAGGGGCCTGGAACACAGCCCTGTGAGGGGAGGCTGAGGGAGCTGGGGGTGTGCAGCCTGGAGAAGGGGAGGCTCAAGGGTAACCACATCGCTGTCTACAACTACCTGAAGGGAGGTTGTAGCCAGGTGGGGTTGGTCTCTTCGCCCAGGCAACCAGCAACAGAACAAGGGGACACAGTCTCAAGTTGTGCCAGGGGAGGTCTAGGCTGGATGTTAGGAGGAAGTTGTTGGCAGAGAGAGTGATTGGCATTGGAATGGGCTGCCCAGGGAGGGGGTGGAGTTGCTGTCCCTGGAGGTGTTCAAGAAAAGACTGGATGAGGCACTTAGTGCCATGGTCTGCTTGACTGGACAGGGCTGGGTGCTAGGTTGGACTGGATGAGCCTGGAGGTCTCTTCCAACCTAGTTGATTCTATGATTCTATGACTATAAAACTGAGGAGGAGAAGTGCAGACCTTGGATTTTTGGTGAAAGTTGTGTCACTCTAGCAAATTCTCCCAGCTCAACCTCACTGATTCCTGAGTGGTTTTGAAACTGTTATCTTTGTGATGACAACAGGGTACAGCGTTCAGTGCTGCTCAGGGCTGAGGCACCCAGGCTGGTGTGGTCCTGAATACTGATTTAATTTCTCCTTCCCTGCTCTCAGGATGGAAGCCTGCAGTGTCCTACCTGCAAAACCATCTATGGGGTGAAGACAGGCACACAGCCCCCGGGGAAGATGGAGTATCACATCATCCCTCACGCGCTGCCCGGCCATTCAGAGTGCAAAACCATCCGCATCATCTACAACATCCCCCCAGGGGTGCAGGTGCGGCCCAGCCTTCTGCTGGGGGTGGGTGCATGGGTGGTTGTCCCCCTGTGTGGGCAGTCATCCACTGGGTCCTGCCGCAGCTCATGGCTTGAGTCAGGGTTCTGGGTTGAATGATGTCTCTGGATCTGCATGTCCATAAAGATGTGTGAAGTCTGCAGTAACTCTCTGTGAAAGTGTTGGCCCTGTCTGCTTGGTGGCAAGGGGAGTGATGGCATTTGGGGTCATCACTGGAATGGGTTGCCCAGGGAGGTTGTGGATGCTCCTTCCCTGAAGGTGTTCAAAGCTAGGTTAGACGAAGCCTTGAGCAACCTTTTCTAGTGGGAGGTTGTCCCTGCCTGTGGCAGGGGGTTGGAACTGAATGAGCTTTGAGGTCCCTTCCAACTTAAACCGTTCTGTGATCACACTGGAGTTTGGCCCCCTCCAGTGGTGAGCAGCTCTGTGGCTGCTGAGATTGGGGGGGATTATATTGTGCCCAGGGCATCCTTCTGAGTTCCAAAAGAGTTTTGTCCCACTCCACACACTGCAGGGACCGGAACATCCAAACCCTGGGAAGAGCTTCACTGCCCGTGGCTTTCCCCGGCACTGCTACCTGCCAGACAGTGAGAAGGGCAGAAAGGTGAGGACTTTGCCTGAGTGGCTTCAGCTGGCCAGGACATGCTCAGGGGCGTATCGAGGGGCAGAGGGACTGAGCAGCTGTTTGGAGCATGGCATAAAGCAGACTGGGGCTTGTGCATGCAAATCTGGGTGGAGGTTTTCCCCCTCCCAGGGGGAGCCCAGTGGCATTTCTGTGTGCTGGGGAAGGTCTGCAGCCTGGTCCTGATTTGGTTGGAGCAGGACCCCCTAGCTGGGATCTTGACCTGCCTAGAAGAGCTTTGCTGTGGGTTGTCCATGTTGCTGGGTCATGCCAGGATGATCTGGCGTGTCCTCTCTGGGAGCGAATGCTTCCACACTCCTCGGTTGCTTTGCTGCCTGCCCCACCTCTGCCTTCCACAGGTACTGAAGTTGCTGCTGGTAGCCTGGGACCGCCGCTTGATCTTTGCCATTGGGACCTCCAGCACCACAGGCGAGTCAGACACGGTCATCTGGAATGAGATCCACCACAAGACAGAGTTTGGATCCAACCTCACCGGCCATGGCTACCCTGACATCAACTACTTGGACAATGTCCTTGCGGAGCTTGCAGCCCAGGGCATCACAGAGGAGAGCCTGGCACAGGAGAAGGACTGAGATGGCAGCAGGGAGACAAAGGAAGGGGTCCATGTGCCCCTCTTTTGCCATCCCCACCTCCCAAGGATAAAGCTGCTGGAGAAACTCACCTGGAGGCTTTGCAGAGGGCAACTAGAGGCCCCCAGTCCTGGTGGCACCTGCCCCGTGGGAGTATCTCCAGGCTGGCCAGGAATGTGGGAGAAGGTCCATTAGGTTGCCCCCTTCACTCTCGCAGGGAGGGAGCCACAGTGTTCTATGCTGGCCTGGCTGTACCCTCTTCCCAGTGTCCTATCCCCACTGCCACCATGATGAGGACTTGAAGGGTGCCAGAATGCCCTCCTTCCTCATGCATGGGATGATGCCAGTCTGGCTTCGTGCCCCTGACACCTGCATGGGCATGGGACCTGGCCTAGGGTGGGAGTGGAGTCTGTGGGAGTCCCCCTTGCTCTGCCTTGTCCCTCCACTGTCTACTTGTTCGTTAGTCCTGTCTGATACCTCCTCATGGGTCTCCTGTGTCCATGGAGGGTGGAGGGCCCAAGTTTGCCTCATCTGGGCCCTCCAGCCCCATGCCCTCATCTCTTTTTGGCTGTGTCTGAGCTGTGCCCTGCGGGGTCCCCTTGCCTGGGCTGCACCCCCAGGCTGTCCTGGGGAGGGGCTGATGGGTGGCAGGAAGCAGGGGCAGGGGCAGATGTTTCCTGGCTTGTTTCCCATCTTCCTGTAGTGGGTTCCTTGAACTTGTTATGGGGGTTCCCCCGTGTGACTCTATATACCTCATCTTTTGGGGTTGTGTTGTATCTATGTGTATATAGGTGCTGGTGTCTGGGGAGGTGTTCGGGGTGCTGGGAGAGCGTTGTGCTGAGGCCAGGCTGGAGGCTGAGCCCCGTGGTGCTTGGTGGAGAGCGAGGGGAGCACCACTCCCCTACTGCAGGGACCCCTCACCCTGAAAAGGGGTCAGTGCCCCACAGTGGGGCTGTTGCCAGTGGGTCCCTGTGGGGCCAGGTGCAAGTGTGCGTCCCCTTCCCACTGGGTCTTAGCACTATCCCCAGAGGTTCTTGGGGAGGCCTTGAGGGGTGGCGCTGAGGTGGCTGGCTGGAAGGGGGTTGGCACAGTGGTTTTGGGCAGGGGCCAGGGTGGTTGATGTGGGGAGGGGAACATGGGTGACAGGGGGATGAGTGTTGCATGGTGTCTTAGAGCCCTTGTTAGCCCCTGGGGACTTCATAGGGCCTCTCAGAGCCTCTTGTGATGGAGGTCCACATGACTTTGGTGTCTACCCTTAAGGGTACTCTTCTGATTGGCGGGGGCTGGTTGTGCTCATGTCCCTAATCTCACAGGAGTCCCAGGGTTGGAGCATGAAGTGGGGAGTGCTGCCCAGGCTGCCCCCAGCCCTGCACCATTGCTCCCAGGGCAGCCTGGGGTCTCCTAACCTGTTTTGTTGCGTTCCCCTCCTGATTTTCCTGGGGGGGAGCAGGTTGTCACCTTGCCCTGTGTCCCAGGGGCTGGCAGTGTGGGATGGGGGGGGCCATCCTGCTGTGCATCGTTCTGTTGTCCTTGATGTGTTTTCTTCTCCCTGGCCTGGGAAATGCGTGTCGGCTCCAGCCAGCCACTCTGCAGAGGGGAGAGGGGATCAATAAAGCGGATGGCAGGGAACACTTTGCTGTCCCTGCACGGCCTGGCCTCTCTGTTGTCTTCTCTCCGTCGTCTGTGTGAGCAGGTGAGTGAGGTGGCACAGTGGGGAGGGCCAGGCCCCCCTCATCCTCCTGATTGCCCCTTTCTACTGCTCTGTTTCCAGCTGACCTTAGCAGGGAATGTTCTTTTCTACCTCAAGGGAGAAAGCCTCTTTTCCCAGGAGGCTCCTCTTTTTGGGTGACTGCAGCTTGAGGAACTGCAGCAGTGATTTCTCCTCCCCACACCAAGCCCTGGGTTTCCCCCACTGCAGAAAAAAACAAGCCTGCTGGAGCTATGCAAAACCCTCCCATAATCTGGGGGAGGAAGGGGGGCATCCCCCCACCCTCCCTGGGTGCCAGGAAGACGTCTTTTGACAAGACACAATCTTTTCACAGTGTTTTGTTTCTTTTTTAATGCCATCTTGCATACACAGTTAGGTGCTGGCTGAAATAAAAGTGGTCTGTGCTTCTCTATCCTGATAGACACACATGGAGAAGGGTTGACTGCCAGGCACAGTGAGCAGAAAGTGGTGGCTGACCCTGCACACCTTTCTGTGGGGCCCCATCTCCGTGGAGATGTAGCCGTGGAGGTGCAGGAGCTGGCAGAGGGATAATCGTAGTGGGCACTGATGACAAATTGACCTTGGGAGCTGGCCTTCAAGATCAGCTGGAGAGGAATGTCTGAAGGGTCACGGAGCCTCCCAGGTGGCTGAGGCTGGAGCTTAGGGGTCCGATGGAGGGTAATAGCATTGTCACTTTGTGTAGGGTGTCAGCTGGGGGTCTCTGTAGGCAGCTTCATGAAGTGAAGGGCACGGGGCTGGTGGCACTGTGCAGCTTTACCTGTGGGAAGGAGGGTGGGCAGTGGGCTTTGCCTGGTTTCAGGCACAAGGCATTGCCTGGCAAGTGGTGAGGGACAGATGCTTATGCCATCAGCCCCTCTGTCTCTTGCTGGTAGCCCTGTCCCACACTTGGCACAGTGCTGTCTTCAGGGCAGGCAGCTGCTGGTCCGTGCCTTTCACCCATCCTGCGGTACCCCCTTGCCTTATACCTCCGGCGGCTGTAGCAGACAGTTGCCAGGATGGTGGCCAGCCCTGCCAGGACTGCTGCAGTGACACCAGCCACCTCGCCCCCTGTCAGCCCCCGGCCCCTCATCATCTCGGCCGTGTGTTGGATCTCTTCTGGCTGGGCAAGGCGCCATATATGGCTCTGCTCGTCCCTGACCCAGGCACTGTCCCCATCCCCGCTGCTTACCAAGATGGTGTCAATGGCTGGCAGGTTGGTGGGGGGTCGAGTGAAGGGTGGCAGGCGGGCAGGTGGCAGTGACCCCTGTGTGAAGATGCCAGCCTGGACACAGTACTCCACCTGACAGCTGTCGCTGATGAGTGCCAAGTGCTGACTGAAGCCTGGGGGGCAGCTCTTGGTATGGGGGGCCTCAGTGGTGCCCTGGTTCTTCTCCACCAAGGGGTTTCCTGCCTGGCAGCTGAAGAAGCCCCCAAAGGGCACTGCATACGGTGCACCTGCTTCGTAATCCTGGCTCACACACACCTTGAGCTCGTCAAAGAGCTTCAGCGGGAAGTACGTCGAGGGGCAAGACTGGGCACCTGTGATGTAGTTGGCACTGCGAGTGCTGAACAGACCCCCAAAAAGGTACCCGGGCCTTGCGGCCACCGACCTGCTTGTGGCACACCAGTAGGCACTGAATTGCACTCGGGAGAGCTGGAAGATGTCCTGGCACTTACGGTGGCAGAAGATGCCCAGGATGCATTTGTTGTGGCAGTCCAGATGGCTGTGACCTTCCTCCCGCTCCTGCACACCCAGCAGTACCGGAGTGTAGTTAGTGGGGCAGGAAAAGGCCCCAGTGAGGGGGTTCCTCTGCTCCAACTCCTGGCACAGTGCGTTGGTGTCAGGGCCAGCCAGCCCCACGCACTGCTGGAAAACTCCTCCGAAGGTGAAGTTGGTCATGGAACCCTTGCAGGAGCCATCGTCGGCGTTGGCATGGAAGTTGAAGTTGGGTGAGGTGGCATCGGTGCAGCCCGGGTAGGTGTTGAACGTGTAGTAGCGGCGCACAGCCATCTCCACCCGTCTGGCCAGCTTCTTCACTGTCGGGGTGGGCAGCTCTGGCAGAGTGCTGGGGTTGATGAAGAAGTATAAGGGCAGCCCTGAGCGGTCAAGAGCCACAAGCTGGTTTCTAATCCCCTCCTGCCAGGTCTTGAGGGTGATGCCCGGGTAAAAGGGGGAGCCGCCGATGCTCTGTACCCTGGAGTTGGTGCGGTTCTCCAGGTACTGCTTGGTGAGTCCAGAGCTGACATCCAGGGACTCCCCACCTTTCACACCGATGATGCTGTGGAAGGCCACGCTGGCTGAGGCGGTGACAGCACTCTGCATGGCCAAGCTGTCCTTCAGGAAGGTCGCCTTGATCTGATCCTCCTGCACCAAGCTGGCTCCAGCATCCACAGAGGTGACGGTGTGGGTTCCGTAGTTGAGCACCAGCATCTCAGCCAGGAAATCAGCCATCCGTGTCTGGTTGTTCTCCAGGTGGCTGGCGATGGTCAGCAGCTGCTTCTTGAAGCCCTTGTCCAGGGGTGCCCCCGGGTCAATCTTGGCAGTGTAAACCAGGTTCCTGACTTGCACTCGGGTGGTGACAGCATGGTCCTTCACTTGGTGGGTCTTGGTCCGCTGGAAGCCGTAGGAGAACTTGCCATTGATGAAGGAGAAGAGAGACAGCTCCAGGTTGATGGAGGCAGAGGTGATGCTTTGATAATCTTTCCAGGACTCGATGAGCTCAGAGTTGGTGTCCAGGTTGCTCTGCTTGCGGGGGATAGTGAAGATCTCATCTGGGATGATATAAGCTCCATCTTCTGTGGTCTTGCACAGCGAGTAGCTTAGGCTGATGACTCTGCCCATATCCAAATTTCTGAGGTTATCCCAGCCTCCACCTGGCAGAACTTCCAGGCTCGAGAGATTCAGGGCTTTCTTGCAGTCTGGAAACCCTGCCGAGGACAGCTCCTGGGAATGCTCAGCCCTCGTTGCCCGAGCCATCAACACCCATGTGAACAGGACCCCCCGCAGCACCCAGCCCATGGCTGAATCGGCTCAGGGTCCTCAGCAGACGTCCGAGCGTTGAGGCAGGAGCTGGGGAAATGAACTGGCTGAGGGGTGCAGCTGCTGGGTGTGGTTCCTCCTTTTGGGGGTTGAATTAACAAAAGCGAAAGGGGAAGTGAGAACCAATGAATGTGGGAACTGAGCGAGCGGAGCTGAGACGAACAGGTGGGGCACAGAAAGCAGAGGGGACTGGAGCTCATTGCTGCCTTCTTGCAAAAACTCCCTATCCTCATGGAAGCTGCTCTTCCAGTGGTGGGCAGGGAGAAGTCTCTCCTTCAGCTCTTCCCTTTGCCCAATGAGTTTTACTATGTGAATCTCCCTTGACTTCCCCTGAGATGAATCTCTCCTGCTCCTGGGTGGCCCTTCCTCCTTTGTACCATACAAGGGACCTGTCCCCAGCTCCACAGCCTTGGAGTCTCACATGATGGGGTGAGATCTGGCCTTGGTCTCATGACTTTTGCTGCTGACTCCGAGGCAGAGGCATGGAGAGGAAGCAGGGAGCTGGTGCAGTGCGGCTGTGGTATGGGGGACAGCGCAATGCTTATCTCCCTTCCCTCTTGGGGAAAAGGCCATCAACGGCCCAGAGCAGGCACTGGTGTGGTTGGAGGTTCTCCTCAATGTGGGCCATCCCATGGCACAGGTACCCTTGTTAGTCCATTGGGACCCTCCACAGCCTTCTCTACCCTATCCCTGCCCTTCTCCCAGTGCTCACAGTACAACCAGCTGAGAAAAAACAGCTCTTGTTCAGGACTTCTCAGGCACAGGAAGCTGGTACCAGTGGTACTGAACTGGTTCTGCCCAGGAGTGCTGGCACGTGGTCATGTCCTAATTCGAGTCTACCTGTCTACAACTACCTGAGGGGTGGTTGTAGCCAGGAGGAGGTTGCTCTCTTCTCTCAGGTGGCCAGCGCCAGAACGAGAGGACACAGCCTCAGGCTGCGCCGGGGCAAGTTTAGGCTCGAGGTGAGGAGAAAGTTCTTCACTGAGAGAGTCATTGGACACTGGAATGGGCTGCCCAGGGAGGTGGTGGAGTCGCCGTCCCTGGAGCTGTTCAAGGCAGGACTGGACGTGGCACTTGGTGCCATGGTCTAGCCTTGAGCTCTGTGGTAAAGGGTTGGACTTGATGATCTGTGAGGTCTCTTCCAACCTTGGTGATACTGTGAGACTGTGAGTGGCACAGGGCAGGTGCTGTTTGTTTTAGGGCATAAACAGTTAAAGTTGCCTCTGACGTGAAGTCTGTGACTTTCCATACGGATAGACTCACTTCCCCTATTTTTGCTGGTTAGTTCCTCTTACCAGGACAGTTCTGGCATGGACAAGGCTGGAGTGAGAGCTGTAATGGAGGTGGGGAGGATGAACCACAGATACGTGTGTGCTTACGTTGAGATAACACCAGGAGGTGGGGGGAAAGGACAACAGGAGGGATGGCCTTGCTGGCCTCCGTGTGAGGCTTGGACCTTGAAACAGCTGGAAAACTCCAGGATGGGAAGTCCCTTCCTGGAGGCTTCTACATCAGCCACCTGGAGCCATCTGCATTTCAGAATGGGCTGTGATGTTGCCTATCCTAAAATTTAGCCACGTATTTCACTGCCACCCAGCTTTAAAGCTCAAGTGGTGGCTCCTAGTGGAGAGCCATGGGTGGTGACAGTTACAGCCTCTGGGGTTGGAAGGGGGAGAGAACACCCCTGGGGCAGAAAGGAGCTGCCTTGTCTCCCCACCATGCGGGAGTAGCTCTCAAACAGAAGCCAGGCTGGGGTGAGGAGAGGGACATGCTGCTCATGGCAAGCCACTGTGCTGATGCAGCCTAAATTCGCAGAGCCTGGGATGGATGGAGGCAATGAAAAACATTCTTGGTGCCATTTCTGGGTTGCTGGTTGCCACTTCTGACTTCTGGACCTATTGCTGGCTCTTGGTGAGGAGCCTTGGCCATTTAGGTCTTCAAGGACATGGTGCCCTGGCACACTAGTCTCATCCATCATCATCATCATCATCATCATCATCATCATGCCAGGACTTCCAGGAGGATGGGATTTCCTACAGTGGTGCATCATATATAGCCCAGTCCTGCTACTCATTTCCAGCACTGGTAAGTCAACAATAAATTAGGCTGAGAAGATAATAGAGTTTGGTGCTCTGGCTGTAAAAAAAGTGAGTGTCCTAAAATAAATGTCCAAGGACTACTAATAAATACATCAGCTTGCAGCAAAGTTCCTGGTGGGAGGAATTAAAAGGTTGCTATTCAGCAAAGATAAAACCCACAGCTTGTAGCCACTGAGTAGTAGGAGCCTGAATGTTTGTGAGTAAGCACCTGAGACTGAGATGAAACTGGAGAAGCATGAGTGCATCCTGCAGCAACCAGGGCTTGTCAGCCAGTGGTTGGTTGCTGGCTTGGATTGTTGCTCAGCACCAAAGCATGGAAATTGCTTTGGGCTGATTTAAAACTGTGTACATAGAATGACAATGAATAGAGTCTCTCTATACACCCCCCACCCCGCCCATACAGCTAGTGAAGCTTTGCTTGGCTATGCAGAAACCTGAAAGGAGAGACAAGGGGAAAAAAAGACCCCAAACAAACCAACTCTTTTGTCCTCATTGGTGTTTTATTTTTAGACAACGCTTGGAGAATCTTGTCACGAGGAGAAGTGGAGAAAATGTGAGTTCAAAAGCCATCAGAACGAACCTCCTGTGGTTTTACAGTTTTGTTCCTTTTTCCAGCTGTGACTATCAGCAGTTGGTATAGAGGAGGTGGCTTGATTTGTGGAGTTCTGTGGAGAAAGCAAGGACTAAGCAATTTTGTGAGCTCTGTGCCTGCCTCGTGTGCTGGTAAATGAAGGAGACAAAGTGCAAACCATGCAGATGCAGGTATGACTTTGGGTGGCTGATCCTGGCTGCTAGCTTCAATTAACACCCCTTGCATTAAGATGTGATTCAATCCAGTGTACATAATATCTATAGATCCACCCCCCTAAATTCCTTCAAGTTTAAACAGAGACAAAAGTTGTAAATGTTTAGACTACAGAAGGTTTCCAAAATGGCTATAAATGCTATTTATAGCAAGGACTTAAACCTTCGACCCTCCCTTCTAAATATCTCCCTCTACCAGATAGAGAAACACTTTCAAAAGCCACCACTTCTCCTTTTCCCATCCCGATTTGGGGCCGATTACCCCAAACGAGGGCTTTCCCCTTCAGGGCTGCGCAGGCTTAGCGGAGCCACCACCGGTACAGAAACGTCCCCAAGCGCCTGACTCAAAAAAGCCTTTGGAGGTCAGAGTTTGATTCAAAAAAGCCTTAGGAGGACAGGTCGATCTCCGCCATGTTACTGGGAACGGGTCGCAGGTGAGGGTTGCAGTGGCGGTCTGGAGGAGGCGAACGAGGCAGCTCAAGAAGCTGAGCTGCTCCCTCAGTGCTGCCACCTGCTGTTTAATTCCCGGCGCTGCAGTTCTGTAGCGGCGTGCTCCGCCTCGTCAGTGCTGCCACCCGGTGTTTAAGTGTCAGTACTGCAGTTCCATAGTGGCCTGTGCCGCTTCATCAGCGCTCGGTGCTGCTGCCTCACCTCTCAATCCCCTGAATGCTCGAAATGCCTGAAAATTCTGGATGGGAGGAGGAATGAGGAGATGAAATAAATATTTAAACATGTGTGTATTAGCGCAAGGAGTTAAATAGAGAAGAATATCTCGATTTCACATAGATATTGAAAAAATGCCTTCATTTATAGTTAAAAAAGAAGCCTGTATCTACTATATTATAAACAGGGTTAGAGAAGAGAGACACGCACGCTGATGGGAGGGCAGAGGACTTTTAGCAAGTTGGCCAGCGCGATGCCATGGCTACAGAGACGCGGGAGAGGGCCTTTAGACTCCACGCATGCGTTGTAGAACGCAACATTGCCATGGCAACGGAGACGCGCGTTGGTGTGCGCGTCCTGCGCATGCGTTGTAGAGCCCCGCGTTGCTATGGTCCTTAAAGACGGACCCGCAGCTGGAGAGAGCTCAGGAGCATCCAGTCGAACTGGGTGGAGCTGGGCCGGACCGGACCGGACCGGACCTTGCCTCCATGGCCTGCCGCTGCCGCGCTCCGGGGAGGCCCCCGTTTTCCAACTGGGGGGTGTGCGCTGCAGAGGCCCGCGGAATGGCTCTGCCGCGGGCGCGGAGAAGCCGAGTCTCGGCGCACGGCGGGGCTCTGAGCACTCCCGGCTATCTGCCCTGGCAAGGCTGATCCAGCAGCGTTGTCTTAGGTAAGATCTCCGTCACGGAGCTTTTTTTTTTTTACTTTTAAAGCTAAGTGAAGCTCATTGCTGTGATGGACAAACTAATTCAGGTCTTCAGCAGAGAGTTCTGCTTTCTGCTGGGATCTGGCGGGCTAAGAGTGTTTGTTGTGTGCCTGGACACTGAAGGAGGTGCTGCAGATGGGTGTTAGGTTTCAGACGGGAATGTTAATGCATCATGGACTAGATCTGTTCATCTTCAGACGCTTCTGTGCTGAAAGGTAGCTCTTGGTGCGTGGGAGTGGATGTGGCTATTTCCAGCATGAAGGCTGTGTTTGTAATCTGCAGCCGAGTTTGAGTTTTGGGATTTTCTCCTGGAGAGTATTAAAGAGTGAAGTTTGTATTGGTGAACGAGGTGTGCCTGCACATCGACTACCTTGTGCAATTGACTTTTCCATCAAAAAACACAGCTTGAGACATAGCCTAGTACTGTAATACTTAGCAACAAAGTGTTAGATGTTTCCTGAGTTGTATTAAAGCATCTTCTGTTTCTTACTGTGCAGTAAATGCATGTATGCAGGTTTCCCAGACCACCCACTCCAAAGAGTGGTTGGTTGTTTGAGGGGTCTGTGCACCTTCTGACCTCTGATGGCTGAACTGTGTTGCTGTCTTGTCCAGAGTGACCCTTCTCTAGTGCCTCTCAAAGATTTCCAAAGGAGTTTCAGTGATACTTGGGGACTGAGAGAGGATCTAATTATTAAACCCTGGAAGCTATCCAGAGGAAGGCAGGGGAAACTCCCTGACTGTGTTGCCTGTTTGCATGTGCCCTGCTTCATGGCACAGGAAGGGCTTCCAGGAGCAGCAGGTGAGTTGACAGCTGCCTCCTGGGATAATCTCCCAGTGCTCTCTCTGTGCCTAACAGTGACACTTTAAAGATGTTTGGAATAGAATAGAATCAACCAGGTTGGAAGAGACCTCCAAGATCATCCAGTCCAACCTAGCCCTAGCCAGTCAACCAGACCATGGCACTAAGTGTCTCATCCAGGCTTTTCCTGAACACCCCCAGGGACGGTGACCCCACCAGCTCCCTGGGCAGCCCATTCCAATGGCAATCACTCTCTGGCAAGAACTTCCTCCTAACATCCAGGCTATACTTCTCCTGGCACAACTTGAGGCTGTGTCCCCTTGTTCTCTTGCTGGTTGCCTGGGAGAAGAGACCAACCCCACCTGGCTAGTGCCTCCCTTCAGGTAGTTGTAGACAGCAATGAGGTCTGCCCTGAGCCTCCTCTTCTCCAGGCTAATCACCCCCAGCTCCCTCAGCCTCTCCTCATAGGGTTTGTGTTCCAGGCCCCTCATCAGCTTTGTTGCCCTATGTTAATCTCATTCTAAAGTTGTCTCACCTGGAAACAGCCTGGTGAACTGCATGATGAAAAGGAGTTTTCAGTGTGTACAGCTAAGAATACTGAATTCAGGGTAAGATCACCTCCAGGCTCTCTAGACATCTTTTAAGATGGGCAATGGGATTTAAGACCTTCTTCCCTTTCTCACTTAAACACATTGGAGTACATTTTAAAGTTTCTTTGACAGATTCTTTGTGGAGAAAGGTAAAAATTAGTAGTTTCAGGAAGAGCTTTTCAACTGACTTACAAGTGCTACTCTAAGTATTCCACTTATATTCACACTTTGAAACTGAGTAAGGTCAATTCTGATGTTTCAGAGCAGGATGCTGAAAGGTAGGTTTTATGAAGATGAAATGGTTCAGACTGCACTTGGCAATATCACCGACCAGGAGGTGGCACACCCATTTCAAAACAGATCAACCTTGGGTTGTTCAAAACTAAAATCCAAATAGGGTAAAGAAACACAAACAAAAAAAGCCACACCCCCAGAAAAAAAAAAAAAAACAACAAAAAAGCAAAACACCAAAAAACCAACAAACCAAGCAACCAAAAACCTCCAAATAACAAAAAGTCCCATTACAAAAAACCAGCCAAACCAAAAGGAACCAGTGAAGTATCCTGAATATAAGGGAAATAAGGTGATAGCTGTGGTAGGGATTGATGATGGTCAAAGTAGCTGAACAAGTGTTTAATAACAACAAAGTGAGGCAGTGATGTGAATAAAGGCTGAAAAGATCCCCTCATTTATCACAGTACATAAACCCCAGCTGCCTGATTGTGAGAGCTGGAAGAGTCATGCAAAGCAACTAGCTGCAAACTGGTCAACCTCATCATTGTCCTTGGGAAGGGGTTGGAACAAATGATCCTGGAAATCCTTTGCAAAGGCCTTAAAGACAGACAAAAAGAAAGTGATTTAGAGTAGTCAGCACTGCTGTATGAAAGGGAAATGATACCTGACTAACCTGACAGCCTTCCATGATGAAACCACTAGCATGGTGGATGAGGGAAGAGCAGTTGATATTGTTTATCTTCACTTCAGCACGGGTTTTGACACTCACTCCTCTGACATCCTCATTGGCAGATTGATGAATTATGGCCTAGATAAGTGATCAGAGAGGTAGATTGAAAGCTGCCTGAGCCACTTGGCTTAAGGCAGTGTGATCAACATCACATGAGCTGGAGGCAAGTTGGTAAGTCTGCAGGTGACAAACAAATTGGAAGAGTGATTAATATGGCAGGAGCTGCCATTCAGAGGGTCCTCTACAGGCTGAAGAAGTTGCCAAGCAGTAATCTCATAAAGTTCACCAAAGGTAAGCACTAAGTCTTGCATCTAGGGAGCAACAACCCCATGCATCACTATGGGGTGCCAGTTACCCCATGCATCACTATGGGGTGCCAGTTACCCCTTGTCCTATCACTGAGCACCACTGAATAGAGTCTGATTCCATCCTCTTTGCCTTCACCCTTTAGATATTGATCACCTCTCAGGCTGCTCTTCTCCAGGCTATACAGCCCCAGCTCTTTCAGCCTTTCCTCTTCACAGAGTGATTTAGTTGGGGCAATTAATGAGGCAGGAATTAGAAAAGATGTATTTTATTTCCAAAAAGCCTCACCCACAAACTATATACAAACTGGTTAAATTGGGGTTCTAATTTGGTCAGGAAAATCTTCACAAGGATACTTAGGGGCAATTCATTAATTTAGGAGAATCAGAAGATTGAAAAGGTTTAGCCACAAAATGCCTTTGCCCCACTTGTAAATAGACAGCCTGGGGCCCTAGGGGAAGTCTGTTCTGCTTTCTGTGGTGAAGTAGAATTTAGTGATAATCCCTTGTCTCCCTTGCAGCAGTGTTGGAAGTGCTCGGTGTCTTGATAGCTGTTGAGAAGCTTCTAGATCTTCCCAGGCTCTAGCAGGGGGCTGGGAGAGAGGCAGACAATCTCTGACCTAATCCTGGTTCCTCTTGGCACTGAGGTTTGCAGAGGTACAGGCAGGATCTCTTGCAGATGTGCAGAGAGCACCATGTCATGAGGCATTTAATGCCCTCTCCTGGTAAACTTGAGGCACTTAAGTTTCCAGGTAGTTCAAGCCCAAAACATCAAGGATAAGCTGGTCTGAAGCACAAGACAGAGCAGAACACATTGTCCAAGCTGAGAGCAGTGAAGCAGAGCAGCATACACTGAGGCAGAGGCAGCACAACTGCTTGCAATTTAGCTCAGTTTCCATTATTTGCCCCACTGTAATGGCTCCTTTGGCCACAGATTCACCAATCAGAATGGCATTTGCCAAACTGACCATGTTAGGTGAAACCAGGGCTTGCTTACCCTTACTTGGCTGAGACATTAACAAGTACCTAAACACCGGTGGGTACCTGTTTATCCCTTTAGGAGGAGACATAATGGCCTAAGCCTTTGTTTTCCTCCTGCCCTTGCTTCCCCCATCAGCAGAAGGGTGGGGCAAGCCAGGACATGTTTTAGGTCTATTAGCCTTCCATGACACAGAGATGCTTCAGGCCCCTCAGCATATTCAGGGCCTCCGAATATGTTATTGCCAGACTCTCTTGAAATGGGAAGCCCAGAGCTGGCACCAGTACTCCAACTGTGGACTTGCCTCACTAGAGCAGAGAGGGAGGAAGACCTCCCTCAGTCTGCTGGCCATACTCTTCTTCATGCACCCCAGGAGACCATTTCCTGTCTTGGCCATGAAAACACATTGCTGGCTTATGGGCAATTTGTTCACTAGCAGTCCCAAGTCCTTCTCTGCAGAGCTGCTTTCTAAGCAGCTCAGTCCCTTACCTGTGCTGGTGCAGGGCGTTATTCCTCCCCAGCTGTCACACATCATGTTTCCACCACTGTCTCATGGATGTGTGGAAACCTGCTACAGTCTCATGGGCCAGAAAACTTGCATATTTGGATGAATTTCATGTCAAAATGGCACTTACAAGTCTAACTATTCACTGAGTGTGATGTTAACCTGTCTCATGAGGCTTTGATAGAGCAATTTACCTGTTGCAACGGATGTGTGTCACGCTTCCTGGCACATGGCTACTGAAGTAATGTTTGTGCCCTCAACTCTCTCTTATTAGCCAGCAATACAGCATGGACAATAACATTATCTACAGCCAACCACAGAGGCAGTGAAAGAACAGCCAGCCAGACACTTAAATATTGCATTATTCATAATCCTTAATAGTCACAAACCCAGATAAAGCATTACCCTCTAACCCTGCTATAAAAATGGATGTCCCAGAGCCTATCAGTCCGTGCTGAGAACAGTGTTGCAAACAATGCTGAAAAGAGCTGAAGACAAATGATAAGGTCAATGTGAGGGCAAAACCCAGGTCTCTAAAATGCCTTTTACCTTGTCTGGAATCATTCAGAATCTTTGCAGCATTTGGTGTTGTGCTGATACACACCAGTCTAGAACATCTTCCTGGCTGAGGGATCTTATTCTACAAGGTTCTCAGGAACCTTCACACATGGCTATGACTCCACCACAGTCTGTAAGAGCTGTGTGCACAGATTCTGATTTCCCCTAGTTGTGCTTAGAGCTTTACTCTCCCCAGGAATACCAAACTTCATAGGATTAGGCAGCTTCATGGTGTCACAGTGTTACTGGCTACCTCTGGGGGCTAGCTGTATGGAAATACTGCAGCCATGCCGGACTTGAACTGCTCCAGGATGGCTATCACAGAACTAGTTCAGTTGGAAAGGATGTTCAAGATTGTCATTGATCATCAGTGATGATCTTGAAAGTCTTTTCCCACTGAAACGATACTTTGATTCTCTAACTCTGCCAAGGCTGGTGCTGAACCATATCCCTTGGCACCACATCTCTGCCTCTCTGGAACACCTCCAGGGATGGGGATTCAGCCATCTCCTTGGGGACCCTGTTTCAGTCTTTGAGAACCCTTTTAGTGATGAAGTTTCTTCTAATATTCAACCTAAACTTCCCGTGGTGCAACCTGAGGCCATTTCTTCTTGCCCTGTCACACATTACTAGGGAGAACAGACCAACCTTCACCCCACTGCAGCCTCCTTTCAAATATCAGATGCAAAACAAGGAATGCTGAGAGGGGAAGGATGAAATCCAGCTCTCCCTTTGCTGTGTGAACAGCTGCAGTTTGATGCAGCTCATGTAGAGGGGGTGCATGTGAGCACCGACGAGGCAAAAAGACCTGTGCATGTATGGCACAGCTTTGACTAGATCACATCCTGCAAGGTGGCACAATCACTACAGGGTGTTTCACCTTGCAGAGAGATCAACAGGTGTGCAACACCTTGCTGACTACAAGGTAGTGAAGCCAATAGCTCCCTATTTATAAATCTACAAACAGAGATTTGCTTTCTTTCCTTATCCCCAGCACAAAGCCACTGCAAGAGGGAGCACCCATTTCTGTTCACAATGCACTGGCAAGAGAGATGCAGCTCGTGATGCAGGCTTCTGCTTCACCGTGCCAAGAGCAGCATTTTTCCATGAGGAGGAGGTTTGGTTTATGCTTAGTCATTTGCAGATCATGTTCCCAGAGCAGCACCTGGTGAGATGGCAAATCACAACATGATCTCATGCTTATTAATGTGTTCCCCAGTCAGAAATTGTAACTGCAAGAAAAAAGGCAACAAAACCCAAACAAGTGAGACAGGGAAAGGAAAACAGTGAAAGTAAGAATCAAGCTGATGTATATTATGGGAAATGCAGTGTGGCAGTGGAACTTTGCTGCTGTGTTGTTTTTTAATCTTACCTTGAAGGGAGAATAAATCAAAAATGTTGTGAAGCTTCTTTGGCTTAGAGTACTCCTTTCAGATGATTAGCTGGGACGTTCATTCCTGTCTGCTGGAGAGCTATCCACACTACACTGTCCACTCTCAAGGAATTGTTTTGACCAGTGTCCTACCAGGCACTGCTGGCTAACTCTTGGGTGTGCAGCTACCATGGATTTGTAAAAGCAGTAAAGCAGCATCCCCTGTGCTGTGTGTGAGCATCTGTCACCATGCACACAATGTTCCAGTCAGAGGCAGAAAAGGTGAATGAGAGGAGACATGTTTGTGTTGAGCTGTCCTGTTTCTGTCCATGTTTTGAGACTGCCCTGCACCTGAAGGTCAGTAGTGCTGACCATGCACTCTGTAATGCCTGGAGTATTCCCCATCCCACCCTTGCTAGGGTGCCACGTGTGTCCTAGGCTGCCAGACCCATGGCCTTATGTCTTCTGCAATTAGGAACCTCAGAAAGGAGTTGGAAGGGAAATGCACATGAAAGCACCAACAGGAAAAGACAGGAGGTGTGATGACTACCTCTTCCCCAAGATGATGTCACAGGCTTTATTCAGACTGCATTCCAGCACGTTGTTGATGTTTCCATAGGGAGTCTGGGTGGAATAGGGATTGTATCCAGGCAGCACTGCTTTTTTCTGAGCTGCCCAGCGAACATTCCCAGCAGGCATATACACATCTTGAGCCAGGGGAGGTCTAGGTTGGACATTATGATTAATATCTATCCTAAATGAGTTGTCAAGCCCTGGAACAGGCTGCCCAGGGCAGTGGTGGAATCCCTGTAAAAGCTATGAAGATGTGGTGTTGAGGGACATGATTTAGTGGTGACCTGGCAGTGCTGGGTTAAAGGTTGGATTTGATGATCTTTAAGGTCTTTTCTAACTTAATTCCATGGTTGTGTGATGCTTGTCAGAGGCATCTCTTGCCAGACAGCACATGCACGCTGCTGTGTGCTGTGTTCAATGCAGTCACATGCTCTCCTTCACAAACATTCTGCTTTCATTTTCTGAAAGTTAAACTGACCCTGCTCACTGCTGCTGACAAAAGCCAGGAGTGTCAAGCTGCTCTAAGACAGCAGGGAAACAATCACCTAATAAAGTTCCAGGCTCTGTGTCAGCTCAGTACATGCAGAGATAGCTGAGAACCACCTTACTCAGTGCAATAGTCTTAATAAACACACCACCTTCCCCCTCTTATATTCCTTAATTCCAGATATGACACAGGGTTGTTTGTCATCATATAACTGTGCTAGTTTGAGCCTAGCTAGCATGTTTTGGTGAGAAGAACTAGATGATAGGCTGTAAAATGAAAACAATGGTGAGGTCTACTTCCCTCACAGTCTTGCTGGGATGTGTAAAGAAGAAAGGCAAAACAAAGATTAGG